>VXBW01008135.1:1128652-1221752 GCA_013400375.1 Thinocorus orbignyianus
TATATATATATACACATACATATATATATATACGTGTATATATATACATCCTTCCCCCCCATCTCTTTCCGTGGGGTTTTACGGTCCTTTACTGCACTGCCACCCTCGACACACATGAAGAGCACATCAGAATATTTACAATTTACGGAGATATAAGTCCCCAGGAGCAGCGGGAACAGGAGCCCACTACCGAGAACGTATGTTTTTTTCTAAAAAGCCAAAGGGAGAGCAGCTATTTGGTGCGTGTGGTGGTAGATGGATTCACCAGCAATTCGCGTTTCTAGTTCAGGAAAAAGAGTCTGGAGGAAACAGTCTAAGGTTTTGTGAAGCAAGGTATTAAAGATGAGTTTTCATTGTGGGAAAGCTGTTTTTTCTCTGTCAGGGCACACCTGCAGAGAGGGTTTTTTTCTTGCTGGGAAATAGCTCTTTAAAAATAGAAACAGAGACTGAAGGAACATACTGATTCCTTCTGTTCTGTTGAAATTCCTTTCCTGCTTGCTGAACATATGAAATATCATGTTCTGGCCATTTCCTCTCCCTCCTGTTTCATGATAAAGAGTCGTTCCTGTCCCTCAAAATAGAGCCAGACCTGTGTCTGTTACGACACAGGATTAACCTGCAGACAACAGTTTCAAGGGACTATGTAAAGGAAAAAAAATAAAATCTTCTACATGAAGCTATATTTCTGTGGTGAGTTGTATGCCTGGCTTCCTCAGGTCTTTCACTGACGACCTCAGCATTTAACTAGTCTCTCTTTCCCCCTCTAGCCCCCTATTCTTTATTTTTTTGAGGTTTCTAAGTAGCTTCTAAGCCTTCAAATAAATATATGGCCCTGAGCAACTGCCCTGTATCCAGCCCACGTAAGAGGGCATCACAGGGAGCAGCTGGGGCGTTAGAGACACAGGCAAACCTGAATGACAGCCCCCTGAGCATTAGCACTCTCCCCTTGCTCTCCCAGCACCCACCAGCTGCAGAGCACAACAAAAACGCCTTTGGCTTCAGTGACAATCCCCACCTGCAGCCTGCAGCGCCGTGTTTATCCCACTCGCTATGGCACAGAAAGGAAAGGCCTAGGATTTGCTTATCCCAAGAGTGCCCCAAAACGTTCACAGCAGAAATGTCCCACCTGGGAGGGCCAGTGCAGCAGCAGCTGACCCGAAATGCTGTGACCCTGGCCAGTTTATGGCCACAGATTTGAGCACCTGGAACCAGCCCTGCAACCTGCCCTTACCCTCGGCTGTGGAGACTAGGGGGAGTGTGGAGACTTCAGTGCCTGTCTCTGAAGGCTGAATCCCCCTTGTTACCCCCCAACTACCAGACAGCAATAACTCTTACCAGCTTCCTTGCAGGGAGCCCACAGCACAGTGCCAGTGGTGCTGCAGTGCTGGGATTGCTGCTAGAGCATCCCTGGGAGCGACGTTTTCTGGCCGAGCAGCTCTGGGATGTGTCTGCCACTGGCAGCCTGTGGGACACAGCATGAGGAGTCTGCAAGGAAATCAGCCCCTGAGGGGTATTTTGGGTCTCTGGAAATGCAGTTTGACTGCACTTGTGTGGGGTGGGGGTTCAAACAGACCCACACTTGGAAACAGTCACGTTAACAACCAACTCCCAAATTACTAGAAATGAAAGAATAGTGGGCTGCCTTGTGAGAGTAGGGTGTCACGACCCTCCCCATCACAGCTACGCTGAGTTTATCTGACAAGATTCAGAGAGGGAGAATCTGCCACTTCCCTCAATGAAATTTCAGTGAAGTAGAATCCATCACCCTGGTGGAGAATGACATTTTAAACTGCTTTAACTCAGTATCAATGTTCAAATTGATTAGCCTGTTTCATCTCAATGGAAATTCTCACCTCATTACATTAGCGGCCAAACTTCAAATATATTTTGAGTCAAATACTACTTAAACAGTATTTCAAAATACTTAGCTGACAAAATTCATCACTTAATTTCAAATTACTGTCTGTGTTCTATGCTAAATTGTCAATGGATGAAATATGCAACAGTTCTGGGAGCTGAGGCTACCCAGCTCTGCGGTTTCACAGAAGTACATTTTCTCTTTGACTTGATAAACGTCTCCAACTCCTGGCTGAGCAGCGAGCAGAGGCTCAAAAGCAGGCTGTAGACAGCATTTTCTAGCCTTCCAAAACTGGCTTATTCCCTGATGCATAGGATACTTGCCAGGGAATTAAGACAGGCAGGTTTGATTTTCCTCAGAGAGGGAAGCAAACTGAACCCAGGTCCTCCGTTTCCAGGTAATTCTTTACTAGGCAGGGGTGGTTTCCAGCCAGGCTGTGAGTGAGTCTAAGAAAACCAGTAACGTTCAATGCTTCATCATCCAGTTCCCTGTGTATCTGGTCTGTCATTTGCTTCCTACTGGATAGAAACTAGGTGACAGTATAAAATTCCAGCTCACAGCACTGTCTCCACCAGCTGCGTTTTAAAAGACATTTTTAATTTAAAATCAAAATCAAAATCACTGCCTTGTTTGAGATGTTGGACCCTCTCTGGCACTCGAGCCAAGCTCAGAAAGCAGGGAGAGCTGCCCCCAGTACACAACTTGTCCTGAAAATATTATGGATAGTAAGGAGCAGGAGGCATCTCTGTAGGTTAAGTGGCATCAGAATGGGAATTCTGAATAAGCATCTCATGCTTGTTAAAATCCTGCCTTAAACACCTAAAGACTTCACTGACCCGTCTCAGTCGCATTCGCAAGGTAGTGCTGCTACACTGTTCTGGGGGAGTGCTGCAATGACCAACGCTGCACAATTCTTCCATCACTTAAAATAAATAAGACTCCTTTGAATAAATAAGCTGTGACAGAAATATATTTACACTATGCACATTTTTACAGGAAATACAACCTACTAAAAATCGGTCAGTAATAATACCACCACCCTACAATTCACTACAGTCAGAACTAAAGGGTTTGAATTTTTAAGGTTTTTATTAGAGAAGTTGAAAGTTTCATCTCAGGACTGACAATAACATAATTATCTTTTATCATTTATCTTGTTTATAGGAATATGTAGAATTTGTACAAGCATATACAATAAAGTAATTGGTGCTTAGTACATTGAAATCAGGAACCTGATTTGTTCTAAACTACCAGTTTTCCATGCAGTCATCTTTGAATTGGCAGCATGGACAAATTCCAAGCGGAATGCTTACATGCATTGTTTTGCAATATAACTACAGCAAGCGCTGGAAACATGCAAATTAACACATTAGCATTTTTTTTATATATCTAATGGACATAAAAAGTTTATTCCTGATATGAAATTCTGAAAATCTGCATAAATACTTTTGTGTAAAATTAAATTAGTTATGTACTTTTTTTTACTACAAGTATCAAGAATGCCCACGTAATTAATATACACACATATATATAGAGAGACCTCGTTATGCTAAAAGTCTTTGTAATTAATCAAACAATATTCTGTGCCATACATTTATTCAGTATTTACCAGCTAGTAGAATGACTGTGGTCATATAGTAGGCATTACAGTCTTAATAGCATTTGTATCACATGCAAACATACTCTTGCATTTCTGCTTACTAATTTTATCACGTGGCAACATGTATGTGATTTTCTACAATGTTGTGATTCTGAAGTGTATAAATACTTTTTACATTTTCACAGTTACAAACTTTTTGCCAAAAGCCATTTAAACAATCTTTAAGTTACAATGAACTGTAGTATCTGGGATCTGCAGCAACAGGATGAAAATGCAATTTCTATACAAGCAATGTAGGATGTAAACTTTTCTTAAAGTGCCTAATATGTAATTCCTTAGAGCACTGGACTGTATTTGGCACAAATACATTGTATTTCCCCCATGCCAACCACTGCAGTAACTTTTACAGGATATCGGTTTCTTTCAGACATGACAGAGTTGATATGGCACTTGTGAATGGCATCACTAGACTGCAGAAATAATCCTGTCAAGTTACTGTTACAGTTGATGAATTTGTCCAATGACTTTGTACTTACAGTATGTTTGAATATACACAGTTAACTTTCAACTGCCAACTGTCTGCTGCCTGAAAAATACTTCAAAGTATAATTTAAAATTGCCCAAACAACTCCTTACTATACTGATTATCGTGGTGACTTAGCAGAAGATCCAGCTCAGTGGGCTCAACGACATCAGGTGCTGAGCATGTGATGAGTTGTTGCTTGTTGGGATATGACAGCATGAGGGTTCCACACAATATATCACACATGAGAACACAAATGGAAAATAGCATGACTTGACTACAGTTTTGATGCCATTTGAGATGACGTTAAAAATATCTGCTGTGTTTCAAGGCTCTGATTGTATAATTCTGAGGCAGGCAAGCTGCCTGTTAACATACAGAAAGGAATACAGGACTGGGTTTAAAAGCTGTCCTCATTGCCCGATTAGGGTTTTTATGAATAAAGGAAATTCTTACCATGGAAATCCAACAAAGGAAATTCAGTGCCCAGTGTTAAAAAAGAAACAATGCAAACCTTAAGACTTGGTGGTCCATAGCTACACTTTATACATTAAAAACAAACAAACAAACAAAAAAAACCACCCAACACCCCTTCTCTCAAAAACAAAACAACAACAAAAAGCCCACTTTTAAACCTCAGCAACATTATTTTGACTTTTGCTCTCATTTTAAGCATCCTATGTTCTCCAAGTTCAATTTGCTTGTTGAGGCTTTAGACCACTGTTGCTGGCCTGCGATCCATCTCTGCTTCCAGCTTCACCATCTGCTGCATCTCCTTTGCCTGCAATCCAAAATAACCACATGAAGCAGTGCATTAGATCTTGTGTTCAAAATGAAACATGTGTTATATGATAGCATCTGAGTGAAATACAGGCAAAACAGTGAAAATATATGTAATAAAATTATGTTTACACACACACACACACAGCAACATTCTGTTTTCAAAATCAGATGCAGTTGTAGTTCTTATGTTTACAAATTCTCAGAAAGTCGTTTTGATCCTATTATAAGACTCATGGGTTGACTTGCTGAAGAAGTGTATGGTAAAAGGCAAAAGGTCCAATTTTGGGGAGGAAAACTAGGCAGATGCTGATTTAACTGTTTTGCCTGATAGGACATGTCTCTGGGAATGTATGCTTCACCTCTGTTGCATGAGTACTGCCACATGTTACTTCCTGAAACGTTTAGAGATCTAGATCTATGATCTAGACTAGTTTTTTCATAAAGACAATGAATGTCAAAAATCCATCAGTGTAACATCTTCCTTGCAGTAGGCAAGATTTTTGTAAGTAATAACTTTAAATTTCTAATTTTTTTTTAAATAATCTCCATCTGCCCTAGAGATCCTTATGAAAACATGCTGGTTTTAACCTCAAGATCAGATGACTACTGCTATATGCTCCGTGGGATTACAGACACTGAACCCACCTGAAACTGTACACAAATGCACTATGCAGAACACAACAATGATCGTATGCCATATCTCGCTAAAAACTCTGCATGCCTCAGGCTTTGCAATCAGAGTTAAAGCACTGTATATAAACAGTAACTGGCCTGGGAATTCCCTGCTTAAAGAGCTTTTTTAGTTCCTTTCCTCCTCTCCCTCCCTCTTTCTCACACACACACACACACACATTTACTCCTCCTGTGGCTCAGCTACAGATTAGAAATCGCACTTTGGTTTGAAACTCTGCAGTTTAAAGGCACTGGGAGTCACCATCTCCTCCTCTGAGATCTCTCAGTCTGGGAAGTTATTTAAATCCATAACCCAAAGGACTCTGAACAGCTGACCCAGAGGGCAAGCTAACCCATCTATCTTTACAACCAAGCTCTAGAGGATTAGGACAGGTTTAGGAAGAGGCAAACAAAGCTATTATTTTCTTTGGTGTAATTGTTTTCTGTACATCATCCAGGGAAGAATCATGCAGGTTACTGGACTTGATTTACATCAACTATGTTCTGCAAAAAGTAGTAAACATTGCCTAGAAAGGGAAATTTGCTATATAAGCTCCTACTTAAGGAGTCACCTATTCTGGATGTGGAAACACATATTTGCATACGTGAAAACGGGCAGATGTAGCTCTAAAGTAATGAGATGCACAGCTATTCATTTTGCAAGGTAAGTGTGGGTTTGTGCAGATGTGATATATGTGCCTTCTTGAAAAATCTAGCACTGTACTTTCATAATCATCATCATCATCTTGGGGAAAAAAGTAATTATGATAATAGCAAAGCAACTGTCATAAATATGATTAAAAATTAATCAATGCTCTCCATTTAAATGAGTTAAAAGCTTGAAAGTAATGAAGAAATAATTTTAACATGAAAATATGGAAACATAATAAATAAATCAATATGTACAACCTCTTCTGAAGTGTTGGCTGGATTTTGTCTGTGTGTGAAGTGAAATTCCAGATAAAAAAGCCCTCCCTGTTTGTTTCCTACTGACTCACACATTTCACGTTTTAAGCTTGTGACTTAACTACTGTCACAGTGTCCTATAAATATTCTGCATGCCAATATATGATGTACTGAATTACTTTAGTGATAACTTGGTTTCAAAGAACATATTAGCATAGACCAGGATGCCCAGTTTTGCTAGTCAGAGGCTGGTTCAGATGCTGCATTCTGACGTGAACACACAGCCACCTGAAGATGAGCCTTCTGGAAAGCAGTGTTGGAGCTACAGTGAATTAATGAAGTGAGTGGCAGCTAATGGACTCTTCTTTCAAGATGCTTGTTACCCAGTGAGATCTAAGACAGTCTAAGAACCTTATATAGTAGAAGAATATATTTTTTTCCCCCTTAGCCTAATGAATGCTTTTTCCCCCTCACTATATGTCTATAAATAAATGTTGTTGGAGTGGGTGCTGTATGTGGGTGTTGTATGAGTGGGTGCTGCCAGACTCAGTGGTGCAAGGTACAAGTATGCTATCAATTCAAGGCAGTAATTTGGATCAGGCAATACTATACAACGGGATGTTTGTGCCTAACGTAACTATTTTCCCTGGTAAGACAGGGGTCAATAGAGATTTCTTGTGGGTAGCAATCATTTAGGCAGCCACCGCAGCACAGTCACATGGTCAATATATTTGCCATACCTTGTGATGTGTTGGGTTTTGAAGTGAATTTTGAAGTGCTTGGAAGCCTCTCTTCTTTAGACACCAAAAAGCTATTTCTAGCAATCTGTTCTGTATTTTGCTATTCTTAGTGTGGAATTACTTTTTTATTACCATATGTGGATACTCCTTCTCTGACTATCAGCATTAAGCAGTTAATCATATGTATGTTAACACTAAAATAGTTTCCTTAGATTGCATTGGGTTTGCGTGGCAAAGTTCTGGTAGCGGAGGGGCTACAGAGGTGGCTTCTGTGAGAAGCTGCTAGAAGCTTCCCCTACGTTGATAGAGCCAATGTCAGGTGGCTCCAAGGGGGACCCACCACTGTCCAAGGCTGAGCCCATCCGCGACAGTGGCAGCACCTCTGTGATAACATTTAAGAAAGAGGGAAAAACTGCTGTGAAAGCAGCAGTATAGAGAGAAATAAGATGCGAGAGCAACAATTCTGCAGACACCAAGGCCAGCGAAGAAGGAGAGGGAGGAGGTGCTGCAGGCACTAGAGCAGAGATGCCCCTGCAACTCGTGGAAGGCCCCATGCCTAAGCAGGCAGATGCCTAAAGGAGGCTGTGACCCCATAGGAAGCCCCTGCTGGAGCAGGCTTCTGGCAGGACTGGTGGACCCACACTGGAGCAATCTGTTCCTGAAGGACTGCACCCCGTGGAGGGGACTCACAGTGGAGTTCATGAAGAACTGTGCCTGTGGGAGGGACTCACACTGGAGAAGTTCATGGAGGACTGTCTCCCATGGGAAGGACTCCATGCTGGAACAGGGGAAGAGTGTGAGAGTCCTCAGGAGTGAAGTTGAGCCCGACAAGAAAGGAGAGGTGGGGGGAAGGTGTTTTAAGATTTGGTTTTATTTCTTGTTATCCTCCTCTGATTAGATTGGTAATGAATTAAACTGGGTTTTCCACAAGTCAAGATTGTTTTGCCTGTGATGGTAACTGGTGAATGATCTCTCCCTGTCCTTGTCTTGACCCATGAGACTTTTGTTACATTTTCTCTCTCCAGTCCTTCTGAGGAGGGGAAGTGACAGAGCAGCTCTGGTGGGCACCTGTTGTCCAGCCTGGGTGAACCCACCACACAGATCAACAGACACTTCTCACAGCCACAATTTAGAACTCTTAAGCGTATCCTTCAGTAACAACAGGTAATGTACAATACAAGTTAATCTCTCAATATTTCCTCTGCACATCGCTGCTCATATGCATCTGAATTTGGGATGCTAAAGCACAAAATACTGTAAATACTGTGTCAGGCTCAAATATCTGTGCGCAAACAAGATTAACATTGTGTTCACTATATCAATGGCACTTCCAATGGTTGCATTTACAAGGAGGGCTCCAATGATAATGATTTAATTTAGAAGGAAAGCACACTGAAATAATAGTTTGCTTATTATACGTCCATCCTACCTTGTGTTTGAGACACTGCATGACAGGATTTCAAAAGCTGTTTGTACAAAAATAATAATGTCAAAATTGAGTAATACAACAAGAAGCAAATTAAATGAATGAAAACTGAAGTGAGACTGAAAAATTAATGCAAGAAAAACATACATAAAACAAAACAAATTTAAATTCATAACAGTTCGTATTGAAGGCTGTTTCCACCCATAATTCTACTTTTCTACATTGTGTATTTGTATGAAAAAAAATCTTCCCTTGTTTGATCAGGACAAAAAAATAAGCTATGCTTTGAAATTCTCGTTAAACAAATACCACCTTTATCTTGATCCAACTAGCTTTTGTACATCAATATGTACAACAACAAACCCAGACCCAGCTGGGGGTTTGCTGTGGTGCATTTTTTGGGCTAAAAGGAAGTGGTTGAAACCACAGGTATGACGATCTATCCTCTGATGGATCTAATTAGGGTGAGTTAAAAAGCTGTTAGGGACTAACCTTTGGTGGAGGCCACCACTTGCCCACACAACCGTGATAACCAACATGTGAATGATTTTACCCCACTTAATCACTGATGATTTAAGCTGGCTTCATCTCTGCACTGAAATGGAGTATGAGCAAGCTCATGTAGGCTGTTGCCATCTCTCAGCAGTGCACGCTGCAACCCTAGGTGAAGGAAGTATCTAAATGCTTAAAGAGGTGACTCCTTAAATGACCCACACTTATTTCCCAGCAACCTCCCTCCTTTTTACATAACATATTTATTGCATTGTAGTTAAAAGCACAACTATAGTAATTCCCTCTTGTCCTTATGCTTTTAAAAATTGCATCCAAAGCTCCCTGAAGCCAGTGGAAAGAAACCACTGATAACATCTATCTCTGGATCAAGCCCACCATTTTTTGTCAACTATCACAGTTTACAGGGAGTTCTCTCTCATACTCCCTACAGTGATGCCACAGATGCACTATAGTCTAATGGCTTTCCTGGGTGCCTGCCTCCCCTGCCTTTTGGTTATGTGTAGATATTGCTCAGGAGCAGACTGACTGACAGATCCATTCATGCTAGATGTTAGAGATGGCATCTATGGAAACCTTGTGCAGGAACAGACTAGGAATTTTGGTTGTTTGTCCAAAAGGAAGGTGGAACGATCAGAGACAGAGCCATGGTGGCTGGCACTCAGTGGTAGCTGCTGCCTACAATCCTACATGCTGTCACACCCCCAGAAATTAATTAGGCTGTAGCTTTTGGGACTATAGGACTCTCTCCTGACAATGGAAATACTTGATTTGCATGTATTTTTCTCTTTCCTCCTGCTCTCCAAAATGGCTTTAATGCAGACTATAATGTCTGCCAGAGAGTTCCAGTTCTGCATATTTAGTAACAAAAAAGTACGTAACTCTTGAAAGTAACGGGTATTAAATGCACCCCTTCTCTCTCATCTCACTGGATTGCTGGCTATATTCCCCTCGCAGTTTACATTTGTGTAACTGTGGTACTGCAAGTCCATACAATTATTACAACTCTGCTGGCTCAGCCATGGGAACTGCTCAGAATATAGCGTTGCTTCTACCAGAAATAAGATTAGAATTTTCCCTTTCCTTGCCAAGTAGTTTTTCAATTAAAAAAAAAAAAAAAAAAGAGCTTACAAACTAGAAGAAAATAATAAAGTATTTTAATTAGGAAAGGGTGTACTAGTAGAGATAAAACTCCCCATGCTACTATACATCTCTAGAATTCAGTCCAAACTAACTGTCTCTTAGAATTCAGAGATGTTCTGTGCATGTTTCATCTCTGTTTTCCAGTCAGCACTAGAAATGTAAGTTTCCAAAATGACAGAAACAGATTTGCTTAAGGTACTTTTGTGGAGCAATTAAAACAGATATGCTGGGCCTTTTATGACTGTCACATCTAGCTAATGAGTATTAACATGGCTAAACAGCTGAAAAGACAGACTCTGGCTAAGCAGTCTAGCTTTCACATGATAATCTGAAGCAAATCTGGTTCTCTATCATTATTTAAGTCACTTCACCTCTTTGTTTTAGCTCCACATCTAGTTGAGTGACCACAAACGAGGTAACTTTCCCAAGTTCAGTAATGACTTACATATAGAAGCATTCTACTCAGCCTGATTCTGATTACTGTTCTCACTAGCTTGCTTTTCTTTTAAACCTTTCAAATAAGATACCTGCTCATTTTGCTTCTCCAAGACTTCTAAATGCTCAAGTTGAACTTTTTTCAACTGATCCATCTCCTTCGACTGCTTCATTGCCAGCTGTACACAAGAGAAAATAATAGGGGAGAAATATAACACATTATTAACAAGCGAAATAACTTCCTTGAAACAGGCCTACTATATCACCCAATCTTAAGAAGAGTTATTAATATAATATTTATATTATACATATTACATACACAATACATATTACATAAAAGTAGCAAATACAAAACAATGATTAGTAATTTTGTTAATTTAAAATAGCATCCTCTTATACAGATGCCACGTTCTCTTACACTGCAAGTATGTGGAACAAAGCAAGGACAAACATTTGTTTACTAGAGCTGGATTCTTGACACAGAAAAATGAAAATGAATATCCAGAAATAGGACCCAGTGATTTTGTCAAGGTTATAGTTACCCTTTTCCTTTCTTCCAGGAACTTTTTTGTGTTGCTGCTGTTCAGTTCTCTGACTCGCCTAAAAAAATGCAAATGTTGTCCATGAAGACTCATTGGAAAAAAAGAAATCCAAAAGCTACAACAGAGAGAACCACAAACTCATACGATGTATTTTTGTTTCTGATTAGCTGTACCATGTGGGACTAACAGGAAATCGTACACTCCTCTGCCTATGCACCTGTACACGTGAAGGTTTCCAAGTACATTGACAGTATGATTGAAGACTTGGGAAAAAAAAGACCAAGCCTATTGGCAATCCAGTGTGTCTTTTTTCTTATTCAAGACTGGTGGACAGAACTTAAAAAAAAAAGTTTAATTCGTGTACTCCTCACTGGACTCTGCCTTCAATTTATTTTGGTATATAAAATGTGCTACATCTCTTAACAGTGCTAATAGAAAACTCATTCAATGATCATATGTAAAGTTACAGCTTACCAATGCTGTAAGGTTCTTAAAAATGTTATTTAAGCAAACATATAAGTATATAAATAGTATTTACATAAAATACCTAACTGCGAAGTGCTTCTTCCTAAGATTTCCATCATGAAATTTACCAAAAATAGTTCAAAGAGCTGAACCAGACTAATGGCAGAGCCTGAAAACCAGGACTGAATTCAGACTGCTTTCAAATCTGGGAACAGATTTC
This sequence comes from Thinocorus orbignyianus, assembly GCA_013400375.1. Lineage (NCBI taxonomy): Eukaryota > Metazoa > Chordata > Aves > Ciconiiformes > Thinocoridae > Thinocorus > Thinocorus orbignyianus. The sequence goes on from VXBW01008135.1 coordinate 1,140,476, forward strand.
TCTCAGAGTCATTAGGGGAGGTTTTGCATTAACTAAGCATAGTTACCAAGGGCTCCAACGACTCATTTTCCTGACAAACTTGGAGTCTGTAATACTCAAGGGACTTAGTTCAGTGGGAACAAGCTCAAGCCTTTTGACCAAAATAGCCCAGTGCCAAGGAGGGAATACACAAGAGGAAAGAATGATCCAGATGGCAAGCCCAAAGTGAAGGGGAAACCCTGAAGGCTTATGAGACATCATCATGTAGACTCTGCTTTTGTCTGTTTATTTGGAAACCTTTAGGATAAATACAAGAAACTTAAAATAGCTGTAATGCAGATTAATCCTCAGAAAGGTCTCAGTAGCTGGTCCTGGCAAGCATCTGTCTAGTCTCTCCAGTCAACTAAGGCTGTCATCCCCAAACGTGCTGTCAGTAACCCACTTTTGCAAGTGCAGCAGTGCTCTTGGTTTACTGGACATGAATGCTGGCCAGGCTGCCAATGCCAGCACATAACAAGGGAGAGAGCTGCAGTTCAGTTGAGGAGTGGAGAAGCAGTGAGGTGTTACGGAGTTCTCCTCCTACTTCACTCCTATCTTCTGTCCCCCTCTCTGCTGATTATCATCACTTTCAGCACTCCTTCCTTCTGTTTCACCTCTCCTCTGTGTTACCAGCTGATGAGGGAGAAAGCCTTTCACTAGCACCAGCTCCTTGTGTTTTTAGTGTTGCTGCCTCTCCAGTTGTTCTAATTCCAGCTAGAATCAAACTTCGGGCTCCCTTTTCAGTATAGTCCTAATTTCATTTTAAAAGCAACAGCAGAAAGGCTTAATGCACTCTAAGGGTTAGTCCCAACTGGCAATAAGGAACCATGAAGTTGTTCACTTACTTCCCCACCAGTGGTGGGACAGGGGGATAATCGGAAGGAAAATGGCAAAAAAGATAAAAGTCAGTTTACCTGAACAGCAAAGGAAAGGGGAAAACAACAACAATACTGGTAAGGAAATATATAACACATGCTTAGGAACCTGGAAAAGCCCCAGCCTGCTCCTGAGCAGTGATTTCTGCCCCCACACCAGCTTCCCCAGGTGTATGTGGAGCATATATGTCACATGGTATTGAATACCCCTTTGGCTAGTTTGGGTAAGCTTCCTGGCTGTGTCCTATCCCAAGCCCTTGTGAAAATTAACTCTATCCCTGCTGGAACCAGGAAATCACATTTATTAAAAGGATAAATATGAGAAAAACACTACTTTTCCTAAAATGGTCATCTAAAATATATTCAGCACAATCATTAGACATTGTTTCCATACATAAAAGCATGGTCTTAATAAAATTAATCCATGAGTTGACCTGTCAGCCTTTGACAGCATTCTTCCCTTCTCAAGAAGGGAGATCTAATACTTACCTCTCTCTCTCAGCTTTATTTTTGATAGATTTGTCTTGGCTTATGGCTTTGCTGTTCTCCATAGATATTTTAGCCTGGTTGGCACGCATTTCCTTGCTTTCCCTAGACAAAACCAAAGAAAGTCATTAATGCCTAAGATACAATTGTTGAAGTTGCTTTCCTGATATTACTCTACACTGTGGTTAATTTTGCCCTTGAAGCACCAAGAAAGAGGAAAGAACAAACCACATGAAAATTGCCTTCCTTTGGGTAGACTTCATACAATTTGAACAAGCGTTCAGAAATCTCCATTTGTTTCAGAGAATATAATCTGAAAGATCAGTTTAAAGTACTTTTACATCCTCAACGTTATAAAAGCCTATAAAATATTCTCTTTTCTTCCTAGTATATAAGAGCTATTCAAGTATGAGCTACTATCAGCCATTTCGAAAATGCAATTTGTCTTTTAAAACCACATAAAAAATTGACAAATCCTACACTCAGAACATAACCACACTATGAATAGTAGTAATATTTGGTAGCTGTGGTATGAACTGACAGACGTCCTTTTAAGACTTCTACTTTAGGCCTGAAGAGAGCCCTGTGGTTTAGGCCATGGCCAGACTTGGGTTCCCTTTCTCCCTCTGGCCCCATGAACCTTGTAACCTTTCATGTGAAACAAGACAGCTTGAACAGGAGGGTGGCAGTCACCTTCCAGGGATAATATCCTGAATGCTGTGGTTTGACTCAGGAGGTGGAAAACCTCTTCAGTGTTTCAGCCAGTACAGTAGAAACCCAGAAAAATCAGTAAATAAATATTGTGTTGTTTTAAAAAGGAAAAGATTCTTTGTTGAGAGTAACAACACAGATGCTGACTTTCAGAAATGGCTTATGAATTGGGAATGAGGAGAAGGGTTTTCGTCACTTCAGGCAAGCCAGTTGAGCTCCGAAAAGGCCATCCCCAAAGGCTACCTCCTGCTTTCTGCCTACTTAGCATTCCAGCACTTGCAGCTCCTGATCTTAAGTGCTTATTTAAACAGGAATTATATATGGAAATTAGGCAGTGAGTAACGGATTGTAAAGTCCCCAGTAGTGCATAAACATCTAAACCCGCTGCAAGCCAAGGCAGTACCTTAGTCTCTTTTTCTGGACACGATCCTAAGTGGAGCACTAAGCAATTATTGTACTTATTAACCCAAAATTCTAAGTATTTTGTATGCACAGAAGAGGAGGGGTGGGGCACATAACAGAGTGCTTTCTTTAAAGAAACACCACTGAACCTTTTCTAGCTGCATTTCATGTCTAAAAGACATTAACGAAAGTAAAGAAATGCAGTGCCTTTTTTTCCTCCAAGAGTTCAGAGGGTGAAACATTTCAGATTTAAAAGCAGTAGCATACCAACAAAAATTACATCAGGCTCTAAAAAATGTCATGTTGAAATGCGTTGCCTCACATTTCATTCCAACAGTCCTTTCTTCAAATAAAAGCTTTTATTTTCTACACTGAATTTGAAATAATTTTCCAGCACACTACCTTAAGAGTGGAACTGAAATAATTCCTTTATATTACTGTACTCAAGGAAAGAAAAAAAGTTAAGTGTAGGTGTTCAAACTGATTTAGCCTATTTGCATCAGATACAATTTCAGAGCAAAAGAAGTTAAGAGGATTAGAGGACTACCGTGCATCACCAATGATTTCAAAATAAGGCTTTGGCCACAGATATGGCTGAAAGGGCCAAATCATCAATATGCAACTGTAGCTCTACTGTGCAAACTATAACCTAGTTCCGAGTTGCGTCGCTGTTGGGTCTTTCTCTGTGTGTTGGGTTTTCACTGCTTGCAACAAATAAAAACATTATTAAGAGAAGAAATGAAAAATCTTAACATCTTCCTTTTAAAAAGATTACACAGAAGCACTTGTAGGGACCACTCCTTGTTTCTAAACCAGCGCTTCTCAAAGACGGGGCCGAAGCTCTAGCGTGACTTCACTTCCCAACTGCCTGGCGTGGGGCTTTACATCGAGCCTCAAGCTGAGCCCATGCTGGCCTGGCTGGCAGTGCTGTGTCGCTGGGAGAGAACTCCCTCCCACTCACACGTTGACACCTGTTGCCAGAGTTAACTGGAAGAAGTAGGTGTGGCAGGATGGTAAAGAAAAAATAAGGATTCTGAAAATGTGGCCCATGAACCGCAATATTTAACGGCTGATTTCCTAGTGTATTATACCGACTGCACCTCTGAAATATATGGAAATGTGTTTCAAAGGGGTACTTAGCTTTATGCATTTAAATCTATCCTTGGAATGTATACATACATTTAGATGGCATTAAAATGCATTAATGTGTTATTTCATGTCACCAGTACTGTTTGAATGACTAGAAAGCTCTCCTTCGATTAAAAAAACCCCTATACACATATGATTTTTCTTTCCACCTCATGTTATTTTATCCAGAGCACAGGGTGCTTGTGACTAACAGCTTCACGTGCCCAGTTTCTGCAATGTTGCAAGCACACTACATCCAAGTCAGTTAAGCTAACCCAGTCTAGAGTGGCAGGGGGCACAGCACCCCTGGAGTTCAATAAGCTTCAGATTTTTAGTAGTATCTGCTGCCTTCTGCTTTGTTTTTTAAATGAGCTCAAAGTACAAATTGCAATTGCTTTTTGTACTGCACACAGAGGAAAAAGTATTTACCCTACAGCAGATAACTACATCACTTTAGATTACTGATTTTTCTGACTATCCCTGTGTCCTCTGTTGTGATACTGAACTCATTACTGCAGCTCACAGAGAGCAAAGCAGCAAGAACAGCATGCTGAGAGCCCGGTCCACCTCCCACACTGCTCTCAGACTTTTTGGCTTTTTTTCCTATGGTTATCCAAGTCCTCTCTTGACTATTACATACACCTATACAGATAAATACATATACATACCTATTCACAATACACTCTATGAAAAAGTTTACAAATCATTAAGTGTAAAGTCTCTTTGTGGCCCTGTCAATCGCATTTCGATACTTCACATTTCAAATTCTTCTGAAATATTAATAGACAGTCTTAAATTTGTTTTAAACAAGAAAGCCCCCAGTCTGCACATTCGGGAGTTACACACAAATTCCTAAAGAAGCAGAAACATACTAATTGCAATTATTAAAGCAGGAAGAAATTTGAAGGTTGTTACTCCTAGCACAGCTGAGAAGAAGTAGTTCTCAGTATTTAACAGGATGTAGATTTTGAGGTCTGGTCCTTAGTAGCTCTGAAAATAGAGCAATACATAGACTGAACACAAATTATTTCTAATAAGGAACAAGATCCATTAATAAAACTGCAAGAACCATTTACAAGAAATTATATAGGGTTAAGCAGTGTAGAGATGCAGGAACTCCAAACCCAAAGACAAAAACTATGAGGAAAAAAAGCTTAAAAAAAACCAAACCCAAACCAAACCTAGTCCTAGAGTAGATATAATAATTTCCTGTAACAGCAGCCTTTAACAAAGTTATGAGAATAACAAAACTTGTACAGAACAAAAACCAAAAACTGACTTACTTTCAAAAAGATGAGGGGGAAAACAGCCTTATTCCCCAAACAGGCTTACTAAAATACCTTCTAAGCATTGCGATGAATTTCAAACAGGACAGAAAACAGGACTCTTAAAAACAAAGTGACAGGATTTCTCTGGGCTGTTACAGTTAGGTGTGATTTAGAGATACAGTACCAAGGATTGCATCTTCTGGTCAGTATCTTTTGAATGATGCATTTGTATTATAAATTATTGAATTTTGGACTTCGTTTTTGAATGGTTATTTTTTTCAGGACAGCTTGAATACATGGGTTAACAGAGAGATTAACATAAAGATGAGCTCACAGCATTTTGCTGGGACAATTCTCTGCTGGATAGAAAGCTTGCAGGACCCAGCATGTGTTCTCTCTGATGCAAAGATAAGCTGTTTTTTTCCCTCAGGAATTTTAAAAAATAATTTCAATTCCTTCCGTAAATGTGATTTATTTATTACTTTTTCCCCATGCTATTTATGTGAAAGATGCTTAAGACAATGACATAGGAATATATATATATGTAGGAATATATATGTATGTACATACAGACACATTTTGTATTCATATACTTTTAGGCTGCTTTGCGTAATAGATCATAGCATAAAAAAATATTCCTCTACTTACTGCCATTTTTAATACTGTGGTCATGATGTGTATTTTATGTTATTTAATTTCAAATGGCCAGAATGGTTAATTACAAAAGCAGCATTACAGTGGTGTCATGCAATATCTTCTGTATTCCCAGTGATTACAGCAGGCTATGGTAGGAAGATGATACGTCAGTAACGTAGCTTATCCTGCTACCCGTTGTTCTTACGATCTTACTTTTCATGGATCTCTCTCAATCGCCAATGTGTAAACACACGCATCCAAAATTGCTAGCAACTCCAAAGAGTAATTCCATATTTGGTACTTCTCGGTTTCCAGCTGCTGATTTGAAGTTTCTGGGTGAAGTCTAAGCATCCACAGTTGATGCGAACTACCACCGCTTTATCACATCTCCTGCCTTTAATGAAGGTCAAATCATTTAAATCAGTTAAGAAGCTCATTCCTGCCTCTATCTAGACCTTGTATGATCACATCTTCTACCATGCGCACAGCCCAGTATCTTCGACAGCAGCACAGGAGCTTCCAATACAAGAAACTAAAACATTATAGGAAGCAGACATAAACCGACCCTTACTATCAGGTAGCATTGCCCTGCTCACCTGTCATGAGAGAATTTTAGCTGCTGGGTTTGTTGCTCATGAGCATTAATCAGCAGTTTCTTCAGTAGTTCACACTGTTGGTTCAAGTGTAAATCACGGATTTCTTGCTCTTCAGCACTGTGTGTATTGATCATCTCAGACCATTCCTTAGTGTGCTGTGCCACAATCTCTTTGACCTGTGAAGAAATAACAGCAGCTTTGCTAGAGGTTTCCAGCTAGGCTAGATCAACTAATACTGATGATGAAGATGCAGAAAAGACAATTACAAAAAAGATTATAAAGAATGCAGCTAAATTGTGAAAAGTGAAGTTATACAAATGAAGTTGCTTCATAGAGTAAGAAAGCCACTGAGGACTCTACAAGTGTATGACAAAAATAGATGTAAAACAACCCCTACTATTAGGACTCTATTATTTGAAGTACCTTGAATAAACTGGCTGTGTTTACGGTCTTGACTGTACTATTGTTATTTTAAAACCTTCTCTAAGACCGAGTTCATAATAAAACAGTTTCACATTTTTGGTTGCCAAGAAAAAAACCAATATTTAAAGTATTGAAATTAACAATAGAAAGAACATAGCAAGCAGGATTTCTCTGAGGGCTTAAATACACTCTTTGATTTTGTGGAGACAGTTTTACAAATATAGTCTGTTTACAGAGAAATCCTGTATTTAATACAACCGGAATCTGAAGATGGGCTGCATATCTTTGTTTTATATTCATTAAGTCAGCAGGGAATCTGACAAGTATTCCTCTTTTGCTTATCTCCCAAGACTCACAAGAATAATGAGATTAAAGTTTTGGAAAGTACCCAAGAGACAATATGAAGGAGTCTAAATCACCAGAGTTGTTATTATAAGAATATATTGCACTCAGTGATTTAGAAAAGAAGCTAATAGAAAGATATATTTTATTATCCTTTAATAATTATCTTTGGGTATTTTGCCAAGCTATCCTACTTTTCCATAAATGGTGTACAAAATATGCCTCACAATAAACCTATTTTCAGGTAGTCATTTCAACTGCTACTATGGTAACTAACAGCATCTGGGTCATCTTCTGTGAAAGCAAAACCTTTTTCTTCAAATCAAAAATTGCAACCATGTTGCTCAGAAAGTGAGAGACCAATGCCAGTATTTTAGGTGCAGGCACCCATAATGCAGAACAGATTCTTCTGCACACACCAGTGACGGTGAAAGAAGAGGGGACCTTCACAGCCCGTCTCCATTCTGCCCTGGAGAGGCTCCTCTGAAAGCCCTCCTACACAAAGTTCATGTTGTGTAATAAAGCTGGACTCCTAATAGGAAAAAAACCAAACCAAACAACTAATTTTTTAACAGATCAGGGTGACTACCACTACTTGAAAGCCAGACTTGCATTTAACTATAGTTAAATAATAGTCCCATTTAGAAACAGACAGGATTGGAGGCAGAAGCAACTGATACAGAGCTACCTGGATTTTTCTGCAACTGTCAAAAAATCCTAAAAACATTTTGAGGTAGGAGATTGGTATGACTGATACGGTCCTAATTCACCAGGGTGTTTAAGAGTGAGCGCACCTTCAGCAAAATGAGCCATGCTTATTTTTGTGCATGTGCTAAATGTACTACTAAGCTAGAGCATAGTAACTATGAAGCGGTAAATATACTGAAGGATGTGGAGCAGTTAGTGGGAGTAGTATCTTTAATAAGATGTTCATAAGACAGTACTTCTTTCAAAGCCAGAAAAACATGTGGACTCAGTTTTAAAATGAGTCAAAGTAACTGCTTGGATGTTGATAAGGAAGAGACTTTTCAGATGGAGTTTTAGAAATGTTGAGTGGCGCACACTCCAGCTCACCTCTGGCACCCACCTAAGGCACTTAAGTTAGGACTAAGTTAAGTCCAAGCTCCTTGTATTGCAAGGTGAAGAGGTGAGCAGTTTCCAAGCAGGTTTTATCACACCTAAACACTGCCTGGAGATGCCTCTCCTACCTACAGAGTCACAAGCAACTAGACACTTCAGTTAGGTTGCATGAATCTCCTCTCAATAGTGGCCTCACTTGGTTTATCAACCCCCAGGGAGACCTAGAGCAGACCTCACTGAATTTACAAATCAGTCATGGCTGAAGTTCTTGGGAAAACTAATACCATATTTATTCATTTATTTTCAATGCAGAGTTTCCAGATGGAGTCATTTCCATCTGTAATTTGGAGAAAAAAGGTACAGGTAGATCCAAAGTCCTGAGTAACTGGGTGTAATCGGAGTCTCAGCAGAAGAGGGATCACATACTCAGAAAACTTCTACAGTCACCATGTTAGAAAGTATTAATATTTAAAAATGGTCAAGTGCTAGTATGTGACCCAGGAAGCAGACAGAGCCAGCAGCACATCACACCTGTGTACCACACATCTTGGCACAGGAGCCAACACATGGTTATTTACACAGATTTGTGATTCAAATTGCCTTCCTGCAAAGCTCACTGACTGGGCTCTGCCCCTCTTCAAACATCAATAGAATCCTAGTGGGAACTGTGACAAAGCTGGTCAAGCAGTCTCCTCTACCACTTGCTGCTCTGCGACTCTTCTGACACTTAGGACTGGGTTTCAGACTAATTTAAAGTATTAGAAAGTGCAGGGGATGTTACTGTATAATATCTGATATTTGATGCTGTAAGAGCATTTGACATTGCCCTAAAATGACAGGCAGGCATTCCAGAAAACAAAGAGTTCACTTTTCTTTAAAGCCTCCTTACACTGTAGAGAAAATGCAAAGTAATCTTTGCAAAAAAAAAAAAAAAAAAAAAAAAAAGGATTGAAACTAAAAAAAAAAGGGGAAAAAAAAAAAAGGATTGTGACTTAATAAAACAGTGGAAAAAGTAAGTGTATACATAGTGGAAGCCACAGCGAAAGCCAATATTTCATGACTTAATTGCAAAGAATATTTAGAAAGCCCTAGCAAATGCAGAGAAACAAAGACTCAAGGGGGCATTGCAAATGAATAATGTGCTCATTGTTTTTAAGGTGTTAGTGTTGAACACTACAGAGGAACACAAAAGCAGGTATACTATATCTCAGGTACGCTGACACTAAAGAATCATAGAATATCTCGAGTTGAAAGGGACCCATAAGGATCATTGATTCCAGCTCCCAAAGAAGAAACCCACAAGGAGACTTAAGCAGGACAATATGTAACCTGAGAAATAGGAAGTAAGAATCATAAAAAAATCTGTCTGGACAGATGTGCTAGTAATTTCAAGATCAGCATGCTGTCTGAGAAGCAGGTATTGCTTCTCATAAAACAAGTTTTTCTCAAGGGGTGGAAGAGAAAGACAATTTCTTTTTTAAAAAATCCTACAAGCTAGAAGTCTCATTTCAGGTAGAGCAAGATATAACCTGATGAGAAAGATGTAAGGGATTTGCCAAACACCAGTTACAGGACTTGAAACACACAATCCAACTCTGATTCAAATGACCTTGGAACTCAAGACCACTAAATCATCTGAAATTCAATTCTGCTGCAGACCTGTAATGCACTTCAAAGGTGAAATGCAGTAAATTCAATGTACATTCCTGCTTTCCTCCAGTTTATTAGCATCCTAGTTAAAATGACTGTTTCCTTAGCACTGGCTTGTGCTCTTGCCCTACTTTCCACTATTAGGGTAGTGTTGTTTATCCAAAAGGATTAGGAAAAATTACCGTTAACTAACTTCTCCCTTTCCAGTTCTACAGACTGTGTTTGCAATCCTGTCCTTTCATCTGTTCCTACACAGGGCCGAAGAGACTAATTAAAATCTTGATAAGGAACTTTCTTTTGCACAGCGTATATGCAAGATGTTTGTTTAGTCACTAAGTTGACACAGGCAGAATCTCTGAAGCAATCTTTCCCTTTTTTCTTTTCATCCTCTGCCTGCTTGATATTGGGACCTACTTTTCTAAGGCAGGACAGTCATTTGCACAGGCTAGGTTAATTTTGTGTGAAGTACAAATTGGGACATTCAGATCTAATTTAAATGTTTTATGTCAAGCTTGGGCTGGATGTTTCCTCATGACAGGAAGACTTTTGTAAACGAAAGGTCTCTCTGGTGCTAGAAATACCTGCACATTGTGACACACAGCTGCACTGAAAGACATAAATTGTAATTAAAGCTGAATTATGGTACAATCTGATATAAAAATTAGGGGCCAAATGCTTAGAAATGCTAAACAACTGTTAATTAATCAAACTCCCACTCTATCAGTGTAATGTGTTCAGCATCTCAGAATTTAGTCTAATTTAACTGCACCTACGTTCATCTATGAGAAAAGTACATTTCCCTATGTTCTTCAGCATTATTTTCAAACCTGTTGCTTACAAACCTTTGAATCCAGGAATAATTCAAGGGCCCACATACAACGATTGAAACAAAAGAAGTCTGTAAGAATAATAAAATCTGGACGTTTTGATGGAACCACAGTGAGAAAGGTATTGAAAAATCACTGACCTAGAGAAAACCACAGAGGTAGATGACTTGCACAGGAGTTCTTCAGGAATTATCCAACACATAGAGCCTTGGCATTTCAAAGGAGCTTACATTTAAGTCTCCTTGGAAAATGTCATCCTAAAACCTGACATGGGAGTGGGCAAAAATCTTTTTCTCAGGTATGGATTAAATTGAAGGCAACCAGTTCGAAAGCAGGATTTTAAAAGGGAAAGAGCTCAGAAATAGCATACATTTGTGGAAAGAGAAAACATCAGTCACATTTATTGGAAGATTAATGAATACTTGGATGTCCCTTGTGTACAACTCACACCTCCTAACTCCAGACTGTAAATGACACAGGTAAGAAGCAGAGATCACAGCAAAGAATTTTCCATATAATATAACTTCAAATGAGTTTTAGAGTGTATGTCTGGTTGATAGGGAGCTAGCGCTCCTCAGAGAGTTTATTTCAGTACGAAATGAATGAATTTTCTTTTAAGTTATCAACAAATTGGCTTTTAAGGAAACAGTTTTGGGTTTTTCATAGGAGAGGTAGATAACTAGGTAAGACAGTACTACATTAGGTTTTATTCCAGGGGCTTTTCCAACATCTTTGGTGAAGCAGGTAGCAACAAGACAGAAACCTTTTTTAGAAAACCAAGATTTTATCCTCATGAAATAGTATCACCAAAGAACAAAATTATCAGAAGAAAAGATGAAAATGATTTTATTCTAGTCTCAAAGATGTGGCTGCTTTTGTCTGTATTTTCTACACTTGTCTGATTTTTTTTTTACAGGTTTCTGCTTTTACAGTAATTCTCCTGTACTGTGGTTAATCTCCTGTATGCTTCTCCCTCCAGACTATTTTGTACATGGATGTGTCTTCTGGCATACCTGCCACCCTCTAGTTTGGATATCTTTCAGAAACTTGAAAAGCACATCAACAGGTGGCAGATAAAACTTTCAAAGGAAACATGAAGTTGTTTAGCACAGTGGCATAGAAGTGTAGAGAAAGCAGCTCTAAGTAGCTCAATGCAAGTCAAGAAACACAGCTGGATAACAGCTTTTTCAAAAGAACTGAGGCTGAGTCTCAGAGCACTTTTACTCTACAGCACCTTGGAGAAAACAACGCAAGTAAGCCATGGAGGAAAAAAAGAAATATTAGAAATATGATGGCACTTGGTTCAAGAGCAACTTGGACTCCTCCTTCCCTAAGAGACAGACCAGCAAGTGTTGTTCATGGTGATGCGAGGGAAAAAGAAAAATAAACTTATGTATATATTTTGAGAAAGTAATTAGCATTCAAATTTCATACACAACTTATTCATCTCTTCTTTTAGCTAGAACTGACACAAATGACCAGTTTAGTTTCATGAGGCATGAATAGGGCATTTTCTTCAATAATTTTTAAAAGGGCAGGAAATTGACATTGCTTTTTAAAATTTTTTGTAAGGAACACTTTTAGACACTCAATTATTCCCATTCTTTTCAACATGTTATTATTGCTGAAAATCACTCATATGCTTCCAAGAAAATTAACTACCACTTGGGTCTCAAAATCTGTCTTTCAGATGTTGCGTATGTTAAAATTGGCTGTTTGCTTACCTTAGATTTGTGATCTGATGTTAGTGTTTGAATTTTAATTTCCGTTTCTTTCTTCAATTCAAGACAGTTACTTCCTCTAAAAAAAGGAAAATTACAAATGTGTGCCACAAGTTAAACATCTTCCCTTTCAGTCAGCTCTTACTAATTAAAATGTTAATCAAAGTTGAAGTGCTGCAGCGTATTGGAATGAAATTATTTCTTCTGGCAATTTATTCACAACTTACAAAATATTGTTGGATTAATGATCATTCAATTCAAACACCACACAATTAATTCTAGATTGGGCCAGCAATTATTCTGTTGCTGAGGATATGTCGAGTATCTCCATTTATGACACTTGGTTCCTTTTCCAGGCTTAAAATATCTTGCCAAGAGAAACCAGTTTCTGCCTGAAAACTTACAGGCGTCATTGCCTTGCCATGATATTATCCTGTTTTAAAAGTAATTTTGGGTAGGTTTTTTTTATTTTGAGGCAGGGAAAAAGAAGTCATTTGAATAATACCTCACAGGGCAATTACTTGGGCCCAACACTGGGTGGGATGATGGTGCAGAAAAACTATTCCATTGCTGCTACAATAGAAATTTCAATTACTGTGTAACCAAAGTAGATAAATTTATGAAGGCTGACAAGCTCCATGTTTACCAATCTTCTTGTTCTCTTTTTTTGCAGTGAAGGATTTTTACAACAGAATACAAATTCACATATTGGAAGTCTCTGGTTTGTTTGTTGTTTTTTTTTGGTCTGGAATACTACAATATACTGAGAGGAGTCTACTTTAACATAGCTGTAATATTTCAGTGTTGGATCATCCACCTATGTAAAATGGTGTAACTCCACTGAGTGGATGGAACCACATTCATTTTAGTATCTGAAGCTGGCCCTAATAGGAATAGTTTTTGCTTGTCTGCACTAACGTTAATCCATGTTCGCTCTAGAAAAGGAGATTTATGAAACTCTTAACAAGTTTAAATCCTATTTTAATATCAAAGTACTGCTAAACTTATGAAAAATAGCAGAAAATTTTATCATCAAACAGTCCCAGGAAAACCCTTACTGAAAACAGTAGTGTGATGTGCCTTGTGTTCCCAAGGGCCACCAGAAGGATCAGTCATTTATTTTCTAGTCATAGCAAGGGAATTTTTGTAGAGATTTCTAGCACCCATTTGACACTTTGGAAGTAATGACCACTGTTACCTCCCTCTGAAAAAAAAGACAGCTGGAAAGAAAGTGTCTTTGATTACGTGTGTGGGTAGCTGCGATGAGAGTCTGGCTATAATTCATATGTGATTTGTCATACACTATGAAAGAGACTGCTTCTTAGGTGAATCAAACATATTTTATCCCAAATTAGTCTAATGGGTTCAATTACTGGACTTCTCAGAATCTTAGACATCAAAACCAGCAGCTGATCCCTTCTCTGGAAATGCAGCTTTCACTGTAGCTCAAGGCAACCTCCAGTCAGGCTGGACATGATGAGAACTCTTGAATTCTCCCCGGCTGCTGGGGCACAGCCCATGGTTAAACTACTGAGTTGCCCACTGGGACAGCCTGACCCAGTGTCACATGCCCATGCTTATGCATACACATACACCTGAATTTGTGGACAGTTCTGATAAATCAGAAGGATCTCTATGTGTCCTTAACTCCATTTCAGAGTGGGAACACGAGCATACATATCCCCATAAGCCTCTCTGAGATTTGTAAGCATTTGAAATGTACAGCAGAAATAGCACAGGGAGAAAAATCCTGTCCATCTGTCAGTGAACTATCATGTGATTAAAAAATTCTACTTTGCGGAACATTATGCAGTTGACATTTGTCACATCGCATGGCAGAAATGGACCAAGAAAAACTGCACAACAAAATCAGAAAAGAAAGTCTTCTACATACCTATCAAAAAGCCTTTCTTTTTAGGAAGTATTTGACAATTTCAATATGTATGCCTTGAAAACACACTTTACGCATTCTTTTACAACTTTTATTGCTTGTGAAAGTTCCAAAATTATAGCCAAGGAAATGGAGCATGTCCTGTACTCACTGAACCCAGGACCGTTTATTCATCAGATCATTTCAGTTCAATAAAGTTTTTAAGTCTCGATGAACGTGTTCACTTTTAAGCATGTCCTTAAATATACTGCACAGTAGGGGTGAACAGGCTTTCAGGGCTGCATACACAATGACCCTGAAGGAAGCCCTTAAAACACTTTGATACAGAATTAAAAAGTGTTTTCACAGAAATTCTGTGATGATACTGGATTTGATTTGCCTGTTAATTAGATACCACTAATTTTTCTTGCAACACTGAAGATGACTGAGAGCTCTGGAGCCCATGAAAACTATGCAGCCATAGCAAGTAGCAGTGTTTGCCTGTGCGCTGGATCTGCTTCTGGAGTAGTCATCTCCAGCTTTTTTCATTTTAACTTTTTATGACAATTTAAACCTATCATAAATGCTCTGGCATCCATGGGATAAGTATTATAAAATTAGGAAAAGACACTGCAAGCAGCCAATGAAGTGACCTCAAACTGCGAATCAAAATATCAACTACTTTTATGCTTGTCCCATTTGAGGTTCTTCTGGAAAGCGCTGTTACCCAGTGCTTTCCACTAATTACTACACAGAAACAGCCATTACCATCTTTAACTTTCTGACAGCCCTTCATTTTTTGTTCTGCCTAGAAAGGCAGAGGTACAGGCTTCTTCTCAGGCCAACAGGAACACTGATTTATGACTCTTCTGATATAAGATTTTTCAATACCAGAGCACAGGGAAGCTTTTCTCCCCTCACAATAATTATGGTGCAACATCCAGGGCTTAGCTCACTGCCACTGAGGTAAATACCCTGACTGTAATTATAAATCCAGCTATATTAATAACCTTCTGCTGTATTATATTCAATGGAAAACGAATCAAAGCCACCTTAAATTCATTAGAGCTGCAACTGTTCCCTCTCTGTTTTAAGAAGTAGTCTTTTGGAGGAAACAACATGGATTAGAAGTATTTGGGTGCTTTTAGTTCTCCCTTCTTGAACAAAATAATCCAACATGAGCTTTTTAAAGAGTTTGTGAGCTTTAAATAATTTAGTGAGGAGAATTCTCCTGACCTTGTTTAATTCTGACAATTCTATTTCTGTTCCATTTTGCACTTTCTGTGCAAGTTTATAACATGCACACTCAAAAATCACCACCATTCCAAAGAATTTAAACAACAAAAAGTATTTGTGTAAGAATCCAATGCCAAAGAGGCATCTACGCTTAGTATTTAGTGGGTTGGTTGCCAGCTGCTGTCACATGAAAACAATTTGAAATTTAGGCTAACTATTAGCACAGCTTGATACAGAAACAAATAAAGTAATTGCTGCTTCAGGTCACAGTATTATAGCATAAACCGTTGTCTCAATGAAATGCTGCCAATAGGGTGTGAGGTGGAGAGGAGAAATCATTGCCAGATTAACACAACAGCAGCAAAGCAACGGCAGGTCTTGCTATGCAATTCCAAATGGGACAGTCAGCGGGACATTTCATTAGTCACCAGTATCTTCCAGGAACTTTAAGGGGAGATTTTAAGAGATTCACACAAATCATGTCCCAGGCCATCAGTTAACACTTCACTCATGTCAAAGGAGTAATACTGATTTATCCCAGTTGAGGATGTGAAGGGATTTTTTGTTAAAAGAAACTTCAACTTGACAGCACAGCAAATCATTGCTGATTTTTGGTCATTAGAGCTATTGAGGACCCTAATCTGCTCTCACTGAACACAACAGTGATACTCCCTGGGGAACACAGTGAGACCAGATCAGACTGCAGAAATAAAAATCTGAGGCTGCTCCTACACTTTTACTTTTAAAACTCTGATAGTAGAAGACTAAAGAAAGGCAAAGTAAATACAACATTTAGTAGAGTCTTCAACATTGCTAGACTCTTCAAGCAGCTCATTATCAGTTTGATGTAGGACCCTGGTTCAAGCTGCAATTCATTAACCTGAATAACCTTTTTATGAATGTTTTATTCCAGGCCACAAAACCATGAAATCTATTTTTAAGTCTAAAAAAAATAGTTTAAAATCAGATCTTACCCTTTTTTCTTGATTGCCTTCTCTAACATTTTCTCGTATGATACCTTTTCCTTATCATATTGTGCCACTATTTTGTCAATTTGTGTGCAGTGCAACTTCTGCATAGCGCTGTGCTCCTGGAAAACAGTAGGACCTTACAATTAGGTTGTTGGATTTTTAATGTTCAGTTTTCTTGCAGTGTAAAAATATCAGTGTACAAACAGATAACTTTGGCAATGGAATTTAATCTATTTTAGTCATCTGGTATTAAAGGTTCCAGATATTTCACTATAAATATGGTACATCTTATAACAAAAGAATGATGGGGAAAACCTTTATCTTTTTGAATAAATATCCATTTAAATGCAATGTAAAAATCAGTTTTACAAGCTCAGATCATAAAATTCAAAGTTTCTGAATGCAGAGAACAAAACTCAGTCCAGTCCCCCTCTCCTCTACATATCTCCTACTGAATACAGAGCTAGCCCCCTTGGCCGCTGTAAATCCAATAGCTCCAAGTCCAAACATCAGCTAAAAGTCAACTCATTAACAACTGACATTCTGAAGATGTGGTTGCAACCCCTTAATTACAGCAGCAATCTTATAATTAAGAAACTTCACCTTGTTGCAGAGCATCTTCCCTTGCAAGCAACAGTAAGTTGTGCAGTATGACTTTCAACTACACGTGCAGACTGCAAATAACCACTGCTCCCTGCCTCTGCCCGCCCAAATAATCCAGCACATGCTGATGATAAACTGAACATACAGGGCTGCCCGTGAAGTATTACACATCAATGCTAACCTGCTGTCATTACTATAATTATGTGGCTTACATTGGAAAAGTGGCAGATGAAGTTAGCTATGGAAGGGGAGGAAAAAAAACCTCCTATGATGAAAAGAGCAATCATTAATGCATGTTACACACTTGGGTCTATCCTACAGACAGTTCCTTTTCATTACGAGACTGTACCAGAAACAACACACTTCATTTAGTGCTTACATGTAGACTTCATTATTGAACTTGACTTCTTCATGTTTATCAGAACAGTTGCTCATAATGATGCAAATATAAGAGAGCACCACAGACAGCACTAAATATTGAACTTACATTACAATAGGAAAAGTTGTTGTTTGTTAATTTACATTATTTTATTAATATCCAATTGCTCCACACTTCATCTAATAATGACAAAAAGCCTTGTATTAATTAATATGGCCTCTTCCACGACTTTAGTTCTCTTTAGTTTTATAGCTCACTTTACATTTATTCTACTGCTCTTTGTTATTATTTTCTATACACTTGTGTTTGCCTTATCATTGTTTCTTCCTCTAAAAATATTAATTAAAGACTTCTATATTCACTTCTACCAAAACATTAATACAAATGTGACGCTTTTAAAAATCTAGCCCTGGGCTGTAACTCAGCACTCCAGTATCTGTCAAGCACTTCCCTGGGGAATGCAGACAGCTTCCAAATTCTGTACTTAAGAGTGGGGAATTGGACTTTCTGTTATACAGAGGATTTAAAATGAAACAAATAGAATCCATCAGCATTAAAACATGCCAGCTTCACCAGGGAGTATCCACACTAACTAACAAGGTAGGAAAACACATGGACAGTGAAGAGAATGACGTAAGCTTGCCAGCACCAGCCAGGCACAGGTCAAGTGACTGAGACCGCCTCTCAAACTACCCACTCTCCCCTAGATGAACAGAACAAAACAATTCCTGCTATTAAAGACTAACTGCAAACATTGCAAAGCATGAGATATTTCCCCACTTATGTGACACACCTCCATAATCTGGGAGGGCACATCACATAAAGCTGGAATCCCTGCTTTTCCTTCAAGACAGCATGATTCAAGTCTTCTCTTGTTATCACAAAGCCCCTGTAATGTTTTGCAGACTCCCCTCTCCTGCTGCTTACTGCTCTTGCACAACTCCATCTTGTATCTGAAACAGATATATTGTAGCCCATATCCCCCTCATTTCCTTCCTTGGTTGTCCTCCACATCCAGTTCAAGGAACATGCATTTGTTTGTGCACAATATAAACAGAGCTGGAAGAGTAAGGTGGGCTGCTAATAACCTCCACATGCAAGGCACAAAGAGTACTAGCAGCCAGCTCCCTACCAGAGTTTCCTTGAACTATGTGGCCTTCAACGCCTGGAACACCGTTTCAAAGGGGCTAGCTGACAGGAGTTTCATTTTCTGTCAATGTTCAAAATAAAGTTCATCACAGCTAGATCCTGTGTCCTAATCTTCCGTCAAGATTCTGAGAAATTTGAGCGATTTTGTAGCATCTGAAAACACTGTATTTTGTATTTAGATGCAAAGTTTCAGGTGGTAACGTGTTCTAGATTTATTCAGAATATCTTTGCAGATAAAGGTCTTCTCAGCTACATCTCTCGTGATTTCCTCAAGTCTACTGAATCTACAATTTGAATTCATATGTTTTTTACATTAATATATTCACAAATCACATTAATGATTGTATTAGAAACTGAAGCCACAGTTCAGCCAGGGCCCTGAGAGGCCACCGCTTTTTCCAAGGCCAAGTTTAGATGGAAAAGTACTGGACTTTTCTTTCCTTAAACAACATGAACAATTCCCTTCTGCTTACTTATTCCTCCAGGTCTCTGACTGTCTATGGTTAAATGAGAGCCAATCCATTTCTGGAACTTTTAAGTTCAGTCTGCTCAATACAGAGGCTTCCTAAAGATGATCATAGATAGCTAAGTGCACAGCTCTCCTGCTCCATCATAGCTGATAAAATGCAAGAAACACAGCAATGAGTATACCAAGCACTTCCCTAAGATCACCTGTGAGCTAATAAGGTCACACTTTTCTGCTCAGACTCTCCTCTCCAAATTCAAGAAGTTGCCCTTACTGGAGCCTTTAGCCAGGTACACTCTAGACAGGCTCTTTCTTATTAGGACAGACTTGCACTCTGTACTTAAGATCAGCAGGACACAGGCTGGCTCAGACCTAAAATAGCTGTGCTTGAGCTAATGCTGAAAGCCCTTCTGAGCACACAGCATTTTCAGACTGTGGCTGGCAATTCTTCCCTCAGATGAGAGCAAGCAAGTGCAAGCCTGAGCAGATGGATCAATTTTTCAACATTAGCAAGTGCAGTCTCGGGTAAGATATCCTTGCACTACTGGGGGTCACATATATCAAGGACATAGATCATTGAATATCGTTGTTTTCTACATAACCATGTTACCATCTTCATTTGCCAAAGCTGTTATAGCAAACTGCTGGATGTTGTCCAGTGAATGAGAAAGCAGTGTTTAAAAATAAGAAACCCCCTAAATGATCAGGCCTATGAGGGTGTAGAAACTGCATGCCCAGAAATGTAGATGACAGACACTTTTTCTTCAGCATGGGCTTCACACACAACACTGAAAGTGAGAAATTATTTCCCTTCTGCACAGAGCCGATTAAGAAGTCTGAAATGTAACCACTTTATTTTCTTATACTACTTTTAATACTAAGAGACCCACAAAAGTGCCAATTATTGAAGTAATTTCCTCATACTTCATCGTACAGAGTCCCATGCCCAAGCAACAGTCATGAAAAACACAGATATTAAAAACACACAGGTAACTTATGCCTCTATTATGTCAGATCTGCAATGAACTCCACAAAGAGAGCACAGGAACAACTGTCCCAAAGGCCTGGAACGGATTCATACGTATTGCCAAAACTCAGAACTTAAGATAATTTCTTCACCTGTTACATCCCTTTCTGTAACAGGAGAGTAATGGCTTTCTAATGATGAAGGGCAGGAGAAAAATGACGGTGATTTTGTAATGTAAATTATTTTTGTGATAGTCTTGTATGTATTTGGGACACCACTGCCAACAGTACCAAGCAAAAAGCTGACTATAAAGTGGTTTACAACATATATAAGTGAGGAGGAACAGGGCATTTCGCTTTTCAGTTAGACATTCCAGTTTTCTCTGGCAATTCTGCATGTTCTCCAGCGCCTGCCTTTGACGCAGCACCCTCTCACATCATTACTGCCTTTTGTTCCAAGCTACCTGTCAATACGTCATGCAAGAGGGAGCTAGATAAAATCATTACCAGGTCTGGATGCACATATCGGTCAAACTAATGTGCACTGAAACTCATGGAGACATACAAAGCGTTGCTAAAGGGATTATTTGCTCACTGGAGCATATTTCAGTACATTTAAAACATGTATGCCTTTCCTGGTGGTCCAACTACTGTTCCCTAGTTTTTCCCTACAATTTAATTAGGAGCAGTCTGTGCTAGTGAGTGCTGCAACTTTTTTTCAATTAGTGCGTGTTGCTCAGAGTCCTTAATGTTCATACCTTTGCATGTTTCTTCTTTAAGGCATTGAGTTCTTTCTGCTGTTTCTTTAAATGCTTTATATAAGCCTACAAAAAGAAAAGGTGAATCAATTTTTCTGTGGTCACATTGACTTTCATCAGATAAAACCTCAGCTACTTAAATAATCAGAAACATATCTTGAAAAGCTTGTGTCCATACTCACCTTCATCTGCTTTAAATCTTCTATCTTCACTTGAGGAATAAGGTCTATACCTAGGAAGGTATTGATACAGTTTTATCTAAGATTTAATACATACTAGTGTATCTCATACTTTTAAACTTGAGCTTTACCACAGAAATCCACATTTAAGTTAGCAATTAATTAATGCTTTTACCACATAAATAATAATTGCAAGATAATGAGAAAATTATTCTTCAAGATACAGCCAAGATACAGTTAATTTCCTTCTCAAATGCACGACTCAATCAATTGCTTTGTGAAAAAAGAAATGAATCAATGAGGTAATTTTAATCTCTTACAGTTCTGGGCTGAAGTGTCAAAACACAGCCACCTAAGAACTGAAAAAGTTTCTTTTCTGAAAACACAGCAAACCATTTATGTACATTAAAACTGAGCCATGCAAACTCCAGAATT
Organism: Thinocorus orbignyianus; assembly: GCA_013400375.1. NCBI lineage: Eukaryota > Metazoa > Chordata > Aves > Ciconiiformes > Thinocoridae > Thinocorus > Thinocorus orbignyianus. The sequence continues at coordinate 1,161,651 of VXBW01008135.1, forward strand.
TTGGTCCATAGCTGGAGACCACTCTGGCACCACTTGTTTCAGGAGGGAGGCTTCTTGAGTAAGGTTCTACATAAAGGGCTAACTGAGGTTAGATTTAAAACAAAAATCATAGCAGTGAAAATTCACCTGCAGCTTTTATGTTAATGGAAGTAAAATTTGCTTTTTGGTTAATAGCAGGCTATAAGAAAAGGAGCAGTAAAAACTGGAGAGAAACACAAAATCATAAGAATTCAAAATTACAGTGAAAATTCAATACAATAAAACCAATTTATCACACAAAACAGTACCATTCAGATGAATGAAAATATATTTTGATCACCTTAACTGCAGTGCAAACAAAACACAATCTCATTTCATGTTTATGCTTTAATGTTTGGCACATATTATGATTTTTTTAAAATGACTAAGCACATCCTACATGTAATTAATTAAAATGTCAATACAATGCCATAAGAGTTGTAGTGTGTATGTTTTTTCTCAGTTTTTACGGAGAAATTAATCTGTACCTAAATACATTGCAAACATATTTGGTTAACTGCTCTTAACAGTGTATGCAGACCGTAAGATTCTCCTTGCCTTAAAAAACACTTTCTACCTTTTAAGGTGAATTTAACTGAAAAATAGTCAGAAGCTGTAAAAAGCTGGGGGAGGTAGGCAGGCGATCTCCTCAGGGAACACAAATTTTTTATTTTATTAGAAGTGTAAGATTCTGCTCAGTTACATGGTACTAACATTAGACTAGTAAAAGAGACTGAAACAGATTTACGCACAGATAGTGCCTGAAGTTTTCAAAACCACAAATCACTTAACTACTGCTGAAAGTCAGAGAACAAAATCCCCAAAATTTGTGTGCATTTGAAAGCCTTCTCCGGATACTAGCTGGATATGCAATTTCTAATAGCAATGGGAGTTATCTATGGTAAGAATGGTAGAATCATTCAGATCTTAAAAGATCAGAGAGGTAAGTAATACAAAATAAGGATCATTACACAGGATATAAAAATGAACAGCTCTACTTCAACATGAAAGAATATGGATAAAAAAGTTCGCAGACAAGAATGCATAAGTACTGAAATCTCAGTTTAAGATCAGAGCTGCATCAGGCATGCTATGTTTTAAAAAACTTCCTCAGGATTTTATTTTAAAAAGCAGACTTGTTTACTTTGTTCACCAGGTCTGCTTCCATGGCAACCAGAAATTACATTGCCAACACCAGCAAATTTCATGCTTAATTAATGCACAATAAAACTAATCCTTGTGCATCTTGGTGACAATATATGACATATGAAAACACCTCACTGTGTAAAATAATCTGGGTTTTACACCAGGGAAGAACTTTGAAAGTGTTCAGGTGCCAGAGACGACCTGTTTTATTGCCAAAAGTGACTCCAGGAAAATGGCATCTTGTTTCTCTAAAGATCCCTTCACAAGACTGTATTCAGCCATGTCTGCTTTTGTCTAAGGGCAAGAGCAGTGAGTGCTCCTTTTCACTCCAATCTGGGAGTGAATCCCTCTGGGCCAAGGTGGATGAAAGAGAATGAACCAGATTCTAATTATTGTGGCCCATTAACAGAAATATTTATTGTGTTTCATTCAGCTGTACAAATTTGTTTTCTCGCTTAATCTTCATTACCTGTGATGACACGTGAGAAACAATCCCATTTGACTCTATAAGATGATTTTGTAGAGTGAATGGTAAATAGTAAGGAAAAAAATACTTATTCACTTATAAATGAGCACATTTGATATGGATATTTTTTACAATAAACATGCCATTTCCATAATCGCTGTTCAGAGTAAAACCACACACTGAAAACATTTCTAATTGTTGGGAAATCTCTACAGAATACAATGAATTCTAAATACCTTTAATTACTTAAATCTGCAACTCTGCCAAGGGATTTGTGGAGGGAGAAAAAAAAAAGCAGAAGAGTTTCTGTGGAGCATACCAGAAAATAATCATTCCTACTGGTGTTTCTCAGGTAGATCTTTAGTAAACTCCTCCCGGAGTCATGCAGGTTACTACTATATGCAGTAGGTACACAACTGCACAAAGAGGTCACATAGTGAAATAAAGCTGTATTGGCTTTATACAGCCATTTTGGTAATATACAGAATTTATTTGCAACTAGACAAAGATCACTCTCAATGGCAAAAGAAGTTAACCTTATAAAAGAGTAAGAACGCATAGAACTAAAAACATGAAATTTTGTAATGAGTGCTTCTCTCCGACTTTCTGAATCACTTCAGAACTGAGGGAGTGGCATGGGATTTCTGTCTACCTTTCTTAGCGTCGGTCCCAGATCCACAGCCTGCAGTGGTACTTGGTCGAAGCTCAGAGCTGCTCTGAGGTGTTACGTTGGCTTTGGCGTTATTGGCTTTTCCTTTTCTATCATTCTTTGAAGTGTCATTTGGTACATCAGCTATATCACTCTGAAGGAGACATTCACATCATAATAAATTAAAAGTTGCGTATGGGAAATTTCTGAACTTGCTCACTTTAAACATAATAAAGAAAACTGCAACATAGTTTCAAACAACATTATACTCAAAAAAGTATTTGTAACCTATTTTAAATGGCTACCTACTAAAATATGGCTCCTTTCACCTAATATTTCTAAGGGATATGTTAGTATGATCCATGGAAAGTCAGTGAATGGTATTTCAGTACATGCTAACTACCGTAAGCTAACGTATTAGAGAGGAGGACAGAGAGGCCTGCATTTGAAAATGAGAAATGATAAGGAAACGTGCAATGATTGAAGAAGGACCAATTTAAAAAACGAACACAGCACGAACATAAGTGTGCTGTGTTTGTCATTAAATTCTACTTACAGTTTCGATACCCATAGCTCTCATTTGGTCTGCTCTTTTTTCTGTGATAGACAAAAATTTCTTTGGATCTGATAAAGCATCCACAATATCTGCAAGAAAAAAAAAATAAAAAAAAATAAATCAACTTTTTATGATCTGCAGAGGCATTTGAAAATTAATCTTTTACAAGAGCTTTACCAACCCTGTTGTTACAACCCCTGTTGTTATGAGCCATGGCTTGCAACAATAGTCCAACTTTCCACAGTGAACTCAGCAGGACTAAAAGCGCTCATCACCACAGCGCTTGAACACACTTGGAACATGAATCAGTTTATAACGCACCAAGGGAGTGGTATTCATCCAGGTACCTTATTTAGGAAAAACAGAGATTCTATCAGACCAAAGTTACCCTAACTTACTCCCCAGCTGACGGCACTAGAATTTGACACCAGAAGAGGATGTTCTGAGCCACAAAGCACTAACAACTTGGTCTCTTGGTTATTCAAGGGGGTGCTGACTGACTTAGGACTGCCGGGCATTGTAGAAAATCCTGCTGTATATCCTAGCCAAATAGCAGTTTCAGATGGGTGGTTAAAGCAACAAGGGGAAACTTGTTCTCACTTGTCTTTGTGATGCTCCATGTCTGAAACATGATAGGCTGTGAAACAGCTTTTCTATAAACCATAATGACCAGTATTTCAATCTTGCACATGACGCAGTACCACTAGCAGGATCACAGCACTATCCAGCACTGGATACCATGTAGATGACTGAATCTATTCTCCATATGTGGTGATAAATGTCCAAGCATAGGTTTACAGGAAGACAAACACACACACGAATCTTTACCTGCATACTGAATAATCCCTTTCCGTGCTTAATTTCATCACAGAATTCACAAATGGAAAAATTACAAATTAAATTGATTCAGCTCCTACAATAATGCTGCTTTCAGAGACCACAGCAGTGATCCTTTCTGATGATCCCTCAGGAACTTTAACCCCAGTATTATGGAAGAAAAGGGCTACTGGTCTCAGTTAATGGGCCTTTCATGTCAGAGCAGTAACTTAAAAAAGGAAGTTTGAATGCTGCAGCCTGACTGACTCATCATTCACTACAAAATATTGTCATTTAATTAAGTCAAGATTTTTTGTCATGACTGTTAGCAGAACTATGAACTTCACTTACAAGGAAGTTGTTTCTTTGCAGAATGCTGCAAAGCCCTATTTTTGGCTGCTTAGGAGTAAAAGATAAATACCTTTGCAGCCTTATACTCTAGATGGTCTTGCTAGCATAATAGGTTCTTACTTCTGCAATGACAGTTCTGATACTCTTGGTTTTCATCCTCGTTTGAATTCTGCCCTTGTTTCACATCATCTCTTCAGCCCCTTTCCAAGTTGGCTTACAATGATGCAAGACAGAAAAGCTGGTCCACTGACCAGGTCTCTAATAATATCCAACCCATCAAAAGCTCTGAGAATAAGTTTACCATCCTTCTTGTGCAAACTAGAGGCTGGACTATACCGTGTCCCTTCCAACCTAAGCTATTCTACAAAACGTTCCTCTGAAGTCACCAGATGCATTTCTGAAGCAAAATATCAAGACAGGGCTCCCTTTGCAACAGAAGTATTAAATACATAGCATTACCCTTGACAGTTCTGTTTATCACACAAGGATGTTGTCTCCAATAAGTGTCATTACTCAGCAATGTTTTCTGAAACTTACTTCATATACCCAAAAAACATGTAGAATTTATTTTCAGCCTTGTAGCTTAGCACTGACTGTCCTCCTTCCCTAACTTAGCAAGCAGGTCTTTTTGTCCTTGGCATGCACTCTTCAATGAAAATCCAGGACTACCCTGTCAAGTTGATGCGTCATTCGAAAATGGAACCTGATTATCACGAGCTTCAAGGTAAAAATGACTAACATGTTTGGGAAAGCTAGGCCTTTGTAAATTGTATTACTAACCATACAAGCACATCACCAAAGGCTCAGCATTTCTACGAGGGGAATGTGACTCATCACTGCTTCTCACATTGTCATTTGTCCTCTGCTTATGTTTTCCCTTCTCCCCAGTGAGGTAAGGTGGGGGTGGGGAACAGCATTTTGTAGAATAATTGTAATTAAATATAAAACTAGGAAAATCACTGGGGGAGTACATTAGAGGACTCTAACCACTAACCTAACTAGACACGCTCCTTACATACAAACTTCTAGTATAGAAGCTTCTCTTTGGAGAATGCTACTTCATTTGCATTAATATGCACCAGTATTGTGTTTTACTGGGAACAGAGTAGCTGATGCAAATAAACTACAAGAAATTGCTAAGTTATATGAAAAACAAAATTACGCATCTTTTAAAGCCTACAATACTCTACCCATATTCTAGTTATTATTTGGGGCAAGTTTTTAAATATTAATGATTCAAGTTAAAAAAAAAAAAAAAAAGAAGTAAGAAAGTAGGCAGCTACTGAATTGAGCTATACCTTCCTACAGGTTTGCTCAAACAACCCTGGAGATCCTAATGATTGCTCATAAACCAATGAGAGGTTCACTGCAGACGGTAAGTAATTAAAAAACACATGTCAACAGAAAACTAACGATTCTACCAAAGTGTCAAAAGCTATTTCCCAGTGCGTTCATCATGCTGGTGTTCTATATTGATGAGAAAAATACATGAGACACATCAGAACTATCTAGAAAGGGAAAAGGGAACTAGTAGTTGAACTTGCTCAGTTCATGTTAACAGGGGTCTGTTTTTCCCAACACTGACAGTAAGCTTTAACAACCAGTTCTCTCATTCTAGAGGCATTTTACTGTAATGATACTGTTACTCAGGGATAGTCACGTTTTCCTATATCCTCACCTGTACCAGACAAATTGCCTGTAGAAATGTTGATAATGTAGTATCAACCAGTACTGAACTGCACACAAATTGCAAATTCTAAACTGGTGTTCAAATTCTCTTTGAAAAGCAAGTCTTTCACTTCTGAATTTGCAGAATGCAGTTCAGAAAAGAAATATTTTCTCCCTATGTGACTAGCACACTCAGCAGCTTGAGCCACATCAAACTTTTGAAATTCTACTCTTAGAAAAAGTGTGGTATCAGTCAGAAAAATACCAATCCCAAATCAGAAGCATATCCCTAGTTTCAAAAATATTTTAACTGAGTAATTTACTGTCAAAAGCTTAAGTTCAGGACAGAATTAACACACATGCTTATGTGTGTTAATTCATGGTTCAACTACTGCCTCAAGAAGCTCAAGCTTAAGCAGAAGCTTACATTTCTCTTGAGAAAAAGAACCTGAAGTTAAATACTGTAGATGAAGAATGCTGCATAAAGACATGGTAGTGTTTCAAGACCTGAGGCAAAACTCCAGCTGACAACCAAGCAACCAAGACTTCACACATGAACACAAACCCTTCTGTAAATGTTCAACTTTTCCTGTGAAATTTGTTACTGAAGTCTAGGCTTGCTCATTTGTTTTGAAGTTTGGATAAATAGCAACAGGCACAGACTGGAGAGTTACTATCAAATACATCGGGTAAGCCTTCCCTTCCTCCAGTTTATAGTACGGAAATGATGCCCTGAGAAGTGGCAGTAATTCTTTTTGTAGACAGCAGGTTTGAAATAATTTTTGCAAAGAGCAAAAATATTTTTATCAACAATGTTTCGGCAATAAACTCTAAGATGAACTTCACTTTGCAGCAGAATCAGAGCACTAACATTCAGGGCAATAACTATTTTACAGTTTTAAACGGTTTACGTACTGTTTAATGTACAAGCAAATTTCATCTGCAGCAAAGAAAACATTTCCCAGAGGTACACCCTCAGGGTGAACTTACTCATTACACTGATCTAAGTGGTGTAATGATTATTCTCATCTATTTGTTCCTACCCACATCTGGCAATTTGCCACCGCGCTGTATAAATGAGTATGGCCCTGCCAACCTGATCATGGAAATGGCTCACATTAAAAATGACTTTCCTGAAAACCCCAAAATAATTAAACCACACTAAAAACATGTACAATTGGGAGAGAAAAATGCAGAAAGATTTGGGATGCTAAATTGCTTCACTGTCCGTTTTTAACAATGCACCAACTTTCTCAACAATACAAAAGTGGTTTCACTTGAAAGAACACATCTAGGTTCTGCATCAATTGTCAATTCCTATAGGTCAAACAATATAGCTAAAGTATATGTTAATCTTACTAATGTTGAAAAAACCCAATTAAAAAAAAAAAATCCAAAGAAGCAGCTTCCTAAAATGTCAATCGAGAAAATAAAATCAAGCTAACTAGTATTAGCTTATTTTGCATATTATTTTCTCATTTACCAGATACATGTCAGTATCATTAACGCTGAGGCAGGCACATGGTCCCAAAGCTGATTTCTTAACTGAATATGCAGTTTCAAAGGAGTTAAAATACTAAATCTTTGCAATCCTCCATCACTGCCTGTCTGTTCCCAGCTGGCATACCAACACCACAGTACTTCAGTACTTCCACACCAACATTCAAGGTCTATAGCACACTGAGATACAGGTTTATCTCACCTCCAAAACCATCAGGCACATATGTTTTAAGCACAATGTTGCAGAAAACCGTTGGAAGAGAGAGTGGTTTGTTGCCCTCATTCCGAAGGGAAATATGTCTGTAACCTGCTTGCAGACCATCCAGAGGCAGGATCCTCTGACCAATCAATTTATTGTTGTCATCATACACTGCTATTCTCAGGACAGCCAGATCAGGGAGAATAACCTGGAGAGTCATAAAATGAAGAAATTCAATTACTCTAATACAGTAGCACCTCTTCCCACCTCCCATGTTTGAGCCACTCTGTATGCCAGAAACAGACTATCATCACTGTAAGACAATGTCATTCCCTCCAAACTGCACATATTGAGATGAATGTTTCCTAGAAAAGCTTTTTTTACCACCTTAAATAATGGGCAGAATTCAGAATATCCAAATCCTGCAGCTTACAGTTACACTAGCTAAATATTTTGCATATTTATTTTTCATTACTGGTGACATTGATAAGAAGGCAGGTAAATACTACCCGGGAAATGACAGATACAGTGGCAATCAAAAGGAAGATCGTGCTGAATCAGGAGGAACTATGACAGAAAGATGTGATTTGGGATGTATCCGAAAGGGCAGGGAAGAACAGAAAAAGCAGAAGCAGAAGCTGATGGGGATCTATAATTCTGCAAAGGGGAGAAGACACCAGAGGAGGGTAGGACAGGGTGACAGACCTGCTGACACGGCATGCTGCCAGCAGAAGTGGGTGTGCTGTGCTCACGACATGAAGGGTACAGGGTATGCATGGTGGGCAGGGATGCTGCCAGCTATCTGCATCTGTCAGCTCCCATCTGGGCAAACCAAATCAGTAATAAAAAACTCCCCTGCCTTCCCTGGAACAAAGGTGCTGCCTCTGTGCACACAGCAGTGAGGAGAAGACAGCCTGAGAGGTGCAGCCTCTCCGCCAGCCTGCTTGCCTCGACTGTATGCTGGGAAAGGTCTTCCCAACTCCTGCCCTACCTGGCTCTACTCATCGATGCTTATGGGACAAAAGGTAAGACCAAAGTAAACTGTGTCTACTACGTCCCTTAGACTTAGACTTTTCCCCTGCTACTTTCATTTTTCCTCTTTAGAGGGCACAAAATAAAGTACGGTTTTGGTCTCTGAGACCACCTTGGCTATTCAGATATGCTGCTCTACTTGATTATAACTTAGCACTCCCAGCACAGGTTACCACCAGCGCTTACCCCATCCTCCCCCCTACACAACAGAGTGACAACACAGAACTTGGGTTAGAATGACTATGGCTTTATTTGATTTAAAATAAAAACAAGAAAACACGACAGAAGAACAAGCACCTGAGAGCAACCATGTAGGATTAAAACCAGCTTGAGGAGAAAACTGTAACCCAAAATAAGATCTCTACTCTACAGGCCACAGATCAGTACATCTTTCATTACATGATGGGCTCAGATACAGATTTACTAAGGATCAGAAGTGGGGACTAAAGAAGTTTATCGTTCCCTCTCCATTAATTTGTTCTATAGTATCCTGGTAGGCACTTCCACTCTCTGTACACCCCACGCTTTTGTTTCCTCCCACTAGAGAAATTGTTCCTGCTATGTTTATGCCACTCATCTGCTTGGTCATCAACGTGTGTCTTGATTATAATGCTTAACCTGATATGGTAAGGGGCCTGAGATAAAGAAAAGTAATCTCTTGGCTGACTTACACTATGAGCTATTCAAAAGGATGTGTGACCATGTATTTGTTCACTGCAGAGTACAGTGGGAAGTCCAAGGAATACTGGCATCAGCCACTGTACCCATGCCACGATACACAGGTACCCCCCTTTCAGACTGAAGCTGTGTCCACCCTGTAGTTTATCAGCCTTTTGATTTAAGAAATCAGAAAGCAGCAGATGCTGGCCATATGGCCAGGAAGCCATGGGCAGTATGATTGCTTGTCACTGTACCTAAGCATCTTTCCTGTACCTCCTCACATACAGAGAAAAGTACTTAAAGTCACATTAATTTCGTAATATTATTGAAGTCCAGAAAAACCTCTTGCATTAAATGCATTTCTATTAAAAACTGGTTATACCATTAAGAAAGCAGATTACGTGTGTGTAATTCACCCAAGTGTGAAGCGTTATCATCACTTGGCAAAGTCTGTCACTTTGGAACAAAAGAGCAACAATTCTGAATGACAACAGAACAGGTGTAAGCAAAACAGACGTTACCAAAGACGGCAGTGCCAACACATGTAGTCTGGATGAAACTCCAGCCGACAGAAAAAATAATAATAAGATATATATGTTTATCATATATATATAAAGACTGAGAGATAAAACTGAACACAGACGACTGATCTCTCTCTTTAAATCCCCCATACCAAGAAAAAAAGTTTGTTTTCCTTTTTCTAGTGAAAAAAAAAAAAGAAAAAAAAAGAAAAAGGTACATGATGCACATGGACTACTGAAGGAGGGAGCTGGCAACACATTCAAGAAACACAGCACCCTTCCAACTTTTCCATGTAAGAACATTGACCTTAGCTTAGGATGCAACATCTCACCTGCCCTCTGGGCTGAAGGAACAGTGCAAGATAGCAGCCACTGCCAGGGCAGGGAAGAAGAAATCTCCAAGGAATGATGGTGTCCACCAGCGGGGGCTCATTCTGAGCAGACTGCATACCTTGAACACAGGCATGGCCACAGAGAAGGTGGCTACCTCCAAGTGGGAGGAGGAAGCAAAGGGGAGGGAAAAGCCATACAGAAACAAACAAACAAACAAAAAAATCATGTGACAGCTACAGAGGTTATCTATTAGAAAAATAAAACAAAGCAAAATTAAAAAAAAAAATCTAAACAACCTCTTGAAAGCTTATTTCAGCTTTGGATTGTTTACTGTGGTAAACAGGAACCCTACAAATACTTTTTCATGGGAGCAGTACTCATTCATGTGAGCAGTCAGACTAAAGCAGGGAGGGGTGGCTCAAGTGAGCGAGGATGCTCATGTGCAAAAGGCAGACAACCACAAACTGTGCTTTCCAAATATCCTACCTTTCGAAATACAAATGATTCTTCATTGTAAACAGGGTTCAGACCATTGTTCATCACCATGCGTGTTCGAAATTCTTTACGTATCGTGTCCGTGGGTAAACCATACATATCCACTTCTACATACGTACCGATCTTTTTGTCTGATAAGAACTGACCAGATATTACCTGCAACATAATAACAGAGCAGTAAGGAAAAGCAAGACAAAGTATACAGCATTTTATGAATACTGGAAATAGTGTGTTGGCTTTTTTACTGACAGCAGCCTGAAAAATGCTTTATACAGAACAGATATGTTTATTTTATCATATGGAAATGGTATATTTAGTGCTAAAATTGTGTTTCTTTAGAAAAGCTTTTGTGATGAGACCGTAAATATATCCTTAATTTGAAATGATTGTGCTCATTGTGCTATGGTATTAACAGCTGTAAGTCAGTCATTCCAATTAGTCCACATCTCACAGATGCGTCCCCTATAACACTGAAAGACACTGAATCAAACAATCAGATTGGGCACTGCTGTTCTGCAATTTTAAATTTTCTGTTCAGAAGCACTGTGATCTATTATATGTCTTGACTACCAAGAGGTGAAAGGAAGCTTTCACTTAGGTAAATGTATTAAACTAATCACATGTCAAATTCTGGTTTATGTGACTTGGAAATGTAGGGTGCTTAAAAGCAAACAAATAAACCCACCCAACATGACTCCTCTACATTGGTACATATATAAAGATTTGTTACAGTTTTACACCAAGTCAAGATTAATCTAGCCATGGCAGGTGATTACTCCAGGGAAAATTTTTATTCCATCAAGATGATCTACTACTTAAAAATACAGCCAATATTTTTTTTTTACTATGATCAAGGAGGGAAGGAAAAAAACAGAACACAATTTCACAGATCTAAGCTCATTTTGCGTCCTTTTCTTTTCATGATCCAACATTCTTCCAGGGAACACTCTGGACCATGAATCTGAAAAGCTGTGTGGCTGAGGATACCATCACTGACTTTGGTCAACTCAATTCCTTTATAACAGAATTTATATGGAATTTTATACTAGTTTTAGTCCCACAAAAAGAGCAAGTGGCAAAATACGTGATCTAAGAATTATCTCTCGTGGTACTTAGAATTTGTTCTCACCACTAGATCCCACTTCCTTCTCAGAAGGATTGTACTATCATTAAAATTGGAGAAAAACACCCCACAACATTAGTAAAAAGTTTTTGTAGTTCTGGAGGTGCAAATGAAATGCTAGTTAAGCATCTCAAATGCACAATGGTCAGGGAGAGTCTGAAATTTCCATGCTGCACAAAGAAAGTGGTAACTGAAAACTCAAGAATTCTGTTAAGATGCACGTAGGGTATTTGACCAAAGAGAGCAGAGTGTCAAGTCACCAAACAGATTTTAAAATTGTCAGCCTCCTTCCAAAATCTGATACCTAACCATGCTTTAGTATTGCAACAGAAGCTTTGTCTTTTCTACTTATAGATAACTTCAAAGGAAGGACGTCATCACCTGAACCGTTTACTCTACTTACTTAGAAAATATCCTGTCCACCTGTGCCTGTATTCCTCCTTGCTCTACAGTGACATGAAGTGTTTGTATAATTTCATACTGTGCACAGAAATGAACTTCACTCGTTTATTCATTTGTGTGTGCTGATGTAATTCAAAAAGAGCATGAGGGTGTTTAAAATTCAGCAATAATGTGTAATAACAAACCATTTCTAATTCTATCATATTCCACTCAGATCAAGTAAACATAGATATCCTAGCCAGCAACAAAAAAAACCAAAACAAAACAAACAAGAAAAACCCAAAAAAACAAACCCAGAAAAAATTTGATGAAATCCACACAATCCAAGCACATTTTCTGTAGATATCCGATTTCTGCTGACATTTAAATGTGACTTTGGATGTGATGACAGAAGTTTGTCAATTCCTGTTTTACCTGTACAGAACATGTTGCAGCAATTACACCATCTACAGGAGTTTCAGAGAAAGGGTCAAATGTTCGATCCGGTCGTCGCATGAAATCCGGTTTAAGTAGATACCTTATTTAAGAAAAAGTAGAAAATTATTCTTGTGTGGAAATTAAAATTGTGTCAAATACAAATAAAATGAAAGTTCTAGTTTTAAACTACGAAGTCTCCTGCAGTGCTGTAAAACACAGACTATCATTCTACTTCCAGGTGTAAGGAAGTAAATGGAAATGTTATGGTTGTCTAGAATACAGATAAACCTTAATCTTACTTTTGCATGACCAGCTTCTGAGAGATGAAATCAACCCTGGACTTCAAGATGAAAATAAATGTAGTATAAACAAAGACATTTCAAAATAATTTAATAATACATATTAGAAGTACAGTGAGTTACCACATAATAAAGGCAGATGCTGTCATTTGTTTTAATTCTTTAACATTTTGGAAAAAGACAAAGGAATTATTCACAGAACCACAAAATGGTATGGGGTTGGAATGAAACAGTTCCATAGCGTTAAGATTCATACAATACATTTCAGCTTGAAGCTAATTTTTTCATCTCGGTTATAAAACCTTGGGGGAAATAGCTGATAATGTCAGTGCTGACAGATTGTTAATTATAGTAGCATGAAAGGTACTACCATAATAACACTTACAACACATCCCTGAGGACTATACACTGGCTCAACATATCAATGAAGCTGATACGTGCTCTGATGAAACAAAACCCAAGGATGCTGCCATCAAAATGAAACAGCAGTTGATCCCAGAAACACCACGCTACACATGACAGAGTTTCTCTTCCATTGGTGGAAGAAAACGTGTAACTGAGGCAATCTTGCTAATTCTGCAGCCCTGACAGACAACAGCTGCTAGACAATTATTTTTTTGTCCATCCGTAGACTCTTCAGTGAATAACTGGTACACGATGTTATAAAGGCCTAGATAGATTTCCGAAAAACTCAGATGAAAAGAACATCCAGGTTTTCTCTCATTTTTTCCATAACATGGGTTCTGTTCAGGAAAGTAATATTCCTCATTTTTCTTATATTATAAATGTATGTGATTTCATTGTATTTTATTAAAGTAATTTATGGGCAGAAGGGAACTATCAAAAACATCCTTAGCCTCTGCTTCAGACCCATTGAAATAAAAAATGCTGAAGCTAGGGACTCTATCTTGTTTCACCAGAATGAAAACTGTAAATCAGAGAAAAAAGGAATACAGATAAAAGGAAGTGTAATTTTTTTAATTTTCATTGCCATCCATGTTTTCTGTGACTGAAACAGCACCGCATTTATAATACACATAAAAATATACCACCATATTACTGTAATAGTGGAAAACTGACATAAGAATCAAGTAATTCAGTTGATAACGAACATTTGGAAAGGATGCATATGTGCTTTTTTAGTAGACTTGTGAGTCATACAAGAAAGGAACCACAGTTTGCCATAAAAAAAAAAAAAGCTTTGGTTTTCTTCTGTTTTTGTTATTCTGACTGAAACGACCAGAGACTGCACCTTCATCACACCCTAGTTGTGAACCCTAGAGAGTTCACAACTGAAATAAAGGCGTGGAGCTGAGTGGCAAAGCGCTATGTTGCCCATTCTGAAGATGAGGAACTTTACCAAGCCTCATTTATGCAGACTTTCTTTCTGAATAAGGCTTGCAGTAGTAAATGAGTTGTTTCTTCCTAGGATGAGTTTGCAGGTTGCAATGTGTTTCTGGACTGTCATTTCCTGTAATTCATTGAACTTCTCCTTTCTTTTGATGTTAATGATCAGCCTATGCTATTAGGCTATAAACTCAACATTTGAGAAAAGTCTGTCAACATCACTTGATCATCACATCCTTTTCCATGCAAAAGTCACGAATAGGAACTTAGAGAGATGAGACACTTCAGTATTCTCTGTGAAACCTGCTCTCCAACTAAAGCACACAGGTTAAAAATATGTTCCCTACGTATTAAGACTCAACCTATCCAAGTAAATTTGGCAGTTCTATGAACCATGCAATGAATTTCTATTCTGAGACGTATCTTCAAAGAAAGACTGAGAAAACAGAAGCCAAAGATTTATTTGAATAGCGGTGCACGCTATTCATGATCTTCTAATTTGCACACAAAACCTCTTCTATCTCACCTTTAAGAACTGGGCATAATTATAAAGCATTATTCACCAGAGTACCTTCTTGCAGGGGATAACTCTCCCTGAATTCTGCTCATTTCTACTCTAGCATCCCAATTTTATTTCGTACCACATAATTAAGTGACAAAATTTTATTAAAACCATAGTAAAGAATTCTCATACACAGTGACAACAGTTTAAATCGTAACACTCACCCGCATGATCCATTATATTCAAATTTTCCTTGATTCAACTGCATTGCTAAATCTGTCAAGAAGGAAAAGAATTATTGTCTTTCCTCCTGAAAAAGTGGCTCATAACCCTTTTTAGAAAATATTACTGTTTGACCAAAATTATTAGTTTAAATAAAATTTACATTAATGCATATACAACACACACATTTAAGAAATAAAAGAAAGCAACAGGAAAGCTTCAGATTTCTTCACAGTAGTAACACCTTTATCAACCAAGCTGAAGTCTACATTGTGCTTAGAAAATGGTCTCTCCCTGAATTCAAACACACATAGTAGGCAGAGAAGCAGACTGCGGTCGTGTTAAGTGCCTGGGATGGGATTTCCATCATCCAAATTTTGGTATCTACAGTACAGATGTCTCAGTTTCCACAGTGATCTACAATCACTTTGGATAACAGAGGGATACAGGTACTTTAACAACACAATTAATCTCACTCTAAGGCAGACTTATACTAGATAAGACATCATAGAAGTATGTCTTTCCCGACAATGGCCATAGGTATGCATTCTACATGTGAAGAGTCTGTTTGTACCCTAATGTCTTAAAGAAGGCAAGATTAATACCACACTGGTTTTCTACAGGCTTAATTCAATAAAAAACCACAAAAAGGAATAACAAATATCCCAGCAGCATTGCCTAGTTTCAACATTTAAAGCATGTGAGTTTTATTCAATTTATTATTAATTCATCTTATTATTATGGCACATGAATATAATGACAGGTAGTAAACACATAATATATCCCCTCCCATTCAACACTCTCCCAAATTCTGTAAAAAATAAAATGCTTTCCTGCAGGTTTCCATTTACACTAGAACATAACATCCTTGTTTACCGATAACAGAGGTATTCTCTTGCCCAACAGACTCTGTCTTCAAAACGGAACAAAATATTTCCTGTATCTTGCTGTTGCACAAAATACCAGATTCTCATATGCTCTTACCTGTTATTATTTGCTTTACTGGGCAGCCTTAACTTGTATTTCCTCAATAGTTCTTCAGCCAGACAGCACAGCTGGACCATAGAAGACTAATACAATAAAGTCCCTCACTTCCAATTATACTATTACCACTCTTTTTTGTAATATAAAGGAGCTGAGAATGACATGCAGTGGACCATGTTGGGAGCAGAGTGAAGCTTGAATATCTGCTCCAACCTCTGTACCATGTCCAGTGGAGTGCTTTACAAGCAGTGCATTGCAGTACAGCTTTCTCTTGCTTTATCAGCTAGTGAAATCAGTGCAAAGCTTTGCAGGACAGTCTCAATGATCATTAGGAGGGTCTGCAGTAGCAGAGACACCACGGGAGGGAACCACAAAAAAAAACAAAAAAACCCCCAACCAACAAACAAACAAACAAACCCCAAACCACCAAAGAAAAAACTCCAAGCAAGCACAAAAGCACTATTCACAGCTAGAAAAAGAAAATGGAAAAACTGATCTGTTACATGTATGACTGAAGACATTCCTAGAGTAATTAAAAAAAAAAAACAACAACAACAAAAGAAAACAACAAAAGACCCTAGCCTGTTAGTTATACTCAAAACTTCACTGAACAGGAACAATATTTCTCCTCTCAATTTATGCTGTGGAGAGGCATTCGCATTCCCTGGCATCGGTCTCTCAGCTGGGATCTCAGACCCCTTTCTCAGATGCCGAACGCGTGACTCTAACACTTCACAGTGACTGGTCTAGCAATGCACTTGGCACACAGTCATTACTATTTTACTGTCTTAATTTGTACACTCCAGCTTTATTTTGCAGACATGCACCCAACTGTGCTAAGGCTGTGTTTTGTGAAAACAGTGGTTTCCCTGTTAATTAACACCTTTTATTAATAAAATATTATCAATTATGAGAGAAGTTACAGTACTTTATTATTTTTCCATGAAAGGGAAATTTTCCTTCTATGTATGGCTTTTTTATTGCGCCTTTTCTTACGCTTCCATAATCCCACCCCACTGTATTATTTAGCCATATGTCTGTTTCCTCAAAAAATGCCAGAAGCAAATCCATGGCATCTGTTTGAAAGTTCCTGCCCAAGCCATTCTTTAGGATTGAGGTTCACTGGTCGTTGCTGCCTACCTGGGGTCTGATAGTTCAGTGAGACCATCTGGCAGCCAGCGTTCCAGAAAATTTGAGGCATGTAATTACTGGAATCCACTCGGCCTCCCTTTGGGTATATCCGACTCATTTGTCGTTTATTATAACTGTATAATTCATCAAGGCAAATGAAATAAAAACATCATAGAAATGTATGGGTCATATACTAGTATCTTCAGTATTTCTTACATTAAGCTTATTATTTCTCATGCTATGAGCTACTTCTCCTTTTCCTCTATAGAGGTGGGACACTGTAACTCAGAAAGGTACGTTTGTCTACTTGTAGCATTAGTAGAGAAGTGGTATGAGGAGGTGAAAGGATACTTCACAAACTCAATGGCGTGTGTCTTCAAATACCCTAGTCCGACTGATTCATTGAAAGAGGACATATTATGATGAATATTACGTTCTAGGAAGAAAAGACAAGACATTTTAAAGCATCTGTGTAATGACAAATCAAAATTCAAAATCATGTACTATACATAATAACAGGATATAGCAAATTCTGGTCTGTTTCTCCATTATTGGTCACTCAGAGAATCAAATTATACGTAATATTTCTGACTTGCCTTTTTCTTTCACTTCCTGGGCAATCAACAAAACTTTAATCTTTTGTTTAGGTCAAAATTGTTATTCAAAGCCTGCATTGTATGGCTAGATAAGGCAAAACAACATGATAAATTGTCTAGTGTGCAATATGAAAGCATCAGCTAACTGCCGACCACTGCAATAATTACACTCACCTTACTTGACAGAGAGACGAACTAAAAAAAGCAGTTTAGTTGGAAAGGTCTATTGATTATAATCAACTTTAACAGCTCCACACTCTCCCAGTAATTTAGTGACTCCATGTGGATGACCAACGGAATAACATGCTAACTTTACATTCAAGGAAACGGGGATCTAAAAATATACTGGTGATAAGTCATGAAACTGTAGAAGTCTTACGCTGTATCTACACTCGGGAAATGTAGAGATCAAAAAACTACCTAGAATAAACACACAAATACTTTTATTTCATTCAACCTTTTATGTTACCTTCTGCTACATCGAAACCTTGAAATTTTACAGGTTGAGCATAGTTGACCATTGTTGATAAATATGGATGTATATTGGTTGTGGCACCTACATATTTGTAAGATGCCATCCACGCTTGTTCGTCTTCAACAGTTACTAAACCCTGAAAACATATTAAAAAGAATAATCACTCTCTGTGTGTGCACACACTATCATCGGAATTTTCAAATGCAATATAAAATTATACCCAAATCTGCAGAAAGTTAAACAAAGTGCAAATTAATACAAGAAAAGTAGAAATCTAATGTCACAAATTAAGATTTATTTTCTTACTGAGATATGTACTAAGCACTCTCAATGTTACAGGATGCATGCAAGAGGACTGATGATAGAAAGGGTCCTAACCAGTGCGTAAATATCACGTGATGTTAGTAGGCTAACTTTGGGATAAAAAATAAATACCACAACAGACTGAACAATGGCGGCAGATAATGATCTATCTTTGTCAAATACGTTCCTAAGAATTGTGATTTAATCTACATTTTCTCATAGCAACTGCAGTGGGGTAACACATACTTGGTACTGAGTAGAAGTGTCTCAACATCAAACCACAAATAAGTTCAATTGCTAATCTTCACTAATAAAAGTAAACCAAAATACAGGGATTACAACCTCCACCGGACAAACAGATGTCACAAGACTTAACAAGGCACAGCGCCAAGCTCATACTCCTGGCCACATAAAATAATAAAAATGTGAACCCATCATTCACAAAAGATGCACTAAATTTATAACAGAACTTCAAAAGTTTTCTGCAAGTATCTCATCTGACAAAAAGCCACTATACAAAGCACTTCTCGTGTGGATCTACTTGTCCAACTTTTTCCTTTCCCTCAACCACTTTTAAACATATTCTTTTTGCTGAAAGAAAATCTCTGTCAATCTAAGGAAACTCTGCAAGGCTTACTGTTCATGGCATTTTTTCCCCACAAATGTTCTTCTTGTTCTCCTACAAGTGAACCAGGTAACAAAACATTTAACCTACTGTAAGCTTACAGCAAACTTCGACAAGGAATTACTAAGTATATTGAAAAATTCTTACAGTAGTGCTTTTTATTTTCACAATGCAACTGACGTTTGTCAGAAAGTTCTCCTCCATTGCTCCATTAGGAAATAGTAAATAACAGGATGCACTGCAAAGTCCTTTTCTCAGGCAGTAAGTCTCAGCATGTCTAACAGCATTAAAGCACAGAAAAAGAACACAGTCCACAACACCTACACTCATAGAATCATAGAACGGTTAGAGTTGGAAGGGACCTTAAAGATCATCAAGTTCCAACCCCCCTGCCCTGGGCAGGGACACCTCTCGCTAGAGCAGGTTGCTCAAAGCCCCATCCAGCCTGGCCTTGAACACTTCCCAGGATGGGGCATCCACAACTTCTCTGGACAACCTGTTAACTGCTGCAACTCATTTAATTCAGGAGATGGGAGAGTAATGGAAACATGAAACTACTTGCCAGTACTAGAGTATGTAACTTTACCTGCCATATCATGTGGACACATTTCAAAAAATTCATGCTGTGACATGATAAGACGATTATAGTCATGAGAAACATAATTTTCTGACTGCACAGAATTATCACAATGAGTCTAGGTGCATGTAAATGGCTTCACGTGCATTTTTGACTGAAGTAAACTTCCAGTTTTAATGCTGATCACCAGGGCTCAACCTAATTGTTTTTCAGGAATCCACATACTGAAGATTTACAGATCTGTTCCCTAAATATGCCAAATGGTACATCCCTTTATTGGTAGAATACAGACACTTTTTTGTTACTAGGTCCATATTTGTTAATAGAGTTTAGATCAAATTAAGACCAAATTTCTTCAAAGGTCCTAGTCCTTTTCAGGTTCCTCATTTTTGGAAGGCCAATAATTCAGGAAGAACTGACCACCTATCTTCTGAAAATCAGGTTCCTTTAACGTGACTCCTGCTGACTGCTCAGAATTGCTAATCATATTTCATCATCTTGATCGATAAATGTCTAAGTAATGTGAAAGGGAAGTTAAAAGGGATTATGCATGTCTTGGGGCCAAGGCAATAGCACTCTGCAGACTACAGCTGTAGGACTGACACATTAGCTCTATGAAAATGTTCTAAGACAATCTACTTGCCATTGATTTTATCCTGTTTACTTGTAGGCCCATAATTTTTAGAGCAAATGGGCTATACTCTTTGCAGTGTTCACAATTTTAGAACTATGAATTAGAAAGGAATAAGGATGGAACGTTTCATAAAGCCTAGGGAAACGAAGGAATGGTTACAACAACACATGATGCTTTTAGGGGCAAGAAAAAACAACGGGGAAAAGTTGATGTTTCTAGGTTATTTACATCTCCCCACCCCTCAAGAAAAGAAGCAGAACCCACTTAGAAAACAATATAGACTACAGACTGAAACAAAGAGTGGTTAGGAACAGGAGCAGTTTTAGTGAGAAGAGAGAAGAGAAGGAAGGAAAAGAGTGGTAGGAGGCAGGAAGAGTCTTACAGAAGGGATTCCTGGGGGAAGATAAATGTAGAAGTCCCAAGGGAAAGCAAAAGGAGGAAAAAGAGAGGAAAACAATGTGCAGTCAGGGTAAGGGAAAAGGAAAAAAAAAATAAGAGGCATGGATGATACATCTCAACACTGTTCAAAAAACTGCTGTTTCCCAGTGCATCACATTTGAGACTGAGATGAGACACTTAGAAGGAGGCAAAAGTCAAGCACTCCTGTGTTTCAAAAATACTCTGCAGGTGCAGTGAAACTGCATAAAATTGTTAAGCCACTAAGAATGCATGGTAAGTAATAAGTATGTTTATATATAAAGCAATAAAACAAACTATATAACATCCTACGTGTCACCTTTTTATTGTTTTCTTGCTCAGAATCTTCAACAGCCTATGGGAAAAAAATATATATACATTACCAAAGAAAAAGTAATAGGAAACACTCACAGCAAGAAAAAATAAATCTCACAAAGTTAATGCATTTAGAAATAAGCACACTCTATTCCACCTTCCTGTGTGGCTCACCTGTCCCATACACTTGCAAAAATTTGCAGTTTCTTTCAAATCTGGCTATACAAGATATGAAGTTCAACAGTTAGCTAGCAATGGGAATAGGAGGGAGGATGCCAGACAGTTGAGCCCAAACCAGTGCTATCCCTAGATGCTGGGGATAGGAAGTTTCAGAGAAGAATGAAAGAATGACACACCTAGACAGCACAAATGATCATCTGATCTGGATATACAAATGGCTCACACTCAGAAAACTGAAGGGTTAAGACTACCCTAAACTGTGCTTTATATGTCCACATTTGGAAAAGGCCTATCTCAAGATGATATTTGCAATGGGACACTCCGCTGTTTGTCTTCAATTACAAGCTGCCACTACTGAGAATCTCAGACAGGTAAATGCTGACTTGGCACTGAATGTATACTCCCAGGAATAAAGACTGAGTCACTGCTCAGCAAAGAAGCAGAGAAGTTACCCGAGGGTGTACGCTGAGGATGAGTGACTAATCTAAAAAACACCCAAACCCCAAAACGCTCAGATAGTTAAGGACCAGCTGACTTAGGAAGTGAAACTGGCCCTAGAACAAAGAAGTTAAACAAAACTTCAGTGGGAGGACTCATAAAAGTCCTGAAGAATCAAAGATGTTGACTTGAAGAGATATCAAGAAGGCAGGTCTGATGTCCTGGTGATACTACTAGAGACATACTGCCAAGGGCAAGCTGTGCTATAAGACATTTTCCATAGCTATACTTCTATCTGGAGCAAGATCCAAAGGTAGCCAGGCAGGAAAGAAGAAGATGCCAAAATACTTCTGATGAAGAACCTTAGCACTCACATGTGGCTTTTGTTTTGTTTTGTTTTTTCTGTAGCAAGAAGCAGTAACACCTTCAGTGCCAGGGCAGGCTTAGTTTTGAATTTCGATATTTTGTATCTAATTACTGTCAAGTAATATTCAAGTTACTGAGCACAGACTGATAAACTGCACTAAATCTGGTATTAGCAGAATAAAGGAGACTCTTCCCCTGACTGCCAGCTAGCTCTCTGGCACAGCGCCACTGCCACCCCACCCCACTGGGGAATGGTTGTCCTATTTTGCCTTCATTGCTGTAGGGTAGAACCTACCCTATGAGTTAACAATAAAAAACTGCCCAGGGAATCCCTGTAATGAAGACATAGGATGCAGCATTGCAAAAAACCATTGTTGAGCAAGGAAGCTGATACTCCACCTCATATTAGGGCTCTGCAACTGAGATGCAAAGTTATAAAAGAATAGTATCAGATGCAGGAGCAGGAAATTTCTTGCTGCCTTTAATCCTCCAGTTGTATACTGTTTTCCTACACAACGATTCTTGTTTCCTCAATGAGCATTCTACCTGACCAAGCAGAGGGTATTTTCAGCTACAAAATTTTGTCTTCTCATCAATTTAAAGGTTAGGAATCTGGTAAAGATCTAGGATTTGACTCTTCCGACATGTGCTGTGACGTTTCCACAGAATGGAGTATCTTCTACACCCACCTACACAGAAAGTTTCCAAAGAAACATATATAAGAAGCAATCCCACCTTTTTGACACTGATGGCAACAGCTTCTTTTTGACTGTAATCATCAGTAAGGTCACTTCCAAATTTGTACTCTGGATGAGCTTCTTCTTCCTGGTCAGCTGCACAGAGGAGAAAAAGGAATTACTCATTATGTATGGGACATGAAACAAACGACAGTTGAACACATAAGCTTGTTTTTAGCATTTTTTGGAAACAGAAGTAAAATCCAGGCTATTAGATTTCTAAGCACTAGTAATAATTACAGCTAAAGGCCTGAGATTCTCAAAGCTTTGACATGGTTAGTAAGAGAAATTTTATTTACTGTATTTTTGAAGGAACTGGTATTTTGCTTAGCAAAAGTGTAAAAAAAAAAAAATTCAACAGGCTTGGGGAAATAACAAGATAGGAATACAGTTCTTTAAATAAGGATGTAAAAAGTTGCTGGTGTCCAGCCTTCTCAAGTGCATTGTCAGAGTCTCCTTATGTGTTCCTACTACAGGGAATGATTTTCATTTGCTTTTAAGGCAATTTCCTGTTAGAATCTAGTCTATTCAAAGAAGTTAAAAGGCCTCTTACAAACACAAAACCATTATTCATATGGAGTTAAACGATAATTTTAGAGCATACTTATTTGAGCCCCTTGGTAATCTAGCACATAGTTTAATAGTTAATAACACAGCACAATACGAACACTATTAGAAATAAGCATTCCAATGGAAATCAGCCTGCAAAACAGCAGAATGTCCTTCGTGCTCCTTGACCACCTGAAGAAAGATACTGAGAGGCCTTTCCAAAAAATTTTTGTACTTCACTCCTTTTTAGCACTACAAAAACAAAAACCAAGCTTCGAATCACCAAGAATATTCATGAGGACCTCTACTGACTGCAACGGCAGTGATTTTCTGCTAGTTAAGAAAAAAATATTAAAAAAATGGAGAGGTGCAAGGGGTAAGCTAAAGCTGAGATGTTCACTATGACAGGGATCACTGGCCAGTACCCTGGTACAGACACTTGTAGGCAATGCACAATTTACCCCTTCTGAATGCGGACATTCAAAACAGGTAAGGTGAATCACATCCTAGATAGGTCCATTTTTCTCTGTTGACCATAAACACATTCCACATCACTGGTTCAGATCTAGACGTTTACACTGAAGATTGGCAAGACAAATCCTATCTCTCACTTTATGCTTATAAAATACAGTGCAGTAATCCAATCTCATATTAACACAACTATTAAAAATAGTGACAAAACCTGTTCTCAAAGCAAAGATCACAATTTCCCACTCTCTCTCTTGTACAGAGAGTGAAAATGTGACTTCGTTGCTACTCCGATATGACTTCTGAACAGTAAGGAGAAGTTAAAATTACCACTAGTTCCACTCAACTGAGTTCACATTCCTACCACAGCCTGCCACAGAGCCAGGAGCAGCTGCAGCACGTATCAGAGATGAGATGGTAAAGCAGGAGCTCTGTATAAATGGTCCTGCACCGAGCACAAACTTAGCGCTGCTGCCTCAGACCATGGACATGTAGGTAACGTGTATACTAGCTGCTCATGCCAGTCTACTGATTTACTACAGGCAGTGTTTGAAAGCCCTTCTTTATGAAATCCTCACCACTTTCTATTTCTTCTTCGTTATCATCCTCTAGGATATTTACAGGAGCAGCAGTTTCCCCAGCCTCCATCATCTTTTTCAGAGCATCAAGCTGTTCTGTTAATAAGAAAAATAAAAATAAATTGGCCATGACATGAACATTTGTAGAACAAAGAAATACATGAGAACAATCATAAATTATTCTCTGACCTCAAGAACTACTTCTATTTAATACGTTCTCTAAGTTTTCTGTTAGCAATAACATTTTACAGAGTAAGAGCATTGTTAAACATACTCTGTTGTTAGATCTGAAAAGTGATCAGTAAGGGTTGTGTCCAAAGCTCCCTGAAGTTAAGAAAAACATTTCCTTAGAATTTAAAGGTCTTTGGAGCAAGCACATTACTTCTTCAAAGACTAAAGAGACAGTTATCTCTTTCACGCTTGATCTAAACAAATGGAGACAAAGTGCTTGGATTTTTAATTGTGTTTCACATCTATTTCAGTTAGACAGTATATATACAATCACATAAGACTGAAGTCAGTGGAAGGTCTGCACGCTTATCTTTGAACGGAGAAGGACCAGAGTTTATCACTGCAGCCATACTCGAAACTAATACAGCAATGCTATTATTACTGAAAGAAGATAAATATCAGCACTGGCAACAATAGCAAGAAGAGCAATTTCAAAGTCCATTTCATTTCATGCTCACCCTGGAGAAATATAGCAATGCAAACACTCCAGTGTAGACAGAATTTACAGGAGATTCTATCTGCATTATATTTTAGCTCAACCAGCAATCTGATAAAAGTCCCAGGATTACATTTCTAAGTCTATCTATGCCTATGCTCATGCTGATACCAAGGCCTAGACTCTGGCACTCATATGAAACGCAAGAGCAAACACAGTGTCATTTACATATAACTCATATTCTTCCAACACTAAAGTACAAGCAATTTGGAAAATTTAGTAACACAGTCTATTCATATCTATCTGGACTTTTTTTTCATTTAACACTTGACAAGCTTTACTTACTTTTTTCTACTTCAGGCTTCAGCCTTTTGTTCTTTATGAGAATCTTTCTTTTCAGATCATTAGGAGAAGGTAAGGCTTTACCTGGATCAAGCTGTAAAATAATTTGAAAAAAAGGCTTAATAACAGCTATTTGGCTCTTTGTATCCCCATCTGGGATTTTGACTTGAAGCCAGCAAGGGTAAAGGGCAGTGAACAAGCAGTGCCACCTCAGGCACAACGCTGGGTGGCAGTGCGACTGCAATTACATTGTCTCCTCTGCTTCTTCCCTATCCCATGGGAAAGCTGTGCTCAGGTAAATGTTGCTGGTTGAAGCCAGCACGTTGGTCTTCAGCCCACTCTATCCTCATCTGCAATGGTCAAAACATCCTCCCCCTCTCTCCTGCAGTCGGCAAGGATGGGACCTGCATCTCTTCATCAGAGGACTTCCTATTTGCCCTTTCTTGTGGTTCACACACAGTCCAAGTCACAGTTTAGCCCATTATCATTTGATCTCTAAATAAGTCACCTTTTATGGTCCCTTCAAGCTGTAACAGTGCAAGTGAGGCAGCCCACACATACTTACAGACTGGAAATGGGCTGGCACTGGTGAATGGAAAACTACCAGGTCTTTAGCTAGGTAATGAGGACTGTTTTTGCCAGTAAGACTACATGGTCACATCTTTAGTATTTGTGAAAGGCAAATAGCAAGTTTCACATCCACAAGGAAGTACTACGAAAAGGTTTGTTCTAGTTCGGGGGAGAAAACATATTGAGAAAGGAGAAGTACAAAATCTAAGCCCCACTACATCACTGAGGCTAAGAAACAGAGATTCAGGTATGGTAATTAGTACCCTCTCTAGCTCAGGCTTGTTAAGTATATTATGCAGGGAGTTACTGGTATACTGGACTATGGTTTCCAGTGAACCGTAAGTGACACAGAAGTAGAAGCTATTTCCAGGACTAGTGAAAATTCTAAGAAGAAATTGTTCAGGTATCCTTAAATCCAACTCTGAGATACGCAGAAGCAGCATTTTAGATGAACATAAAGAAAGAAACACACACCACGACTTGGAACCAAATAAAAGCAGCAGGGGTGACAAATGACAACCCAGAAAAAAAACACAAATCAACCCAACCTGGCAAGAATGGGTGTAAACCTCCTCGCAGGAGGGTAATGATTATCCACAACCACCAAGCTCAGGCATGGGAGTTTCAGCATGTTGGATGAAGAGAAACAATTGTTCCTGAGAGCGCCTGGATTGTAATTCCACTAGATGTCAGTGCTGCAGAGCTGATTCATGCCCAGCCTTCCAGGACGCCAGTCTGCCTGCATCCTCAGGCAAGGGGCATAGCTGGATGCCCATCTGGATAAATATTTGCTTTTCCTTAAAACCAAATCTGCTTCAACCAGTGCCAGGTCTCTCAAGTCTGCCCTTCTCAGTCAGTAGGTATCAGAAACTAAGCACTCATGAAATACATGTTTCAAGCTCCTCCTGCTATCTCTGCAACATTTGCTTTGTGAGCAGCTGGGGACTGAACTTACCCAGGAGGAGGAATGGACACAGAATGTGGAAGGCTCAGTAGCACTACAGAGAACAGGCAGCTGAGGCTTAGCTCTGGGCCCTGAGGCAGCAGCACGGCAGCCTTTGGCCAACTATATTTTAGGCTTCCCTGAAAGTTGCTTTTTTAAGGAATGTGGTAAGGTGCTACATACATAACAAGAACACTACATATTTAGTCCTCTGGGATGAACTTTCCAGGGCAACAATCTAATATTCACCAAGCCTTGTGTGTTGCTGTCCCTGCCAAAAAAAAAGCACAGCTCTACGGATGGTAATGCCAGGAGGCTCTGTTGCAGGGGTTACACAGACAGGAGCTGAAAGATAAGGCAGTGTCCTCTTTGCCATGGTCTCCCACAGCACTGAAGAGCATCTGCATAGTTTGGGTGGCTGCTGGCAGACAGTGAGCATGTTGCTCAGGAGTAAGGAAGGCCTGGAAGAGTAGCTGCAAGCACTGGGTAACAAGCTATTAAACTCTTAAATACTGTGTTTGTGAAGGAGTAGCTGTTATTATCTCCTGCCACGCAGGAGAGTGAAGTGCATGCAGATTACCGTGCACTTGATAGTCCAAATGAGACTGCAGGGAACTTCGTGCTTAATTTAATTCTTAATGCAGTAGTGGGGGCCACCTAGACTGCAGGATCTGATCTGGAGCATGAAGCATGCAAAGTGCAGCTGAAAGAAGAGGTTTCCTCAGCTGAGACCATGCAATTTATAATTAATTGTTCTTCAACAGTGACTGATACTTTCAGAGTTATGAATGACCTGCAAATACAATGTATGTGGCGTATTTTATGTAGGTGCTGATATAATGTCACATATCAAGGGGATGGATTTCCCCAGGCTACTCACCAGAGCCCTGTACAGAAGAGATTAAACAAATCAGATAAGGACAAGTTTGTACCAAAAACTGTAGACATCCAAAAGTACTAGTAATTTTTGAAATCACAGGACTGGCAGTGAACAGCACTATAGGTGATATGACTGTAGTTTATTATCTCTGTTAAAAATAGCTAATATAAAAAAAAATATTAAAAAGACTGGCAGAATATAACATACTGGATGTGTTTCTAGAGGCTGCTTCAACAGGAGATCTCCAAAAAGATCTTCACAGTATTTTGACATCTTGTACTGTTGATATTTGCTGGAAAAGATTATGTGGGTTACTTTCTTAATATAAAAAAGAAATAATTATTACTCAGTAAAACAGAATATTAAATAATGCAGATATCCCAAATTATGTATTGATTGCTTTCTCTCAACTAAGTAGTATTACTTTATTGTAATTAAACTGTCAATAAAAGCCTATTATCTGACATTGATGATTTCACTAAGACCAAAACAGTAGATTAACTGAACCCCACACAACTAATGGAACATTTAAGTATATTTCACAGCTTTATCACAGATAAAAATATTACCATTATAAAGCTAGATAAAGATTGACTAGTATCTTAAAGTATAGTCTCTTCTACATGACATTCAGTATACCTGCATAACCCTTAACAGTTTTCAAGTACACTCAAACTATAGTATGTTTGAGGTTTGAGCTGTATCATCTTCCCTATACATCGCACTACAAAAAATAAATTTAAAGAAAAGTGCACTTTATACCTGCAGTGATTTTCAAATGAAAGAATGACAGGATACTCTGACGTAACAAATGCTGTTTCCTTAATGGCTTGAATGACATCCTTTAAAATTCAGTAAGAGGATTCAAATTAGATCAGATACAATTACAATCATACTGAAAGACAATTTTATGTTCTCCACCTCACCCCAAGAAACAGAAAGCTTAGTCTCAAATGTGCCAGGTGAAGACAAAACTAGAACAAACTATGCTTATTCTTCTCAGTTTTCACACAACAACCTGGACTCAGTGCCCAACAGGTGCCTCACTGCACCTGCAGCAGTGATGGCAGCTTCACCCATCAATGCTACCCCTGATCTGCTGCCAGCTTCTCTTGCCAGGGAGAATTTCTACTCCCACAGTAACTCGTCTGTATCTTCAGGCTGCTTCCACAGCTAAGGAACTTCTCAGACATTGGAGAAGACACTTATTCTGTGGTGCAAAGAGCCACAGGACATGAAAATGTGGGGTAAGCCTGCTTCCTGCAGTTCCTGTGGAAAGGCAGATGTAACACAGGGATGTATGACGAGAGGAAGAAATCAGCCCTAAGATCTGGGGACACAAAATCGAGCCTATGAATTTTTCAGTCTGTCACAAGGGAGTAGAATCTGAGTGCCGATGAGAGGAAGGTTCCCTGCACGGATTCCTGTGCAAGGGTTCTACTGGGGCTTACCACTAAGTGTAGAGGTCAGGCATTTACCTTGAAAAGAATATCTGTACACATTGCTTTTCCATGCGTTATTATTGGTTCCTGATCTTCACCTTTGCCATCCCAACAGTCCAGCTCAACACACCTGAAGACCCAAGAGAAATGATGTCAGCTTCCTTAGTGCTTTCGAGGCGAGCTACTTGGGACAAGTTCTAAGAAGCAACGTCCAGAACAGTAAGTTACAAAGCAGTTTTGGGCACTACACAATTCCTTCTAAACTACACATGTGCAATATCTGACTGCTTTTGTAACTTTGGGTACACTACCTTAAATATACTATGTGTGGCTTGGTATTATTTACACCTGAACAATAACGTTTTTAACACTCTTCTAATTTATTCTCCTACTCAGTTAATTGTGACACATTCCAGTATGTTAAGAAATGAAGCAGGAAATCACAAACTGATTCTCATTTACATATAAACTTTTTAATTACAAAGTAGAAATTCCTCTTAAATTCTTCAGTTGTCATTTGAGATCAGACTTCTGTTATCTTTCTCACAATTTGTCTCCTGATATCAGTTTCTACTGATCAGTTTCCACTGCCTTTTAATGTTTTTGGTGAGAAAAGGAGTATCTTAAATACAGATATTTTCATTTAACACACTAATATATTTATACATTAAATTAGGCAATATATCACCACCAAAGAATATTACATAGGTTTAAAGTATTAGATCCACAGATATTAAAGGCTGTTATCTCCTGCTTCCAACCTGCATCCAGCCAAAAGCACTTGTCTGTACATCTCCACCGAAGACTTGCCCCCAAACTGCCTGCCTGTTAAATACGTATTGTGAGAGGAACTGATGAAATAATGAGCCAAAGGATGGTCCATTTCTTGATATAATTCCAAACGGTCTAGGAAAACTGGGGCATTTTCATCTGACATCAAGTATCTGCAAAACCCGTCACTTGATATGACACCTAGAAGGAAGAAGAAAGCATGGTAAATTACTACTAAATCTTTATAGTAGGTAGGAATCAAACTGTCTCACAGAGCAGGAACCCTAGCACAAAAGCTATGTTATTGCTTATTGCTACTGCTTTCTTTCTTAACCTAAATGATTTAGCAGAAAAAAAATAGTTGTTGAGCTTAATTATTTTCCTTAATTGTTACTTTAAGAAGGGGAAAGAAACTGCAGAGAACAACCAGTGCTGAGATGTATTCTTGCCTCCTTTACATGCTACGTTTCAATATGTTACTACATTAAACCATTTCTCTCTCCTATTCATTACACTGGGATACAATCTCTCTCAGTAAATATGATCAATGGAGGAATGCTAAAAGGACTTTGCCGCTGCTCTGTTGTTACTCTCTGTAACCCTATCCCCACAGGAGGTTTACCACATTTATTTAAAACCTGCTAGAAATAGGCTAAATTATTAGCCAAGATTCAATAATTGGCAAAAAAAATAAGACAGTGTTATTCCCTTGATACAGCCTGGTGCTTGCAAAATCCTTTTTGTGAATTACTGAATGCTGTTTCCCAGTCTTAGATTAATTTCATAAAACATGTTCTTACATCTTCTACACTAAACAGGTGACAGCTACATGAGTATACCTTCCTCACTTTGGAAAATACATAAAATATGCTGGTATCAAAAGGAATCACAAATGAGTGCCTTTACAAGAAATAAAACAGGATAGAGTTTACTAAAATCAAGTAAGTAATATTTGGAGAATTCTACTTCATGTGGAGATGAAGAGAAGTCAGTCACACTGCTTGTAAGTGGAATATCCTCACATTTATAAATGAGTCCTAGACAAGAGAAATACCTCCCACTCTCCCAGATGATTCCTGGAAAGCCCATGTTTTCACAGAATTAAACCAGCAATCTGCTAATCCAGCATTTAACACAGTGTCTGGAGTAGCATATACAGTACAAGCTCTTCCTCTAAAGGTTTGGTCAAAAGGACTAAAGTCCCTTAAGGAATGGTGAAAGCTATACATCCAGCTACAGAAGGATTCCTTAAGTTTATAGACTGAGGAAGACAACTGTAAAGTCTTCCCAAGCAATGGCCCAACTCCTGTGATCATTAAGCCGCAGGAAGGCACAGAGCAGACCCACCAAGGCTGCAGCACCGAGTGAGACTGGAGGTGTAAAAAGCTATTCAGCTTCTCCAGCGCTAGCTTGATAGCTTAGCCTAAACATCTAGTGAAAGTGGCTTGCTGTTAGGGTGTCTGAAGGTCTTACATGCTTTGCAAGGCTGCAGTCTCCTCCTCCGCATGCTGCTATGATAGTAACTTCCAGCCAAAAGGGCAGGGAGGACAGGAGGAGGATAGCAACATTTTGAATTTCTGCAGTTGATCTCAACACAGCTCTTTCAGCAGAATGGATAGGAACTGGGAGCTAAATTCAACCACTGACACCTCCAATGCCCATAGCAGCTCAGGACATCCAAGAATGGTCTGGAGACACTTCCTGCAAGCTCAGAATTGCTTTCAATGCATCCATGTAGAATACCCTGCACTAGGCTAGGCTGCTGCCCTCAAGCACTACACAGATTATATGAAGGCAGACACATACCCAGTGGTGCATACTTTTTGGGTTTTTTGGGTTTTTTTTTGTTTGGTTGGTTTTTTGTTTTTACACAATAGCTGTACAGCTTTGCAGTCTCTCTGAGACCTTGGACACAGCCACACTCATGCTGCGCTGTTGACAGAAGGAGTGTCCATGTTTTTTCCCCAATGAGTCCTAGCCTCTCACTCTGTATCAGGATGGCTGTCTCTAGCCACAGCATAACCTGGATCAGGGAAATAATCCTTCTGAAAAAATAACTGGTTTGAGGGGGAGGTATTTTTCAGCAGCTTGATTTCCTGATCTAGTTCACTGGGTGGTCACACATGTGCTTTCCCCCTGAGCATAAGGACTGCAAGCTCCCTTTTAAACGTCTGGATGCTTTGGAACAAATTCCCCAAATGCCTAGAACCAGTGCATACTGAATTCCCTCCCACATTTACCTTTACGCTTCAAGTCTTCATCTGGCTCATATGTCTCAATTATCTGCATTGCTCTTTTTGTGTCATAAAAGGGAAACAAAATTTCATTGAGCCGAGGATCTCGTTGATGCTAAGGTTAGAAAACAATGGAATTCAGCAAAACAATATAGTGCATGGCTATCATCCAAGAGCATTTCATTACTGCAGATGAGAAAGAAAGAAGTGGACATCTTAAAAAAAAAAAAAAAAAAACCCTAAAACTTACAGACTACTCAACAGTAACTTTAGCTTTAGACAGAAAATGAATCTTATCCTTCATAAGAAACCTAGGCAGTTTGATTATACAAATATTTAAAAAACACCATTCTAGTGCAATCATGTAATTGGTATTACTCTTGCTTGTTTGTGAAAATAATGACTGCACGTGGTATATGTGCAAATGAAATGTTGAAAATAAATAGCTAAATCTCTCCTCTTTGTAAACTTTCTTCCTGATCTTTTTTGTAGGCCATGTAAAATGAGAGACTTTATTGATGGAGCTGTAACCACCTCTACAAAATTATGTCTTCAGCAATATCTACAGGTAAAGTAGAAAATAAAAGTAAGATAAAGCTATACTCTAAATATAGAATTTGAAACCCGAGTTTAGAAATATGCAACTACTGATGATTATTTGTGAATCACAGAAACATTGTGTTATTATCTATTAGTTCTTAGAAGAAATATGCACAACTTGAAAGAGCTTCACAATATTATCTCTTCAATTCACAATAGTTTACAATATTAGGATTTCATAATATATGTAATATTTAGATACAATTTAGCAGTGATTTCTAATACACTACTAAAACTCAGAATTTTTAAGTTTTCACGTAATACTGCACTATGTAACTTTTGGTTTTTTTCCAAGCTGGATTAGAGCTGCACACTGTGTGCCTGATTCTCCATCAAAAGAAAATTAAAACAGGATTGAAGGGAGTAGTGGCATGTAAGCAGATGCAATAAAACAAAGAAATAAATATGACTGTGAAAACATTCTTTTATCCCAGTAGGTGCACAGTTTTCAAGCTTTAATTTAAGCAGAATTCAGAAATGTAACAGGCCACCCCCATATTGGTGATCAATAATTTGGAGTGGACAGGATGGTATTGATATGGTTTGGCACAGCACTAATGGCATTTGATATAATTCCTTATGTGTAAACTTTCTGACATTTTGATATGAAAAAAGCAATATCCATTCAAAAACAAGCACTTGATTTCTTCTCTTACAATCAATATATTGGTGCACGTGCTTAATTAATTCCAAGAAATTACAACCAATGCCAATTTAATCATGCAATTAAGGAGGGATCTTTCAAGTAATGCTACTGACACAGTCTGCAGCATCTAAAATACAACAGTTTCATTCACTATGCATCGGCTGTCTGGATATCTAAGTAGAACTCAGATGAAATATGATATGAGAGCAGATGGAAGCAGGACATAACTTGCTAAGCAGCACACAACAGCAACACAGCACTGGCATGCAACAGTACTCTCTACTGTGACAAATGATAGAAGGGAAGGTTCTTAACTCAAGAAAAGTGCTCTTGCCCACTCTCTTTCTTCTAGTTAGTCATAAGCAAACAGAAGAAAATAAATGGGATAAAGCAAAAAAAACCTCTCCTCTTGAGGAAGAGTCCCAGAGTTATCAGAAGGAGCTAAGAGGAAAATACTACACTCTGGTAGCAATGATCATCACTTATTATCAATTTCCCATTTGAACAAAAGCATGTTTTATGTTTACTTAGTTTAAAAAATAATGCAAAATTGACAATTGAAGTTTTACACAAAAAAAGGAAGAATGCTTACTAGTGTCTCTTGGGAAAATGTTCTGCTCCACTGAGCTTGGGGGCACAGGGAACTTGAAACACAAAAGCTGACCAAAATTAGAAGCATGAAGTTTCATCTAGAAAGTCAACATGCCCCAGGACTAATTGTGTATGTCCAATAAAGTTGCATAGACAGGACACCCTCACACCAGACCGCCTTGACCATATGAGGGTTAGCCATCCAAAAGATAGGGAAGAAAGAATGCCTCTATGTTTCTGCAAAGAGAGAAAGATCTCTCTTTGCAGCCTGGCCTCCAGCCTCCTCTTTGAGTGGACACAAACTGAGACATACACCAGTTAATTATGTGCCAGAACCAATTCTGCCTCTCAAATTTGGCCTCTGCAGCAGCAAGAAGGGTGTCCTTTTGTGGAGATGAAAACCAGGAGACAGAAAAAAGCAAGCAAGCGGGAAGGAGGAAGGAAGAGCAAGCGAGAAGGAAGGAGGAAGAGCGAGAAAGTGAGGAAGAGGAGAGGGCAGCAGGAAAGAGAGGGATAGAAAAGGATGTCCTTATGCCTCCTTCCCATGAGAAAGGATGAGTCCTGGTCAGACTACTGAATTTCCATTTTGATAGTTAATTGGCTTACTGATTATTGCTGCAGATGAATGGCAGGAGCAAATCTCAACAGTAGTGATTTCAGTTACTTTTCTACTACATTTTCTTTTTTTCAAAGTTTGACTTTAATACTCAGTGCCTGACAATAATGAAATTTATAAAAACTTCCCAGAAGCTTTAATACTGATACACAATTAAATCAGCTGTCAGCCACCAAGATTTAAAAGTCAAATAGAGACAGCAGTTTGGAAAAACTCCAGGAAAACAGCTCACTCTGCATTCATACCCTGTAACATAACCCTCATGCTCCCTTAAAACCCCATAACACTTAGAGCTTCTGTAGCATGCCTTGGAGATTACTGAATTACAGGCAATTTAGGTTAAAGACTCTCATGAAGAATTGCTCTGCCAAGTAAATCCCCTCTCCTATATAATGACAATAATCTTTTTATATTTTCCAGCATTAAACACCACTGCTAATTGCAGTGTTGGCCAGCTGTCAACAGGACCTAAACGATAACTTCAGGAGGGACATTCTGGGTAATTTAGTGCCTTTTAAATCATGACCAAAAATTTAAACTCCATTTGAATACCAAAACACCTCCAGCACAGAGCCAAAATCATTAGTTTCAGTCATCAGAATGAATGTCCTACTCTAAAAACCACTTGTCTAATTTTTCCCAGCTCTGGTCACCTACTAGTAAGTCAACTTTTCCTATCGCAAAATGTGTTGTCTTGATAAGACTGTAGCCAATAAAACACATCTTCCTCTGATACTGCCATAAAATAAGGCTTCAAATTCTGTAAAAAGATCTGCAAAACCAATACAAAACTGAGAGCACAACAATTCAATTTTAATTTTTTAATCAGATGCTGAAGATAGCCAGGAAATTCTTAGAATTGCTGGCAGCTCTTCTTCAGAAGTTTGTGCTCCAAGGAAGCACATTTTAAATTAAAACAATTACAGAGAACAAATTTAAAATAATGATAAAACAGTAATTTACTGAAAAATGAGGATTAACTCTAAAAAACATAAACATCAGAAGCTGACAGGATTCAATGTGGGGAGAGGGCAGTGTGCTTCAAGCAGTGAAGTGTATCTGTCACTACAAGTGAACTAGGGGGTTCACGTACTTTAAGGGGATAATATATAATTGAAATCACGTTATCCTTTCTCTCAAATGCAGATGCAAACATGCCCTAGCTATGTGCTCTGATTTTCTAATAGAGAGAATTTAGGTGGATACAAAGCAAGGCCCCAACTACGTAACCATTAGTCCTGAAGTTGTTTATCTTCTCACTATCTTTTATTTTTGAATATTCTTTCTATGCATAATCCAGGTTTGGTGAAGATTAAGGCATGTGTTCCCTACTGAAAAAAGAAATTTTGATATTTTGAATTTGCTAAATTTGCTATATGGGGAACTGTATCAAATCTTCATATAGCAGTATCATATATATATATGTATACATGTATATGTAAACATAAAATAGATTTAGAACCAGGAAAATCATTTTAGATGGAAAGATTTTTGGTAATGCACCCAGTCCCTAAAAGATCAAGTAGCTATCCATGCTCCAGATGACAAGGATCTGCTGGTACAAAACTATGCAGAATGTGCCTATTCTCCATGTGTATGTTCTTGTTAAATCTCCAAAAGTGCATTTATGGTTGCAATTCTAAATTAGCCCATCTTCTATAACTTATTGTGCTTTAGGAATAGAAAAAAAAACAATTGCATACTGTTTATTGAACTACTTCACACACTCATGATGTTTTTAAGAAATACTAAATACTCTTGCCAACAACTGTATTCTCGAAATACAGCAATAAAAATATTTCCTCTTATTCTGCATACATAGTATTTTAAAAATCATATACAAAGTCTTAAAATATCCTCTTAGCTCTTAGATTTGTAACAGATTGAAATAATACTGTTGAGAAGAATCAAACCACTGCTTACAAAAGCCAGCTCAATTTTTTCTATTATTCAGAAGAATTAGCCGATATATTTAGCTGTGACCTACAGGTAAAGTAATTGCCTATAATAAAGTACTGGATGTATTTCAGTTGAAACCGCATTGATTTTACAGTATAAAATGTATAAAACATACATAACACACAACATAACACAACAGCAAGTAATCAACAGATGCAATCTGCAAAGCCAACATGTAGAAAGCACAACAACATACAAGGTTGGAGCTGATTTTTGCACCTGGATGTTACCATAATGGAAAGATCAGCGGATCAAAAGCACAGCAAATAATGGCATGATTCATGCAATGGAAAGATTGGAAGAAGCAAGCCACTGCAGACAGACTTGTATGGTAGTTAATGTATGAAAAAGCTTACTTCATTTAGAAAGCTCACTAATTGGTCTACCGTTAAATAATCAGTTTTGTCTCCATTGCTGAAAAGAAATTTATTAGAGAATGTAAGTTTTCATATACGATGCTACAGTAGGTATGATTTACATGTTGACATTGTTGATACTCTTAAAATTACCTACTTTTCTACCTCAAGTTGCTCTATAATCTCAAAATTAACAGTCACAGAAAACATACTAACTGTCTACGCTTGGCACAGTATATCTCCCACACTTCCTATAACTTAACAAACATTACGCCATAAAACAACATGTAAGTCCTCCCGCTGAGAATAAATTGAGTGCAGAAACTTTATAAACTTCAAATTTCTTATTTAATTTAATTAGTTCACATACTGTGTTAATCACCTAAAGGAGCAAGTTAAAATTACAGTAGTTAGTAAAGCCAATGCAAAAAAAATAATAAAATAAAACAAAAAAAAGAGTTCCAGGTGCTTCCTCTAACCCATGTAAAAGTTGCTCTAAGTACAGAGTGAACTTTTACATTAACAATCTGAGAGGGAAGGAAGGGAAAAAACACAGACTTGAGTTTGTCTTAAAATACTGCTGATGCTACTAGGATTCAAGGTTAGATTGTCTTTAGAGTCTTCTGTCACTATTAGATATGGACTAAAGATACAGTAAAATGAGTTTAAAGCAAGATTATATTAAATTTGAACTTACATCTTCTTAAAGAGGTCCTCTATATCAGTTCGGGGACATATCTTTTGGGTGAGCTCATAAAATTTCTCATAAGTAAATGCTGCAGGTTCAATTTCATCATTCTGCAACAAAAAGCAAAGGTACGTTTATCCAGAAAAAAAAAGCTTATATGCTCTTTTCCCAAGAGCGTATCTTATATCAGAAGAAGGAACCGAGAAGTGTTTTAGCTCTTTACCTAGCACATGCCTAGCTTCTTTTGTATTTTCAGACAACTGTTCTTAATTCATCTTTATTATAGATTTGTTCGATGCGCTTATATTCTGACCCCACAGTAACAATTCTACATAAACAGAAAACCAGAAATCTGTCTTAAATTTTCTTCTGAAGCTTAAAAAAAACTATCCAAAAGTCCAAAATAATGCACAAGCTTCAGAATACTTATACTGAAGCCAAGGAACACTGAGAAAAAGTCCCAAGTCTGGTGCAATAGTCTCAAAAACACAAAGTGGCTCTCATACAGAGGCACATAAAATTTCTGCGAGAGGTGGAACACAAGGCCAACACATTCAGTATCATTCCTTCCTCTGTACAAAATGAGAACTGCAGCAGTGAGGGAAAACATCACCTCAGGTGCCAGGTACTGCACCAGCTGGTGGATTCCTGTCTTTCTACACCCCCTCCCCTCTTCCCTGGCTGGAGACAGCAAGCTGCTGAGCCTGCAGGGCTGCCCCTCACCAGGCGCTTGCTGCAGTCAAGCCAAGAACTGAGGCCTGGAGTCTCCAAAAGGAAAAGGAGACCGTGCAGGGAGTAAAGCTGAAAGAAAAAAAAAACAAACAAACCAACAACCAACAACTGCAATTGTAACCAGCTGTCACCTATCTGGGGTTGCTGGTGGGGGTCCTGCCATGAGTGGGACACGGCAGGACAGAAGTCCAAGAAACGCAAATGAGAAGTCAGCATGCAACAGGGGAAAAAAGTATTACGTGCATATTCTATGCTCAGATACTTTGCATAAATGAATAAAAGGTAATCTGCTACAGAAAAAGAGGGAAGTCTCCTCCAAGCAGTTTAAGGACCACTATGTTATACAGATTTAATTACATTTTGGTTTTAGTAAACAACCTACAGTGATTAATAAATTACTCATGAACAACAGACATGTCTTTGTGCGATGGAATGACTTAGATCATAACTATAAATGTTAATAATTCATCAATTTATTAGCATACAAAACAGTTATTCAAACCACTAAATACCTTTCCACTGGGAAGACCTAATTCCTTAAGTGCCTGGAAGATCACTTTTTCTGTTTTACCTGATGCAAAGGTTCTGGTAATGCTAAAACAAAAAAGAGTTGGGGGGGAGGGGGGAAATAAAAAGGAGAAATGTTAGTCACTTTTTAAACAATCAGTTCTCTCTCTCGCTTTTACTGCCAACATTTTCTTCTGGCTTCAACTGATGAATGTAAGCATCTTCCAAGTAATAATGCAGTTGAAAAAGTGCTCTAAGCTTCACAGAGCAGTAGTGCTTTGCCTGCAAGCTATCCATTAGATAATATATCAAAATAATAGACTTCAAAAAGAACAAAAGAGGGTTTTTTCCAATATACTGAGACACAGAGCCGTGCAAAGCATTATTCTGTTGGCTTTTTTTCAACTCCATATGTAGATAAATGACTGTGTCTAAAAAGTAGCACATTCTACAAGTGATGAGACTCCTGCCTCCAGCCATTCCTGTTTGTGGTCATCACCGGCAGCCAGACTCCCATGTGCATGTCAAACCTCATCCCTGCTCCCTCACCTTTGAGCTGCAGTGCTAACTCCTCCCTTTGAATGCTCCTTCACCTTACGAACACCCCTACGCTAGACAAAGAACACACAACTCATTTAAGTAGGTCTCAGCTACCACTCAAATATTTCCAACAAAGTGATTAACTTCCTCCCAAAAAACAGGAGTGATTTTACCGTGCATGAGACTGACAAACTGGTTTCACTTGAAATTAAACAAATCCAATGAAATTTAGCTATTCAGTATGATTCATGTGAAAGCATCTGGTCTATTTCTGTTTCCATTTGAGATAAGTATGAGTAACTTCTAACTCTGGAAAACTCGACCACTTTGGTTCCTTCTGTTTAGGGTCTGAGCTAAAATGATATGTCCCACAACCCCTTGATTTTGGTGTCTCAGTCTGGAGAGAAAAAAATGAAGTCTGTATCCAATATCCATTTCTAATGCTAAGAAAAGCTGTACGTTGGGAAAGTCTCTATAGCTGCTTGATAAGAATATCAGCCTTTTATCACCAAGTAAAAGAAACATTTGCTGAGACTTCGCTAACCTCATGCACGCTAAATAATTTCACATGGTGAAAGATGTGAAACAAACTGTTGCTGTTCTTTGTTGCCATAGTGATTCACAGTTGTTTTACTCTCCAAAGCACTCTACATTGCCTATGTAAATATTTTCATACTAATAAAATTAAGATCGGGAAGCCAAAGATCTAAATGATATAATAATATTTTAAATAATATTCTACTAAATCTTGGCCCATTTTTTTTTACTGGGTTCTTACTACAGTTAGATTTTTATGTCCCTATTTAGGCACCTAAATAAGTTATTTGATTTTCCAAAGCTTATAAATATGGGGAAGAAAAAAGTCTCAGGCATCTATTTTTCTATTTTCAAACACAGAGTAATGTCAGCTCCACAATTTACAACATATCTCCAGTCCTATAAAATTTCTATGTCTATTCTAATGAATCGGACTCCAACAATAAATGTCATATAAAACATGTAATATTGACACAAGTAATTAATCAGAAACTGTGAGTCAAGATTCCACGGCTGAACGGAACTTATTTTTGATGCCAAACTGTTTTTTATTTCACCAAAGATGACAGCAAACTACCAGTAATTTGTAATGAGAGCATCAGCCTAGAAAAAATTGCATGAACCAAAAAAGTTTATAAAAATACAGCATGACACTTCCATTTTGCTAAGGATACTGTAAATAAAACTACTTTTGCCTTTACCAGAAGAGACTTCATCTTAGCAGATTTACATTCACCTTGTGTATGCCTTGGAAGAAAACTGGGCTACTTCAGATCCGGGTATGTTACTGGTTGTCAGATACTCCTCGTGTTCTACAGTGGTTTGGTGCTTTGTATGGTAATGTGGCAAAGTACTTCCTCATCAATATTTAAAATACTTCCCAAATATGGGACTGAAGAGTATGACTCTATCATGCTTAAATGGATTAAACAACTTCATTACTTCAGACCTTCGCCACTTTCCAACCAATACTTCAAAAAACAAACCAAAGCATCAACTATTCACATCGATCTTGCCTCCTGGCTCCACTGAATTTATAACTTTGGCTGGAACTGGAAGTACCACTGCCCACACTGTACAAGAAAGTATCTAAATCTGTGATTTCCAGTCATCATAGAAGTAGTAAAGCAGATTTCTTCTAGTCACTCTAGAGTAATCGATATAGAATATATTTACTACAAAAGTGTAATTTCAAATTAACTGAATTAAACCACCGTAAAACAGATTTAAGCCTCATTTATCACAGTTTAGCTTTTTTATTTTTTTTCTTTTCATAGTTAGAAGCTAAATTAGCTTAAATCCTTTTAAAAGTAGTTATAAAAGCGATAGGCATAGATTGAGCAAAGCTGATTTCTAAGCACGCTCTAGCTGAACAGGTGCAACTTGCACATGTAGAAAATCCATTTTCTGCCAACTGAACCTGCAGAAACCAAGTAGAAATCTTTTTTAAAACACACTGACCTTTTAAGTCATCATTTACATTACTGTTAAAATCTGAAAATAAAAAATATCTTACCAAATGCCCTACCCTTGTAAGATCTGTAGATCTAGTTCTAGACTCAGGCTGCCAGAATTTATTAAAACCCAAAAGGCAAATATGGCACTCTCCTAAGGTTTTCACACTTCTAACTGCCAGAATTTCTTCTCTTCCAAACACAGTAGGTTGACAGTAATAGATATATGTCCCAGAGTACATTAAAATCCAAAAGAAGTTAGGAAAAATCTTCATGACTCTGCAACCCCCAACTGTACTAATGAGGAGTTAGGAATATTTATGCCATTTACCACTGACCGTCTAAGGAGTTTCACCTTCTCAAGGCTCGTCATTCCCTATGACCATGTGCTAGCTGCAAAAATCTGTCTTAAACCTGAGAAGAAATGCAAGGAGCTCTGATTTCTCAGGTGAGATATTCTTTTTTCTTAAGTGCTTTACTGCTCTTCTGTATAAAAATAAAATACAGATGATCTTGTGATACTCGTTCCTGTAGCTTTGCTGGGTATTCTGCTTGAGAGAGAATAACCTTCCTATCTGTATCCCCAGACCTCCAACAATTGCTGCAGGAGTTCCCACGCAGCGTGAAGGGGTTGAGGTTTGACAAAGCAGGCCTGACTAGCTAACACTGTGTTTAAAACCTAGGATGTGGGAGGGGCTGACCACAGCAATCTGGAGGTCAGTTGAAGGGGAAGTATCCTCCAAATCTTTCCTTCAGCCTCTCGCTGACGTATCTGCTGGTCCTTTCAGCAGGTAATACAGTGCTTCCTAGATGAGCCCTCAAAAGTTGCCACATTTCACCCACACCAAAATAGCGCATTCCCAGGAGCATTCACATGTAAAGAAGATTCAGTTTCTCTCTGCACAGAATGGAATAGCAGATCCCTTACAAATTTACACTTTTGCCATAAATTAAGCTGCTAGAGACCAATTTGTGTCAACCTGGAAACAGTGCAAACTTTAAAAAAAACAACTTTTGGAACGGGAAACACTTCTAAGAAAAATTATTCAAGCTTAAGAGATCATTTAGTCCTCTAAAATCAAAACTGCAAATCTGGCAGGAAGATTTCATACAATGTGGACCGGACTCTCTTCAGCAATATGCAGCGTTGTCTGCATACACAAATCACTATGCAGTAGCACAGTGGAGAGAATTTATGCCTCACTAAATGCAAAGTGAAGTATTTCAAGGCAGAAACCATTTCAGACAAGCTAATGCACTATAAATTCATATTGAGGAATAAAGCTCTAAGTTTAAAAACAGGCATAAAGCTCTACTGTCTTGGAAAGGAACTTGCCCCTGTAGTGTTGTTCCCTCATCTTTACCCTTCAGTTGATATTACTCATGGGACTTCTGGACAGAAGGTGCGTCATGGCAGTTCAAGCTTGAGAAACAAGGAGGGGCTTGGTAATGTAAAAGTTGAAAGATTAATACACTGAAGCAGTCTTAACACTGCCAAGGTGTCACTTGACACACAAAACTAAAGAAATGTGGGAGACAGCATGGCAAGCCCTTTGTCTTTTTGCGGGTTCTGTAGATGCAAAATCCTCTCTACTTTGAAAAAAACTTTTGAGGCTTATCTTACAAAATCCTCCTTCTTGTTCCCTTCTGTGAGTTCTATTTATGAAAAAAACAGCATGCCCCAGAAGTGTTGTTTTCATATACTCACGAAGATAAAAGAAGCAAAATGTGTCAGCAAGAATTAATTGCTAGAGCAGGAGAGGGAGAATTACTGCCTAGCCAGAGCAAACTGACAATCACTTACTTAAAACAGTTAATGCCTCTACAGAAAGAAATGCACTGTTGTAGCTATTCTGTTACTGCCAACAACTGACCCAACAATTCATTTACCATATGGAGAAAAACAGGTATTATCCTGGGGGTTCCCATAAAAGCAGAAGTATTTGAAGCAGAGCAATTTGTCTCTTTTACAAGGAACTACATTTTAAAACGTACATTTTTGTCCTCTACTTAACTGTCTTGCAAGTTTTTATGGTTCCTTCAATATGTATTTCATGAAGTTTTACAACTGAAAAACTCATTCCAGAGTTTGAGGAGTTTGAGGAGGCTGAGAAAACTGATGCTCTCAGCTCTAAGTGACTTTGAAAACAACTACAAGCACTCATATTTTCATCACAACAGGCTAAAGGAAAAAAAAACCAAAACAGTAGGCTGGTAAGAAGTCTGCCTAGTTTACCACAGAGGTATGGAACTCAGCTAAGTATCCCTAGCTCTGTACTTATTTTCATATATGTATTAGTAGTAAAATTTATACTTCCCTACTAAGTCACAGAATTTTATTAACATTATACAACCAGTACTTGATAAAAACCTGAATTGTGCTTACCTCCGAACTGGAATTTTCCCATTTGTGTTTGTTAGAAAGGCCAGCTTCATCCAGCTGAAATTAAGAATGAAATATTTTTAAAATGCTATACCTTAAAATTCGGATCTAGACACTTAGATTAAGATTATTGCCTTGTCTGTGAAATGAGTACAAATAATTGTTCCGTAATAAAATCATTTTTCTGTAACCTTTTAGCACTTGGGGCAGAGAAGTTCTTTAACTGTAAAGGTAAAGAGGAGCCCAAAAGAATAAGTACATCAATTAACATGAGTGTGAAGACAATCAAGACTCATGGGGTCTTGCTTGCATATGCATCAATGAAAGAACAAACTAGAAAATAATTAAAACATACTGTATCAATAAATCAAATGAACAACTATAAATCCTCTTAAAATTTCTCCTGGGCGTGTGCCAGATGTAGACTTGAGACCTCTTCTGGTCACAGTGAAAGATAAATCCTAAACTAATTGAACACTTTTTCCTTTATTACAGTTTTGTGATTGCAAATGTTGGACTACGAAAAATACTACTCTTTTAAAAATTTCAAGCAGGAAAATACAAGGTCAGAAAAACATAGGAGAAAGGGGAGAAAAGAAAGTAACTTACTGTTTCTTGAGACATGTCATTGGACTGACATTGTTAGCTCTAAAGTTATGTATGATGGATCCAAGCCCTTCTACCCATTGCTGAAAAACGAGAAAATACAGGAACACCGAATTAGGAAAAATGAAGAAGGGGAAAAAGTAGGAAAGTTTGTCTTGGGGCAAGGGTCTTCTTCCTTGCAGGTATGGATAGTGTTCATAGCCTGCGCTGAGGAAAAAACCTGCCCACTTCACAGCTTACAACACCACGGGAAAGTCCAGCCACATCTTACAAATTCCTACTTCATCCTTCATGAAACAAAGTGATTATGCTTTCCGTTCTTCCAAGTACTACATGTAGGATCACCGGTGCTATTGAAACAGTTTACTGCCAGCAAAGGCAGGTGGCCCATTGATTGATTTATTAAGCCTTCTGTATATAGCCTATATAA
The DNA here is from genome assembly GCA_013400375.1 of Thinocorus orbignyianus. Classification (NCBI taxonomy): domain Eukaryota; kingdom Metazoa; phylum Chordata; class Aves; order Ciconiiformes; family Thinocoridae; genus Thinocorus; species Thinocorus orbignyianus. The sequence continues at coordinate 1,206,240 of VXBW01008135.1, forward strand.
ACAGACACCTCCCTTGCAGTTGTGGCTGGCAGTATCAGCCATTACTAAGCAACACTGTACAATATGTGATGACATACTTAATCGGTCCAATTTTAGAAAAGGAATGAAACAAAATATTAATAAGCTAGAGCAAACCACAGGGAGGCACAACAATTGTTCCGTGACACCGATCTCATCTAACATCCTGTTACATATTCACGTTCTGCTTGCTTTATGGCTTTCATCCTTAAAAAGCAAAACATTCCAGTAATGACTAGGATGACTTCCAGCCAAGAGCCGCATTCCAGCACTTACTTATGTAATTCCTTTTTATGGATATATTTTTCTACTATAGCTTGTACCTAGACTTTGCAATACTGTATAGAAGAAGCTTAAGGATTAGGCTGATTTCAGCACTCATCAATTTCAGCAACAATCTTGGCAGGATAAAGCCATAGGAAGAGAAAAAAATGACAGCACTGCAAGCCAAGTTTGATCCCAATTATGCCATTGTAATACTAGGATTACTCAACAGATAATTTACACTGGTGGAACCGAGACGGGATTTGGTCCACTGCTTAACGTTAACATTATGAATAAAGAAGCTTCTTGCTTCCGGCCAAATCCTGTGCATGCAGCTTCAACTGACTTGGGCAGGATCCAGAATTTGACACTTATAAATAGATGCAGATGAGTATATTTTTCTTTTCATGAATGAGTGCTGTACATCTGCAAAACAGATGAAAAAATCATCATTTATACAGGAGGAATACTAATGTCTTATGAAAATGGCTTATTGTATACTGCAAGCAGTAAATCCCTGTGGGCTACACCAAGGTCTAAGGTGCCAGTTCAGCAGACAAACACACTTAAGGAGACCGTTGTACTCATGACACATTGCAAGCACAAACTTCTTTTTAAACAAGAAATTGTTAATCAGACTCCCTTAAAAATGGACCTTACAAATCTATTTGTCTTTGGAAAAACAGCCATTTATCATGACATATTTAAATATTTATTTTCAAATTACCCTTTTTAAGAAGTACTGCATAAAAAATGCATACAAATAGAGTAAGTGATATATCTGAAAATCAGTTGAAAATAGGGGTCTGACTTTCAGGAAAGACCAGCATTTGGTGGTCTCTCTGATGTGTTTTTGTGTTTGAAAACAACCCACCAGTAACAGTCTGCTCTTCCATTTCTCTTTGCCCAACTGCACGAATAAGATGACTTAATAGCCCTAAGTACGGATGTACTGTCTAGGAATATAAAGAAAGCACGGTTCATGGGAAGAGATAGTATTGTTTATTAGAACTGATATAACTGGAAGCCATTGACTGACTTAGGGAACACTTCTCTTTTCCTACAAATGTCCCCTCATCTAAGATTTACTGTGGTAATTTAAGGATAAATGTCCAAACAAGTCTTACATGTATTTTAATCTCCTAGTACTCTTGAAATTCAACTATCACAATTCAACTATCATCAACCAGCTATGTTTGTGGGGGTGTTTTTTGTGGTTTGCTCAGTTTGGGTTTTTGTTTGGTTTTTAAACAGTAACACTACTGCTGCATTCACACTGCCACAGCTATAAAAAAGTTCCTATGATCTGGATTAGTCTGCAGTCCCTTAACAACTACTCAACTCAACCTTCCAACAACGACCCCCAAAGTAAACTGGCGTATGCACTGCAAACAAAAAACCCTTGCAAAATTGAATTATGCAAAATGTATGTTGTGAATAAGCTTCAGTCTTTCAAAACTTCTTTTTTAGCATTGGCAATGTCACCATTTCAATGGGGGAAAAAACTACAGAGATCCGTTCTGATTTGAATGCAACAGACCACAACTATACCAGATATAACAAAATTTAATATTTAAACATAAGGCTACCCAGCACTCAGTTCCAGAACTACTTCTGTACATCAAGAACAGCTACCAAAAAGAAACACTGCTAGAAAAGAAACAAGTATAGAAAGAAATCAATACACTAACCACTTACAAAATAATTTCTTTGGAGGAATTGTCCTGACGATTCTCACTTCAGAGGGCCCCCTAATCTTTTTTCAATGATAATGCCCTTTTCTGATACAGATGCCATCTCAGGACCCTCATTCTCTTACACCAAAAGAGCACAGAACTACAGCCAAGCACCAATGAACCACAAAAGCATCACATCTCTACTGGCATGAAGTAAGAGTGTAGCCTAAGAGTCTCTGTCCATCTACAAGTCATCTTTCCATTGGCACAGTGTCTTCTGGGCAACACATGGCATTTTGAGTGACACATTCACCTCCCTGTTCCATACCACACAGCTACACTACAACGTAGCATCTGGCTGCTTGTGCTTCAGTTTGGGGCTAAAGTAGCTTCTGGAGCATTGCATCAGATATTNTCCATGGATTAATATGCAACCTCAGTGCAGCACATTCAAACTCTTTGTCCTTCTGAGCCACAACAGTCTCCAAATAACAACCATTTTCATAATCACTTCTAAGGCACTGTGATCCAGAACACAGATACTCAATAAATATCCAATGCCTGAATACTCTGACTAATATCAAGTTGGCAATATGTTGTTTTCCTGACAACAAACCATTCCTAGATTTAATGAACACTTGTCTGATATCCTTGTGGTAAGGATGAAGGAAGAGCTCAGATTTTTCTCAGCTAACATGCTATGAAAAACATAGCACCAGCCTTGCTTACATGTCATGACAGCACTCCTTACTGCATAATGAAGCTGAAAGACCCATAACCCTATGGAAGTAAACAGGGATAAAGATTCTCAGTTCTCTTTTGTGCTCAGCTATTCAAAATCACTATCACTCAGAAGAAGGAAAATCCTATAACAATGAAATTCTGAAACAAGATAGATAGGAAATACTTCACTTGGATCTTACAGAAAGTACTTACAATATGTTGTTGACAGTATACATTTGATTCCTACTGATGCTAGCCTTAAATATTTTCTGTTTTTCAAAATATGGCTCAGTGCTTCTGATCTATCGATGTAACTCCTGAATGGCTTTCTGTATACCAAGAATTATTCCTCTTTTATATGAATCTGGAATCTTGACCCTGCCATCTAATCCTAGTGAAACAAGAATCATGAAAAGAACCAAAAGCAAAGACAAGCAGCACCTTAAATGCAGCCCCTTTGGCTGACAAGAGGCCAAAATCTAAATACACTACAGGCTAGAATAAGCAGATTGTTGTTTTTCTCTGACAGGATCCAACATTGTCAAATATCTTTATAAAATGAAGGAGCAAGAAAAATTGATCAAAGAAGCACTATCTTGGCTTTTGCTGTGGTACTCAATTGGTTCTGAGGCACCCAGTGACCTTGCATTAGCTGGTGTTCATCAATGAAACAGGCACCAGTGGCAGGGCATTAACCTTTCATTTAGAAGTGTTAAAAAGGGCAAAAATTATGAAAGGCTAAAAATCACTGTAACCTACCACTCTTGAAATTCTAGACGAGGTCACTAATGGCTTATTTATAGATGAGGTCAGTATTACCCAAACCTCTTGAGATTATTTTACCTTCACTTTTTTAGCAAAGATAGTTTGTGTCCAGTATCTCCACAGTTGCACTGTACTGAATTCAAGCATTGAGAACGCTGGGGAAGTGAGGAGGCACTGCCCTCTGATTTTGGTATTCAGTGCCTGTAACTCCCTGTCAGAGTCAGGGGCTTGATAGCTTGAAGGTTCAGGAAACCCATAGAGAACAGAACCATGTTTCCCCATTCTTACCAGGATGGACATGGGCTGGCAGGATTCCCTACTACTTTGCCTTCCTTCAGTGATGCTGTGACCAGTAGATGTCTCTCTTTTCTCAACACAGATGTTTCAAAAGTAATTTCTAATACAAGACAGCAAAAGCAAGGAGAGACTAGACTAGTGATGGTGTAAAACCTACCCCATACCCTCACCAACTGCAGCACAGATTTGCAGGATATTGCTGTGAAAATTCTTGTTACAAAGACAAACAGGACTATTCCTACTTTTAAGTACTTAATCAGAAAAGCTGAGGCTCACACAAACACTCTGTCTTGGCAATTGCCTGATGCGTCCAGGCCCTTCAACAAAGCTTTCCACCCCAGAACGACTTTTCCAGCACTCGAGGAGTCTACACTGAAGGTAGCTGGAAAACTCACTTTGGCTGCTCTTGTATACAAAGACAAGCTTAGTGGAGCTTTACATACTGAAATCAAATCTCCTGACTGCAGGGCTGAAGTTTTCAATTTACTACTAAGTCCAAGAAGCAGAAAAGCAAGCACCACTGAAACCAGAGAAGCTTAAGTATAGGCTGGATAGGATATGAAGATTTCTCTAGAGAGCATGCTACAATATACTTGGCACAGGGGTACACCAGAACATGTAAGCAGCAGTCGTATATTTAAGACAGTCAGAGTTCAGAAACGTTTATTACACAGACTATGAGACATAAGCCATATACTAACATAACAGGGCACAGAGAACAGCAGCAGACTTTGAGAGTTCTGTTTAAAGGACATCCTGCAGGTTTCTTAAAAAGTTTTGCTTTGAAACATCACAACAAACCAAAGCTACGGGAAAATGGAACGATTCTGTAATGTGACTGTGGGATATTCCTGTGGGAATCTTCTGCTACCTTCTACTTGCCCTGCCAGCAATATGATTTGTGCAAATAATTAACAGCTTGTTTTCATGGAAAAAAGTCAGGGTCAACTAAACCAGAACTTTTTAGTAAGTCAAAAAGGGCCACATGTGAGAACAGCTACTAAAATAATCAGCCTGAAAGTGCTTCATCTTACCAAAAACATGGTGGTTCACTTAATTATTTTAAACAAACTGAAATTAATTTCAAAAAGGAAAATACTATTCCAACTGAAGAGCTGACAAGTTTAAGAATGTCAAAATGAAACGCTTCCAACTGCAGTGAAAATGGTATCTTCAATACCATAATATTATTAGTTGCTCGTAAAGCTTGCATTGTTTGTTAGTATATGAGTAACAAAATACTTCAGCATGTGCTACTCATTCCGATGTCTCACAGGTCAGCCATCAATGTGTGATTCACTGTCTCTGAGTAATACACCTGTAGAAAATACCTACTTTCTATCAAATCCAGCTATGCCAGTATAAAAGGCTACTCCATTCTCCTTCCTACCCTGTCCTCCCCTGTGGCTGCTCCCATCCCTACCTAGTGCTAGAGGAATTGTGTGGGTCACCATTTCCCAGAGCCAGGTTAGCTTAAACACTGGTGTGAGCTTCGCCCCTAAACGGGTGACATGAGTTTAATGCTACAGCTCTTCTGTGAAGTAAATCAAGAGCAGGGCAACAAGAACAGTACTTTTGGCAGAAGGGCAGAAACTATCAGCTGGAGAAATGGTCCTTCCCAACAACACAGCTGGACCTGGGAACGAACAGCTGTCAGGACAAATTTACCCCTGGTAAATGTGCAGTAATATTAAAGAATGTAAAAAGAGCTGACTTTACTTAGATTAATCTTTTAAGTCAAACTCCTTAATACGTTCCCAAAGTGGATGAGCAAAGGAGACAAGACGATCAGATTTTGGGTTGAACTACAACAGCTTTACTGGATTTATGCCAATTTTGGACAGGCAGCCTACATGCCATGCGCTAGGGCCTCCCATCAACATTACGCCAACTTCTGTACTAAGGAAACTCACCCCCAAATATTTGCTGGCCTTTTCAAATGTCCTAGATGGAGGAAAGCAGATTATCAGATTACTAGGTCACAGAAAGTCCATCTGGGAAGTAAAAAAGAAAAACACACACATAAGCTCACACCTAATATGTGTGTGTGTATTCTAATTTTAGGTCACAGTAATTTATACAAACTGATTTAATCTGGATTTCAAACATTAGATTTTAAATCCCCCATTTACAGCCACCCTCTACTACCACAGTGGAGTTTGCTTTAGGAGTGGACCATGACAGCTGCTTGCAATCAGAGACAGAGTACACCCTATTTTGTGGTTGTTTTGTTTTAAGAGTGGAAATGAAAACCAATTTTTCAGCTGGAAACACCAATAAAATGTAAGTAGATAGAATGTAAATAACAGAGCTGGAGCCTGGAGACAAGCAGAGAGATAATAAACACACTCTTGTTTTTGGAATAGCTATACTTGGAGCTCAGTGATGACTTGGCCAGACCTGCCGAGCGCATCGCCACAAGAGGCAGAGGAAGGTGGTGCTGTTCCAGCGCAGAAATGATGCCTGTGAACAAGCTCTGCCTGGAGAGGAGGGTTCACCACTGCCCACAGCGGGCAGCAGCTCTGCACATGCTCACCTGCCACAGCTGGGGCACCTCTTAGGGACTGCCCCCATACTCTACCACCCTGTCCTATCCACCTGGCAGAATCTGCTTTCCACTGATATCACTCCTTACATGGGTAGTTTGAGGAAGCCAGTAACTTGCATTAATTTTTTTCTTTGTCATGGTTACTCAGTCCCATCTACAATCCAGCTTTCAGTGAGCAAGCAAGTACTTCTTGTCCAATTGCAAAGTACTATCTACAGAAGCAAAATACCTTTTTGAACTCTTTCTGTCACCATACAAAAAGGGTTTGCACTTCTGTATTCGGACCTGCCACCAAATTCCCTTGTTTTAATCTATCCCAATCAGGTGTCAACCAATCCTGACCTTCGTTTATCGGAGAAAGAGCCAAAAGAACTACAGCAAGCTTGCCTTTCTTGTGGCAATGGTGGGGGAAAACAGCAGAAACCACTACATAATTGTCATTTACACATATCTGGGCTGCTTAAGTTACAGTCACTGCCCCTTTGTCTCCCAATTCTTGCCTCTGTCACTTCACGGGGGTGATATTACTACTGAATGTGTGTTACATCAAGACCCACTTTAAACTGCAGCAGTAGCCGCATAGCTACCTAATGCCACGCAAAGCCTCACTTTTTCTAGAGGAAATTTACCATGTTCCAGAAGAAAGATATCTTTTAATGACCAAAACAGGAAGAATTAAGCAAGAAAAGCTCTATGTGCAGATAACTCCTAGAAAAATTATTTTAAAACAGAATTATAGTAGCAAGTTGGTTTACTCATTAAGCATAACAGGTCAGTACAGAACAGGCCAAATGACATTCCATATGCCCATATGCCTAGCAAAAGCACAGCTTCAGACGCAACGTAGGAAGTTCTACATTGTTTTCAGCTTGATCTACTTAACCTCAAATAAATCTCTCCCTTGCATCTCAAACTTACTAAACTAGGTGGATCACCACTGTTGACAAGTTCTGGATATGTATTTTGATGGAAAGGCTCCCAAATGCAGCGCTTTCACATTAACGAACCTTTCAGAGCCTACTCATAAGCTGACTGCAGTATTACACACCATTTTTGGTAGGCATCTTGGCAGTTAATGAAGCGGTAATCTTTTAGACAGTATAACTGGCTCACCTGTTTTCACAGTCTACGTACCCACCCAACATACTCCTCACAAACCAATGAGTCTAATGCAGTTTACTGAGATCTGAGGTGGCTAAAAAACTTAATTTTGACTTTCCCCCCACCTTCCCCAAAGAATTCAGAGACACTGTTGGGTTAAGTATAAAAATGATTGCTGCCAGCTTCTCCTTTTCTTTGCTTCTTAAATGCTTTCAGAACATAACTGTGGTATGGTATTTCCCTGAAAGCTGGTAACACAGTAAAATCAATTTAGTGCAGTCATGTAAGTTATACAAGTATTTCTCCTATCACAGAGTTTACTCAGTAGTGCCAGTGTTTAAAGAGGTATAGATCCAAACTGATGAAAAATCAACCAGGTCTGCCAAGGGACTTCGTGATGCTCCATTCAGCAAGCAGATACCCAGTTTTAAAGGAGGGTATTTAGCAGGTGTACGTTACTGATCACAATTCAGTGTTTATCTCCCAGGCAAAATAGATTATAATACACCCTAAGTACATAAAATCATAAAAGAAAAGAAAAAAAAAAGAAAAAGAAAAAAGTGTGTTTTCAAACTCCCTTGAGTCTCTGGATCTAAGCTAGCAGCATACTATCAGTACTCTGGATCAGGTTTCTCGGAGCAGTTTACAGCAGACAGATTGAGTACCAGGCCTTGATGGAGCCACAGAATTTGCATTGTGAACTGCAATCTTAAGTTCTCAGGAAATGTGCAAAAAGGCACCACTGTTATCTTAAGACTGCTCCACGTCAACGGGAAACAGAAAAAGAACCTGAGTACACTGGAATCCCCTTTAACTGTAGAGAAATTTATTTCCTGCTTTTGTCTTTTCAAATAATATGAACCACAGAATACAATTCCGTTATCGCTGAACAAAATTTTGCAGGACTCAGGTCCACCCATGAGGAAAATGAAAGTAATTGCACTTCCCTTCAGCATTCCTGTGTGTTACAGATCCACTGCGTAACCATCACAGTTTGCTCTGCAAAGTACTAAACAGTTGAGGGAATGTTGTGTCCTACATTTAATGGTCTCAGTGCCTATTCACCACGCATGCACAGGCTGATATAGTAACTATTTCCTTCCACCGTGGCACTCAGACATGTTACAGAATACTCCATACGGATGTTTGCTGTCCTTTTGTAGATTCTGGCAGCAGACATTAAACCAGGTATTTCAGTCAGCCAAGCGGGCTGACTTACTCAGGGAAAACAAACGAATGCACCTGAGGTGCTCTTTTTTTTTTCTTGTTGAACTACCACACACTGTTTAATTGTGAAATACCTTGGCTATTTCTGTGTTTTCCGCTACCATGAAAGTGAAGCTGATGTTCACCAGATCTGTACCACTGCAAACACACACTATTCGTCCTTCCAACTCATTTTCGGATTTTCCAACAGCTTCAAGTGCAGTTAGTATTTTGGGATCCTGTTAAACAGAATAATTAACTTATTATGTTAGCAATATTTTTGTTACGCAATACACTATGGTAAACATGCATTTCCATCTTCATATCCATTAACTTTTGCCAATCATCTTAAATGAGTGCTTTCACTTAGAATTACTGCATGTAAACCTGAAAGCCAATATGTTCTAACAATTAGGAACATGATTGTTAGAATGCAGAAGTAAATTTTAAATATATTTTAGAATGTTAAATTAGAAAGCACATACATTTTCATCATGAAAAAATTAATCACTCCAGGGAATGGAATTAGAGGAACGGTATTAATCCTCTAAGTAAATTATTCCAATCTAGTTAAGTTCGTAGTTACTCAGAGTTATGGCCTGTGTGACTTTTTGGCTGTTTCTTAATGACACATCATACAAGCTGAGGTATTTCTGCTGAGGGCCAAGGGCTATCGATTTAATGGGCATAAAGAGCAAATTACCTACGTCAAGATAGAGGTGAAGTCTGAAACATATTGGTATGGTTGTCGGCACATGAAGCATGGGGTTGTCTGCAACACCACTTCTCATGCCCCTTCTCTATGGGGGAAAGATTTTTAGTCTACGAATTCCCCAAGAGAACTACTAAGAGTTAGTTATCTACAGTTAACACAGAACCACTTAACACATGAAAGTTGAAATGCAGATGTGTTAACAGATACCTCGCTTCACAACATATCTTTTAAACTAAAGGCCTGGATGCCCACAGTCAGCTCCAGAAATTTCTACTTATTCCTTCTTCATAATACCACTGAAAATATTTCCAAAGTTTTGGGTTTCTCCAGAACTCTCAGCTTGTACTTCTGTTGATAACCTTCAAAATGGCAAACAGTGACCAGCTGGCCTCTCTGACCATCTAACCACATGAATGGCAAACAAAACTTCCTGCATTTAATATCAATGGAGCAAGAAGATAAAACATATTTTAAGCAGACAGGAACAAAACTTGGCATCCAAATAATTTTATTCCAGATCCTGAAAACAAGTATCACAATACATCGCTACAAAATAATTTAAAACTCCTGATATGTACTCTTAGTGTCTGTCCAACTTTCACCACACTCTGGAAGCTGAGCACTCTACTACATCAGGAAGACCAGATGACAAAACTTTACCACTGCAATCACACCAAATTACTTGACTTTAAAATTTTAGACTATGATTGTTAAAAGAAAGCTGTGTTGCTTGTATTTTTTACAGAAACAAAATTCATCCTGCATTTTCACTATCAGTTTAAATATCCTTTGCTTAAATTAAAAGTATGAACTAAATACAGCGTACCTTTGGTACAGCTCCAAAACGAACACTGTTGATCAGGGAGCATTCTAATACCTGTCCTTCCTGAAATGGCAAAAAAAGGTAAAGTTCAAAGGTCTGTTGACACATGGATCCATTAAGAATTGCAGCAACAATAAACAATGTATCTTATTGGCAAATACTGTTAATTAACACTAAGCAATACATTTTCCTTTTATATCAGTTAATCCGCTCTCAAATATTTCACATCTGTCAATTCTAAAAGACTAGGACTAAGGCTAGTTTAGTAAATAAACTGACACAGTATTTTAGATTTTTAAAAACTAGACAGAGTATAAACCAAGTACACTAGTATCTAATACATTCCTGATGTAATATACCTTTCCCTCACTCTTCCAGCTCAGAAAAAAGCCAAATTCATCCACTTGGAAGAGACAGTTGCTTTCAAAGACAAAAGATTCCTATAAAAAAGAAAATATTACCATTAATTTAGTCAGTTTGACAACAACAAAAATTTACTTATTGTTCAAAAATAAAAGATTGCTACATTTCTCCCAAAACACCTTCCCGGAGAATTTGTTATTCCCAAAGCAATCAGAAATGAAAGAGGCAGGCTTTTAAAAAAATGATAATTTTTAATGATTTGTCTTTTTGCTGCCATTTGAGACATTAGTATGCATTTAATTAAAATTTCCCCACTTCTCTGCAACTATGAAGATTTGTTTTGATTAATAAAAGTAGAGATTCTTACCTAATCAAAAACCTTAATGAAATGGAACCTCAAAAAATTACTGAAAATTAAATGCTTCAAACTACGTAACAGTTAAAAATATGTAATTAGCCAACACTACCTTCAGGATCAAATCACTACATTTCATTTTAACACCCAGAATTTGGGAAACATCACTTTTCTGTTAGACTGTAACAGTACACATGAGAAGAGACAAGGCAAAAAGTCAGATAAACTGAATTAAGAAATTTCCTCGACACACCTCTAGCCTCAAAGTAAGCTCAAATGCAGGATAACACTATGCGGAATCAATCACTTTTTAAAGAAAAATAAATAAATAAATAAAAGAACCCAGAACTTTCTAACTTCCTTAATTGAAAACTAACAAGTATGTGTGCAGACTACAGCAAGGCTTACTGTTTCAGAGATGACTGCCTTGTTCTTTGTTTCTGAAGTGCCACGTCCTGTGCACATGGCAAGGGCAGCAAGCACATGAACTGGCACAGCTGTTTTAAGAGAAAAAGGTCTTGCATACAGGACAATTTGTATTTAGGTAACAACACCAGGTAAAAACTGCAACGTCTCAATGCATGGAGCGTGCTTTAAAGTTAGTAACTTTATCCAGGACAGCTTGCTCTTGCTGGATTACTCTGAGGCAGGACCCCAAGCCTGACCTAGGATGAAGGACATCGTGGGTCAGCCTCATGGACTTTTTTGAACTTTGCTGTGGAAACAAGGATATCGTGTAGGTTAAGGAATGGTCAAATTCCAGTCAGGTCTTATCCTGGCCTGGCACTGGGCATGAAGGGAAGCAAGTTCTTGGGTCCATGGTTGGGTAATGTCCTTGCACCCTCCTAGATGGGCACAGCCAAAGGGGATTCGTTATATCTGGGATAATTGCTCATTTTCCCTGGACACATTCATTATCTCAAACAAGATTCACAGGTTTTAAGGACTAACTTAAAACTGCAGTTTTCCACCCACACAGAAAACAACTATGTTAATTTTACAGGCAGGGGAGCTGAGACAGAAAGCATAAGGTTGCTGCAGCTCACTCTGAGCCAACAACACTAGGCATGAATTTCCAGCGTGCGCTGCTCTGCCCATCTTTCTCTACCATGACTTCTGTTTTCCTGCCTTCACCCTCGTGAATCCTACTTGTTGCCAGACACCTCAGATTCACTAGTTTTATAGCCCTCAGAGTCCTGTTTCATATAAAAATGCAGCTAGCTACCAATCAAAATTAGTGTCTCTTGCATTTCCCAGAAAGACCACTCACACAATAAAAGGCAGGCAGATTTTTGTCTTTTATTGTGTCCCCATCGATCAGAAAAGCTCTTGAGACACTGAAATGTTTTTACAAAGGTGTCTATGTAAACTGCATTCATGATGATGCTTCACCCTAGCCTTGAATCTATTAATCAAATTAATTTTTCTGCAATCTGTCTTCTTGCACAGTAAAAAAAATAAAATAAAATAAAAAAAGCACCTGCCATCAGTCCAGTAGCATGACCAGTAGCCTCCTAATCACGTCTGCTTTTTATTTCCTGTGTTTTGCTGAGATATCCCTGTTCTAGGCTCAGACTTTTCAGCAAACTTGGTAATGCTTGGCTCAAAATACATTTACATAATTTTGTAATCCTTCTGGTTAAGGGATCCATCTGTCAGCAAAAGATGGATCACTGCTCCACATGACAATGACCCAGATTTTTCCAGCCACCCAATGAAACCTGGGCACATAAAAGACCTCTCACGCTGCACCAGAGCTGTGCAGTCACCCTGACCTGCACCAGGATTCCCTGAGCCCCAGTTCTGCACTGACCTTCTCTATGACCTTAACTCACTTATGATTTCTCTTTTCCCCAACATGACCTTTCAGTTAGGGTGGGGAATTAAGCACAGAATTTTGATGAAAATTAGAAGCCTAAATCTGAAACATATTTCTTGAAAAATGCAAGCCCTATAGCATAAAGATAGGATCTTGCCATGTCTGCACAGCATTCCTAAAACAATAGCCTCTCTCTTGGATAGGTTAATTACTACCACACACAATTAAACAATCGCCTATGTGTATCATAAATCTGATAATATCAAACAGCCACATCACCAAGTGCTCACTGTTCACAGAGTTTAACTTCTGAGCCACTGGTTTTTTTTATAGCCCTTGATGATTCCTGTAAAACTGCGGATAAAATATACCGTTAATTACCTATAATGTTTCTGGAAAAGCACTTGCTGACAAAAAAATAAAGCTTTTACAAAGTCCCTTTCTATGGAATTCATTGTCTACTAGTATCTTTTTAGTTTATCTGTCCCCAAAACTGAAAATACAAGGTAAAACACCATCCCTACCTTAGCAGTCCTCATGATAAAAAATACCTTTTACTTAAATTTCAAAAGAGGAAAATACTAATATCCCTGAAAGCACTTACTGGGATATCTCAAACTTCTCAAGATTTCTTGCCCAAATAAGATTAAAAATAGACTCTGATAAAATTGTTCTCACAGGCATATCAATGCTGAGGTATGAGGTAAATGTCTCAGCACTTTATCTTGACTGTGTAAAATGTCCTGGTTTGCACTCCCTTTAATAGATTCAGATTAAAGCACAGCTGAAAGCAGGATCATCGTAATCATATTTCAGACAGAGTACAGGTTGATTTTTCTAAAGAACACAAAACCACTCCAGATCTCAAATTATACACTTGAATCAGAATATAAATGTTTTGTGTTCTCTTATTTTACTCTGTGAGATGCAGGTCTTCAGTTTACCTATTACAAGACAACATATTCTCCCTCTTCCATTTTATAGATAGACAAAACCCGGAAGGATGCACTTTGTTCCGTAATGTGCTTTATGGATCTATAAATACGAGAGCTTTATGCACAATGCTATTTTGATCCAAATCTCCCGTTCTCTTGCTCAGGGCTTACTTCAAATCAGAGGGATTAAATGTATTATAAAGTTATTTCTTTTGAAAGCAAAAATCTGTAAAGCAAAAAAGTGTATTGGTATTTCCTCCACACACACACTTCTGCAGTTATTTTAAATTGTATTTGTGTACAATGAAAGCAAACCACAAAATATTCTGTAACATCTGTTTATTTAAAAGAGAATAGCAAATGAAATGCAACTGGTCTCTTACCTCCTCATATCTATCAAACACAGCTCCATCTTGCATAAAAGAGGGAACTGGCTTCTGCCAGTTGAATTCATAAGGTTTCGCCATGACTATAGAAGAAAAACCTAAAATGGAATGAAAAAGCACAGTTCAATTACTGTCTTTTAAAGGAGTATTTCAAAGTCTAAGCAGGAAAAAAAAAGCTACTTGTAGCTTTTTCTTTTGCACGAAAGTATTAGAAAGTCACAATGCATTTCCAAATCAAGAGTTTTCCACATAAAAGTATTTTTGTTTCATAACTTCAAAATGAAAAACACTTGTAAAATGTGTGTTTGAAATTAATTATTTGAAAAAAAGCTTGCACTATAACATCACTTTAGTTTAAATATCTGCTACATCACTTCTACAGCATAATGAGGCTGAGATTAATGCAGCCCAAGGTGACACACAATACAACCTGTAAGATACACGAGTGCTGCTTTTCTTGCAGGCAAACATCAGATTCTATGCAGACAGATATATATATATATAATTTTTTTTAATGTTCTAAATTGCATACTATCTAGGCAAACTATATTTTTCCTCCGTGCTTTGTATTTCAAAATCCATTTATATTAAACAAAATCCTGGGTATTTTTGGATAATATGTAGGATAATGTACAGTTCAAAATTCTCAGTGAAAAAAAACCTGTCTAGGGATACAGGGCATTAAATAAAATTAGCCAGCAGTGTTGTGCGTTTCTGCAAGTTTAGGAATGTGAACAAAACAATTTAGAATATGATATACAAGCCATAACATACAGACCTTACAATAAAGGCTACTGAATTATTCAGTATCCTTTCCAACTCATTGGTTCCTTTTAGGTTACGCTGCTTTATACTAGAAAACGTCTCAAATATCTGCTCTGAAATACTCAAGTTCACTTTATCTGAAGGAAAGTGCATCTGCATTGTTTCTGCTTACTAATTCCACCTAGGACACACAGTAGTTTGGTTATTCCTTCATACACGGGACCAGAAAGCCTTGCATGAAAAGAAATACACTTAACAGCAGTAAAGTAAGACTGACTCACAGATGTCAGCAAATCATTCTGTGGAATGGTATGTTGAGGATGAATACAGCACATGGTTATGACAAGGTGAACACCACCTTAACTTGCCCTTGCCTGCTGCCTCCTCCGACAACTGACAAACGTTCATCTACTATTGACCATCTCTAGCAGCACAATCCACGGCTAAGCAGAACCACTACAGTTCTTACTGCTTTACAACGCCAGCACTCAACCCAAGCAAAGCTTGTTTAAGTGAGAAGGATAAAAAGCATACGTAAAATCCATGGGAGAACATGACAGTCTCTGTAATCTATGCTATGCAAACCATCTGTGTAGTGTTTGTGTATGCCAAAACTCTGAATAGCAGACTAAAATATTACCAATTAGGTAACAATGCTTCCACGATGTTCTTAGACAGAAATGTCTACTTTGGCTGAACTTAAACCCAGAATAGTTGCAAGTGTTTTTTTTTTTTTTTTTTTAAAAAAAAAACA
>VXBW01008135.1:1221763-1343769 GCA_013400375.1 Thinocorus orbignyianus
TTTTAAAAATCAAGAATTTTTGCAGTATCCTCCTCCTCTGTGCTGTCTTCATTCATGTAAAAAAGTTCCAAAAGGAAAAAGAACAACAATTTAACTCAGAGGATAGTGCTAAAAGACTGTCCAACAGCAGCTTTAAGAAAAGTTACTTTTAACAGTTTTCTGCCAAAAAAAAATATCTTTACTACTAAAAAAAATGCAATACATTTTAATGCTGCCCATGTCTATCTCCTGCTCCTTTTTGGTCATTGATAGATAAATACCAAAGACACATATCACATTTCCAAAGTCTTAGGAATAAGATAAATTAATTAATTCTCCATAACTATCAAAAATACAGCTTGACAGTTTGAGATATATATATATACACACACACATATATCACCATTAAGT
Source organism: Thinocorus orbignyianus (assembly GCA_013400375.1). Lineage (NCBI taxonomy): Eukaryota > Metazoa > Chordata > Aves > Ciconiiformes > Thinocoridae > Thinocorus > Thinocorus orbignyianus. Next base: position 1,222,154 of record VXBW01008135.1, read on the forward strand.
GTTCGCTTTGTTGAAAATGGGAAGAAAACTCAAAATAACTGTACTCTCCAACTAAAAGAAAAAAGAGGTAAACAAGACTACCCATCTGTACTTTATTTTTTTTTCCCCGATGAAGAGGTGATTTGAACAAAATAGAGGACAAGGAACTAGGGCCAAGAAGCAATCAGCTACATTTAGTCCTGTGCATTTGGGTCTTACCACTCTGCAAAAGAGTAANATCTTATCAAAATCAGCCTTCTCTTTTTGCCAGTCCTGTGCATTTGGATCTTACCACTCTGCAAAAGAGTAACATCCATCTTCCTCATGAGGACCGTGAGGCGTTCTGAGATCCTTCTGGGGAATGTGCCAAATTATTGAATTTTTATTGTTTTTTAAAAATACACTTGGAATTTTAGGGTTTCTTTTGGTTTAGATCAGATAGAGCTGCTTTCTCCTCACTCCATGGAGGAAGCTGCAGCGTAGGACAGTCATCCCATTGCACCAGCACAATGGCATCTAGTTCTGTACAGCTCACAGACTTCACACAGTAGCTCAATATAATCACAACACCTTGAAAACTGAGGGCTTGCTCTTAGATCAAAACTACATTTAGGGAAACTGAGCTTTAGAAAGCTCTTTTTTGACTTTGCAGGCTTTGTTAATGGCAAAGTTGAAACCAGAACCATCAAAAAACAGGACTATACAACAAATCTTTAAAGGTCTTGGAAAATATCCCTTACAGGAAACTTAAAACATTCACACCTGAAGTGTTAAACACTCCATTTTAATGGCATGTTGACCATTCCCATATCTGTTTAAATGACTTCAACTATCAGAATGTTCCAAAGAAGAAAAGTCACTTTAAATAGGACAGGTAGTTCATGCAGCAGGATGTGCTGCCAGCATGTGAAGTCCTTCTGGGAAAAGCAGATGCATCCTGTGCTAAAATATAAGAGATGGGATGACACTTTTAAGACTGTGAAGAATACTAATCCACAGTCCCTAGCCTACATGCATGGCCTTCACCCTTTTCTACTGACATTGAACCCTACACACACACAGATTTTAAAAGTACAAGCTCTGCAACTGCTCTGAACTCCTGTGTAAGACATGTAATAACATTCTGTCCACCATTTGGCACTCTGAATCCTGGATGTAGGGAGTGCTTGAATAAACACTTATCTTTCACAAAAACTAATAACCTTAGCACTGCAAACATGTATTTTATTACCAATTTGAACTTTGCTGAGTTCATCATCCAGTCACAGAAATACAGCTCTGTAAAAATACCTCCTTTATGGCTAGCTTCTCCTTGTCTGCGTATTCACACAGTCTAATGAAGTTGTGTCATTACTTCATAGCGGATAAATTAAATAGATCGAGCTCTTCAGTTTCTGCTGCAATGCATATTTTTCAAATCTTGGAGTCAGCCTGAGCCCTCTCCACTTTATCAACTGCCTTTTTGAAATCATGTGTCTGGACCAAGACACAGAAGCCCAGCACAACCCTCTGTCATGCAAACCAGAGTTACAGTCTTTCTTCTTATTTGCATAACCTTGCATTTAGTTGCAAGAAAACACACTTGATTGCTTGTAATTTATCAAGCAATCAAGTCCTGTCTCAGAGACTCAAGCTCAGTTATTTACTATCTTCCCAATCTCTTCTCCAGCTCTGCTCTCTCACAGGTCAATACAGTTTACACATGAACTGAGACAGATGAAGTGTGAGGGAAAGATAGCTTGAGTACATTCTATCAAGGAGTGAGATGAATTGTAAAAAACAAGATTTTAAAGCCATATGCGTTGGCAGCTGTGCAGAAGGTGAAGAAAATCCTCTGCCTTTAGAAAAGCTCTTTTCAGTCTCTCACATTCCTCACACTCCTCTCAAAAATCCATTCTTCCATAACCCTGTTAGCTTTTAAGATCACCAAATTAAATACAAAATATTCCCCTGTTACTGTTTGGAGCTCTGATAATTTTCCAAGAAAGGAAAACCTAAACCAACCCCCCCCACCAGACCTGAACAAACATGACATTCAAACATTCACATGGTTGCAAATACATACATGTCTATACCCTCACTATGATGAGAATCAAGAATTACTCTCTTTAAAGAAATTTAATAACAATGAATGGTCTGAAGATTCAATGGGGAAATAGAGAACTTTTAGGAACTAAGTTTGAAGATAGTAAAATTTTAATTTTAAATCTTTTAAACAGGCTTCAAAAACTAAAATAAAAATCTTCTCACTGATTTAGGGTTCTTAAAGTACAAAAATGCTTCTGAATACATACCGTTCAGAAAAGCAGAAAGAACATTCATATAAAAAACACTTCAGAACTTATTCAATGACCACAAGGGAGAAGTAAGTGAAGTCTCTCAAGTGCAGCAGTTAGATGCCTTTTGAGCTGTCTCCCTTTCTTTCAACACTGATTTATACCTGAAGACACAATTTGGATTACATGAAAAAAAGCATCTTTTGATTCACCTGGAGTACCCAAAGAGTGAGGACACAAAATTAAACTTATCCAGAACAGCATTATTTCACACAGAAGTCATCTTCTTTTGTAAGCTTGGCTGTACTAAGCTAAATCTGGGGGTGGGGGTGGAAGGACAATAAATCCTGGGTTTTTTCTTTCTTTGACCAAAAGAAAGACAAGGTGTGGCTGAACAGGAGGAGGAAAGGATTCTGTTAATACAAAGCAGGCAAATATTTGGGGAAAGAGGTGATATTCTAAACTAAAGCACAGTGCTGCCTAGCATGATGGATAGGATACTCCTTGGATCCCATAAACATCCTGTCAATGTTGAGACACTGTTGGAAAGGACAGCAGTATTCCTTAGAGCTGATACCCCCTCCAGCCTAAAACACAGTAACTTGTAGTTTCCGCAGTTTGCTTAGCCCTGAATATTATAACAACACTTGTACATTTTCTTTAGTAATTATTATTTTTGCCTCAGGAATGAAACACTTATTTGTTGAGTGGAAAGTGAGGAGGCCCCACACTCTGTGTTTGCCATATCACCACTTGCATCTTCCAATCATACCACCTAAACGTGCACCACTTACTCTCTGCGTAGGTTTCAAGGGCAGGTATAAGCACCCACAGAACACTATAGTGTGTTTAGTAATCTTGCTCAGGTATATACATTTTCTTTACAGATACAAGGAAATAATTAAGGGGAAAAAAAAAAAAAAAAAAAAAACACCACAAACCAAAAAGAGCCCCACAAAAAAAAATAATCACAAAAACTGATGTCTACCTCACTCCTCCTCCTCCCCCCACCTCTTGAAGTACGTATATCGTTCACCACCACTTCTCTTTGGTAATAAGATTCTTCATAACAAAGACAACCAGATCTCCACCAGCAAACTTCCAGAACTTTTCATCCCACTTCAGAAAGTCTACCTGCAGCATTGTGGACTAGAGTGAGAAACTAGCTGCCTAAGGCTTAACAGGCCATGCAACACTGAAATTCTTATAAAAATGCCCCCTTCAGTTTTTAATGAGGCTGTATAGTACCTCCACATTTAACTACCACAATTGTTTCTAGAGATTTACACGAAGAAAACTCACATCACCATGCATTTACTCCTCAGCACTGAAATTATTCCGTCATAAATGTACTAGCATTACACTACATGCAAAATACAGAGAAAGGGTCTTCTTTAAACACAGAACAGAATCAGAAAATCACACATGATATGGGGTTGGAAGGGACCTCTGGAGATCACCTAGTCCAATCCCCCTGCCTAAGTAGCTCNCAGGGCCTCGCCAGGGCAGGGCAGAGGTGCAGGATGACCTCCCTCTACCTGCTGGTCACGCTGTTCTTGATGCACCCCAGGACGCCACTGGCCTCCTTGGCCACAAGGGCACATTGCTGGCTCATGGTCATCCCATTGTACACGGCAACTCCCAACTCTTTTTCCTCAGAGCGTTCTCCAGCAAGTCAGTCCCCAACCTGTACTGATGCAGGTAGTTATTCCTCTCAAAGTGCAGGACCCTACACATGTCGTTGTTGAATTTCATCAGGTTCCTCTCTGCCTAACTCTCCAGTCTGTCCAGGTCTCACTGGATGATGGCACAGCCTTCTGATGCGTAAGCCACCCTTCCCAGTTTTGTGTCATCAGCAAACTTGCTGAGGGTACATTCCATCCCTCCATCCAATTGTAGAAACTTTGATTTCTACACCAGAACTTAAAATTCAGAGTAAGTTTTAAGAAAACTTAGAAAATGAAAGCCACTATAGTAACTGTCCTATGTAAAAAGTAATGGTTGGAATCACACTGCTGAATTTTTGCAGTATCCATACTACACTGTAAAGCAATTCCAAAACTTCACAGCTCTCCAGGCTCTTCCACAGTCAAATTTTGTTGTTGCTGTTTTTCCTTTTTTAAAGAGTGCTTTTTCAGCAGGCTATTTTTAAACACATTATTCCCACAGCTAATGGAAGCAAATTCAAACAGTTTTCCCCAAAACAAGGTCCAGAAACATCAAAAGATATACAACAGAGCTCAGGCGCCTGAACGTGTATTGTCTGGTAATGGTCTCAATTTCCACTTTGTCTCATTTTCCATTTCGTGTTAATTGCTGGAATGCACAGGCACACAGGGGCAGCTGAAAGGTTAGACCAAAACAAGGAGTGCCCTTTTCTTAACTAACCTCTTCAGCATTTCACACAAGTTCAGTGAGGTTGCCCACTGAAGACCTCTGCTTCAGGCTAAGAAATGAGTGCATCTGTTGTTGACAGAACAAAACAGCAATTGCTTACCCTATACCGCTGAAAATGAGATGGTCCTCCCCTAACTGAAGGTCCAAACTGTGCTTCAGTCTTCATCTCTGGTGACAGCCATTACCTCTAACAAGCAGACCTCCTATGACAGACCATAGGGCCCAAACATGACCTCCCAGCTTCCCTCAATGTTTTCCTTTTTGCCCTAAGGCCTTCCTAGTCTGTTAGTATCTACATTTTTTTCCCAACCTTCCCATTCACTGTAAAACTTTGCATTATCTGCCGTAAGTATCTACCACCCATCCTTTGGGAATGGGGGGGCATTCCCCTTTCTGAGAAGCAAACGGTATGTAAAGAGGCATATTGGTCATGTAAATAAACTTATTCTGGTATGTTTGCAACAGTAAAACACTGTTGTAAGTATAAGACTATGTTCTGACAATTAGAAATATATTTAAATCAAGCCACTAGGGAAATCTTTCCAGTCAGATGATTCACTCAGGTCTAATTCCTCACAAACTTCTAAATTAATTGATTTAGTGGGAGCCTGCCTAACAGGAACAGAGGCAAAAAACTAGGAGTGCGTATCAGCTTGGCTCATGCAGTGCAGACTAACAACTTAATCCTGCACATGCACACAAACCTCATAAAAAATCTTAAACAAACGTTTACAGTAGTAGCATCAGGAATATTTCAGAAGAAAAAAAAAAAAGAAACTTTCAAAATTATCTGTAGAATTTTTCCACAGAAGTCGTTATAAACTCAAAGTTCATTAATTCTCAAAAATAAGTGTGATACAACAGATATTACATATCCAATAAATTCAATGCAAGAAATAAACAATTTATTTCTTAAAAATTGTATTTGTATGTTGTACAGAAAAAAAAAATAAAAATGCATTGATTACAGCTTAATCAGACTAATTCTAACACAGAATCAGCAGAAAAATCCAACATGAGAAATGCTTATAATGTAGCGAAGTAAATTCAAAATTCCCATGAAAAACAGAAAACAAATCAATACCAGTAACAACAAAACCACCTGCTCAAATGCTAGCCTTACTGGTCACGGTTGCCTCTTCCATCAATGGAGCTGAATCAACTGAACCTAAATTAAGGACCTTTCTTTCCACTCTATTAAGAAGTCTCAATTTGATGGCATGAATATCGCTCCACTGAGAAATAGGAATATAATTAACCCATCTGAGGATCAGACCAAATGCTCATAGACCTGGGAAGGCAAACTATATTTCTACACTCAGCAGCAACACACTAGTCACCAGAGCAGATTTTCCCTTTAGAATTGATCTTCACTTAGCTTCCGACAGGACTGGGATCAGCCTTTGTGTGCCATCATAGTAAATCAATGCTACTAACTTCACTCGCTGACCAAAATGAGCCTTTAGATCACTTGAAATGCCTGGAAAAACAGATCTGCTCAGCAATTTCAACAGCAAAGTAGGAACATAAAAACGTAAGTTTTTACTCATTGTCCACAAGGAAACTTCTACAGCAATAACAGAAGCTTATCTATACACATTTATAGGAAAAGTATGATTTGAGTACCAAGAGAAAATGCAGAGTTATCATACCTGGAAATTAGTAAAAATTTAAAATGTTAAAAATGAGCCATACGTATGAAACTACAAACTTTACTATAAACTATAAATTTTAGTAAGATTATTTTTATTGCTGTTCTTTCCCTATGGTGATAGAAAATCTGGTGTTCAAATTTCCAATTCTGTAATATTAAAGACAAATGGCAAGGGGAATGGCATGGATCTTCTCAAAGGATGACTTCAGGAGTGATGCCATCAATTGTAAACATAATTTAGCAATATAACTCATCAAAAGATATAATAAATGAGAACTTGTTTTCATTTACATGTATTATTCACCATCCATCTAACAGTAACTTTTTGCCTTTGAGCTGTCAAGTGAACTTTACATTATGATGTGACCATATGATGAATAATCTGTATTAGAACTTTCCCTGTTTTGCCTCTTTCTAATAAACACTAACCATATGTAAAATTAAATTGTCTAAAAATGCAGAAGATGCTAGAGTTTTATTTTTAGTTAAGTAGAATTGTAAGAGGTGTTCAAGATTTATTTTTAGTACAATCTCAAGTATCCCATTTCCTGGAAGCCATCTCCTCCCCAGGTAACAATAAAGAACGAACCGGACTTTGATGAAAGCAATGGTTTGTGCAACAGCTGTCCCCATCTTTTCTGAATTGCTATAGCATGTGATGTATGTATACAATATATCTTGATTTAACCAGCAGTGACTTTTATTAAGTTTAATCACTTCGCTCTGTGGCTTTCAATTGAAGCCAGTGTTAAAATAAAAGGTTACCTCACGCAATAATAACCATTAGGAAAAAAAATCATGAACATTTAGCACTTGCAAAACATCTTAAGTATTTTCTGAATTAATTAAGCCCAAATTCTTTCATTACAGTCTTGAAAAATCTGACACGTTGTATAATTACAGCAATGCACCCTAAAGAGAAGGGACTTGTCAGATTTACCAAAAAACAGTCCTCAATGTTCTCTTCGGACAACTCAACCTTACTTAATTTCTACTGTTATTGCTTAATCTCTAGCTTTTGTTGTTGTTTAATCTCTGACAACAGACAACACGTCTTTTAAACCAGTGAGCAGTGTTTCTCCCTTTTAGGTACACCCATATGAAGTACTTGTGTTAATTATTTTAATTAAAATCATGAGGGATTGTGATGTTTAGGACTTCAGTTTCGTTTTTTTAGCCGCCTTCTGGAGCTTAGTGCTCTAGAAGATCTCAAGCAGAAATGATGCCTGTACTTTAACATGACAGGAAGACATAAATGTTTGAAATTAAAATCCTAAGAAGAATTAAGGTGAGAGTAAAGATAAACACCAAACAATCTGAAGTGAGCATCCTTCCTGTTATGAACGCAAGAGTTCAGAGTCCTCGGACATAAAACAACTGCAAAATTCTAAGACTGAATTATTAACTACAAACATGACAGAGAAGGCAACACAAACTTCCAAACGAGATTAGTATTGGCAGCCTTTCATCTTTAAGTGTAAGGAAAAATTTTGGAAAAAACACAAGGTAGTACCTCAAGAAAAAATAAACAAACTACAAATATCAGCTGCTGCATGACCATGTCCCTGAGGATACAGTTGTCTGTTTCCAAACAATGACACAGACTCAGACCTTGTATTAATAAAACGTAATGAAAGGTCAAGATCACATTTTTGTAATAACTTCTAAATCTCTGTGTGTTTGAAATAATCCCTTCTATGGTCAGGCACTTCAGTTAAAACCAAACTTCATTAAAGTTTTGACAGGACTTAATATGAGCTTGTTCAAAATATCTGTATATTTTTAAAACTAATAAGCTGTGAGGAACATAGACCTTACTTTGAAATCTAAAATTAGGAAAGTGAGATTATAATTTGCAGGGTCCAATTCTGACTGTTTTTCTAGGTGATTTCTGGGAAAACATGAGTGAGCCACATTACTTGTTTAAAATTTCAGATATTTGGTAATTGTTCCAGTGGTTTAAAATGCATTATCAAAAAACTGCATTCGTTATTTGACAGCCAGGAATGTATTAAAAGTATGTATTTGTTGAAAGTTTAAATTAATTATAAATTTGTTGGTATCCTGGATAAACCCTACAAACTATAGTCACTATGAAAATAGAGAGGGTTTTATACTTTTTTAGGCAAGACTGCTGTTGTACAATTTAACCCACTGCAGTGGTAAAAAAAATGTCTGTAACTATTTTAGAAGTCATAATGCTGTTCAGACTTCATCTCAGCACCCACCTTATGCCCTAGAGATAGCAGGCTTTGCAACCCCTTCTTTAAACACGAGAAAGTAGTATGCAATAGAAAGCAAGAAACAGACCTAGTATCTGCATTTGATCAGTACACTCCTCCCTTCCTTGCACTTGACATCCTTTTCCATATTTTCTTCATCCTTTAATTCCCCTGTTATCCTGCTTGCTTGTATGTTGGCTCATACCATGAATCAAGGCTCAGTTAGGAGGCAGTGGAACGCAGGCACGGCCTTATCAGCTGGTTGGAAAGGACGTCACCCATCAATCACCCTTCTGACCACCCAGCCCCAGTGGCTGCAGTAAATCCAGATCCTGGGTAGCAGGTATTTGCAGGTGTAACGTTTCTTCCTTCCTTCCTCAGTTCTGTGACAAACCTTGAGCTCTAGTGAGAGCAGTCTCAGAGCAGCTGTAACCTGCCCCAGCTAACGCCTGGCAGGAGCCTGCAGCTCCCTCAGAGAATTAGGTTGGTTGGTTTAATTTTATCTTCCTGCCAATATTTCATGTTTAAATCACAGAAAGAAAACCCAGCTAGAAACAGAACATACTAACTGGTTTTAATGACAGCTCTTTCTCTGATTCCTCCCAGTCAGTATGAGGAAAATAACACACACGGTGCTTGCTCCTGGTGTGCACGTCAACATCACTGTGCAAAAAGCAGAACTATGAATCAGGATGGCATTTAACGGATGGAGGGGGAAAATAATCATAAACTGTCTGGCTTAAACACTGTTTTGTAAGTTCTACTTGTCTATTTTCCTCATTCCCAAACACCCTAACTTTTATACAGGAAAAACATTCATCACCGATTGTTCAGGAAAAACACAGCCCCTTTGGATTAGGTGGAAGTCAAGGACTCTGGGTTACAGTTATGTTTAGCCAGAGGACTCCGGAGTCCTGACTGGACACTTTGCTATTTCCCATTTTCCTCCTCTAGAGAATGAGGCTAGCAAGACTTGTCTTAATTATACACTTGGCGATGGTAATTAGTTACCTATATACAGAGTTTGAAAACACTGACAGACCTAAAAGTTATCGTTACAGGCTTCTAACACTCAGTATGAACTAATCAATAAACAACTGTGCATTTTCCTGAAGATGAGATTGCCACAGTTCCAAACACAGTGTATCACAAGTAGGCAAGGCTAAAAATAAAATGCTGCCTATAATTTGGAAATCTAGAAGCCCTCTTTCCAGCAGGACATCTGTCCAAATATGGACAGCCATGTTTGAGATATACCAGGTTATCAGCTATTTATAGCTTCACTCTCCTAGAGATTCAAGAGGAAAAGCAACTGCTTCTGAACTTTAAATTATTACTATTACTTCATTATCGTAGGTAGGTGGCAGAGTAAGCATTTCTTATAAATTTGTTTCAGCCAGACTTTTCTAAATGACTATTGTGCCACTGCCCAGAAGCACTAAAAGCAATGGAGACAGAATAAGAAAGATTGGGCAGGTAATGAGATCAAGGATAAAATAAATAAACTTTACCAATCCTTTAGCTGATACGCTCATAGTTAACCCTAAATAGAAAGTGGGGATGCAGAAAACATGACATCAGTCTCTTTCACTAATCCCTGCCTCAGAGAAACTGCAATCTGCATACACATTTCTACTAATCAAATATTAAAACAGCTCTCTTGACATTGCACTATGTTTCCTGTCACATCAGTCATTATCAAATTGAGAGCTGTTGTCTTTGGGTAAAATGAGACTGTGTGAGACATCTGAGATAACTTATCTGATAAAACAGTTCAGAGTGCTAATATACTCATTATTGAGTTGTTTACATTACTTGAGACAACGTCCCTAAAAATGTCTTTCTGAATATTAATGTATTGCTTGTTCAAAAATTGGGGCAAACCCAGAATGTGAACTATTGAAGAGAGGGGTGCGAGAGCTCCAAGACAGCAGCCCCTCCAAAGCTTCCTGATGGATGCATTTAGATTTGTTCAGCTAGTCATGATATACATGAAAAATTCTGGAGGAAAGGCATCTCAATTTTTGTATTGCTCCAAATGGATGATTTGACACAGTATTCCAAAAGGGATAAAAACAAAAGTGTTAGTATGTAACCTATTTGTTCAACACAGAGACAAAAAGGAGAGCCAGTCTGTCAGTCAGGAGTGCTGGTATGGCACACTGGCATACACAGCCCATTTTGAACACTTATTTGACTTTCATAATAAACAGCAAGCTTTACTGCATGCTGAGAGGTTCAATTTATTCATATTTTTCTGGACCAACTGGAGACTCCAAAGTGAAGGGACTTTCTCTAAATTCCTAACATCAAGATGCAGCACAGCATTGAACAGCAGGAACAAAAGAGGGAGCTGCTCTTCTTTATTCTCACCTGGTGCTGAGACCTTCACTTCTACTGAGGTGGAAAGAGACACGTGTAGTATGAGCAGAGGATACCTTTGCCCTTCTGCTGAGACAGGGATGTAATGGCACATGCTCACGTAGGCAGGAAGGTAAGCAGTGCTTTCTATTCTCTCCCTGGAAAGGTGAGTATATGCTCATCATGCTGGTGTATGAAGACATTCTCAACTGTGGAACAACCATTACGGGAAAACAAAATGTAACAGATGTGTGGGGAAGAGGACAGTAATTGAAAGGAGGAAGAAACTAACAGCAGAAAAAGAATTGCAGAAAACAAGGATGGGATGGCTGACACCAACGTGGGCTTTGACAGAATGATGAAGTGCCTGAGCAAATACAGCTAAAACGAAAAGGGAAGGTGGCAGCATTTTCAGCACTTGAAAAGAGCAGTAGGTTGAAATAGCCGAAGCAGAAACAGTTTGGGATAGCACAAGTAAGGCTATTTTTAAAGATTATTCCAAGTACGAAGCTGGGTTTCTGCAGTAAGGCTGGAAAGAACAGGGTGAAATATACACTGAGAAAAACCAACAAAACAAAATGCTGGTGTCTATGTGTATGGAGTAAAGAAGAAAGAAGTAGCAACATTCTACTGAAAGAAGTGCCAATATACCAGGCAATAGCAGAATGTGACTATTTATTGTGACACATAAAGAGTGGGGATGGCAGGGTTCCTGGAGACAAGGAGTTCAGCATTCCCCCAGACAAACCAAACCAAGGGATGCACGGCAAAATGCCTGGGGAAGTGCAAGAACTGATTCCAGATGAGAGCGTGAAGGTCGAAGGCAGATGAGTCTATTTGGAAGCCACCAGATGCAATGGAAATCAAGAGACACAACTCGTTACACCATAAAAATTGACAAAAGGGGCTCTAGCAGAAACGAAGAAAGAGTTTTGCCAGTTGCACTGGCTGCATGCACTGAAGTGTTCTGTGATGCTTAACTAATGCTGGCCTCCTACAAGTCTGCAACAAGGGGCACACACACACATCGAGTATAGTGCCCACCAAAATCAAGAACAGCATCATACGCCAAGCACAGCAGACACCACAGAAAATAAGAGTAACTTCTTTACGTGTCTAAAACTAACTTTGCTTCATGTGTCACCATTTTTCTAGCACAATAATTACCATTGCAAAGAATTAAAACTTGGGCCCAGCAGGCTTTTCCCTTAAGAAAACTGGTCAGCTAGCTCAGACTGCTTTTCTTCCTGTCACATACCTATTAAATGCTACAGACTGTTTAATGTGATAAAAATGTCTAGACTGGTTTTTAACTGAAAGCTTAAAGAAGAGAGTTCTTCGCCCTTGGCTACCGAAACCCTTTGCTCCTTTCTCAGTAAACACAATAATGTGCATGCTGTACCTCTGCAGACCACACTTTCTGCATACATACAATAAATGCATCCAGTATAAGTCTTCTGTGATTTTAGAGATGAGCCCAGGGAAACGTGAAGAATATACACACAGTATATACATACAGGACTGTATAGTGTTACTTTGTAAGGAAAAATCAGGAACTTATAATCAAAGCACAGATGTTGTGGAGGAAAAGATGATGATGGAGCACCTCTCAGTCCAGTGAACAAGAAAAGCAGAAAAATAACTGAAAAAGCTCCGTTAAGACTGATAAAGAGCAAGATGCTCTGCTGAAGCCAGCAGTAAAGGTAGAATTTAGGCAAGAAATCCCAACAAGAACATTAGAACAATGTGTTATCGCATGTGGATCAGTGCATTCAATGCTTAGTTGCCCTCAGCCTTTAGCAGCTGCTTATTTTTGTGTAACAAAACTTCTGTCATAATTACATCACTCTAAACTTAGATGTAAGTTAAAAATATCTTTGGCAATGAAATTACCCAGCTCAGCTGGTACACACCCTTCAGTCCTTTCTTTTTAGGCTCTATAAATCTGTATCTGTGGTGTGGGTCATGGCGAAGGAACAGGTGTGTCTGATTCTTGTCAGCATGTGCGACTTGCGTGTTGGAAACTAAGCTGCATAGCACGGAAAAAGCTTGAGAAGAAACACTATCCCTGGACGCCAGTCACTGTAGCTGACTTCCATGGGAAATACAACTTGCCAAAAGAATTAATGGACAATGGGATGTGACACAAACTGCTTTGGCACGGTCACAGTTGGATTGTCAAATCACGTATCAAAAGTCCCACTTCCCATCTCCCTGTACCCCATTTGTTCCCAGAGTGGTCTTAACATCCTGAGGATAATTTTTTGTTTAAAATGCTCTTCATCCTTATCCAAGACCCTAACTAACTCTTGTTCCCTGTAATCAGACCATAAGGTGCACTGCCAGTCAGAGGAGTTGAAGAAGAGACAACTGACCACTCCAGGGGAAAATGACTAAGGGCTTGGGAGTATCTATGAGAAGAAAATGGCAGCTTTTTCACGTTAAAATTCCGTGGATAGAAAGATCTGCACAGTAAAGGTACTGGCCGACCACCGAGTACTTCTGGTTTCCATTCTCATTAAGATACTGTTTTTTCTCAGAAAGTCACAATGTTTCTCCCTGTTAAAAGCCGGAATGGGGTTTTTTAGCATCACCATGAATGGCTATTTGATTGGTTTTGAAGTGCTCGTGCAACTACCCTCTACAGTGGAAAACAGACTGAGCAAGGTGCCAATGCCTAAAATGAGTCTTACGTGAAATAACTACACATACAAGTTGAAATCAGGTTGGGGGTTGGTTTGTTTGTTTGCTTGCTTTTGTAAAATAAATACAGGGTTTAGATCAATAAATCTTTCCTTTAGTCAGCACACTCTCCTGCAATCTTTGTTTCTGTACGTGTCAGAGGGTGCTTTGCATAATCACGGCACTGCTGAATTAAATCCCTTCTTTGCTCCACATATACACAGTTCCTTGGGCATCTGAGTGAAATGGCACACGTAGGGAGAAGGGAATAGTGACCAGCTGGTATTTCTCTGGAAAGCTCCATGCCATCCTAAGTAACACAGAGTGGTTTGCAAGTTTTTTTATGCTGAGCGGCTGGCAGATGCCTCCTGAAGGCAGGCACCCAGGCTGTGCTTACTGAGATACCAGTTTATTGGCAAGGTTTTTTTGGATGGGAGACAAAAGCAGCACAGGCAATAGAGAGGCTACTGCTTCTCCTGAAACAGAAGTGGCTGGCACAAAAGCAGAAAGAACAGATTTCACAGTTATAGCTTTCCTTTCTAAAGTTGCTTTTCTACTGTTTTCTCCAAAATCTCAATAGCATGGGGCTAGTTAAGGGTCAATCAATAATATTGTTGCCTGCAGTATGCAAACTAGTATGCATAAAGATTTGTGTGTAAGAAAGCGTGTATTAACGGTGCCCACCTCAGAGCATCCTTGATTAACCGCATTAAGGGCACAGACACCTATTAGCATTGTAAACAGGCAGAGCAGTGGACATCAAAGTCCCCAAGTTAATTGTTACCAGTGTGTGCAGCAGACAACCACTTATCAGATGTAACCAGAGTAACCTAACTGCAGAAACCCCAGGAAAACGCAACACACAGCTGCTCGTTCAGAGTGCCCGAAAAAACCAAGCGCTCATGGACTGAACGGGGAGGATAAAATGAGCTGATCCAACTCTCTCTCCCTGGAAAAGAGTGGTCCTAGCCCCTTGCTTCTGCTTCCTTTTGGATGATCCCATTCCTACCAGCCTGAGTGATGCCAGCTTAGCCACCTCTCTGTGGTGGTGGAAAGCTATTAACTTCTTATTTTCAGGGATACAGTGCAAGCCTTGTGCACTGTATCCCAGACACACAGGAGTCAAGTCATGACCAGAACCAGCAAAGACTGGCAGCATATGGTGGAGAGAAGCAAGAGCACTCACTTTTTTTTCACGGCAGCAAACTGCAATACTGGGCCAGCCAAGCTGGTCTCACACACACTACTGGGACAGACCACTGGGATTTTGAAAACTGGTTGAGTTTGAGTATGTTCTCAGCATTTATTCTCTGCAGCCCATTTTGTCGGGACTGTTGGTCTGATCTACCAATTCTCAAATAAGCTTGCTATTTCTGTAAATTTTACAACAGACTGTAAACTCCTTGAAGTAGAAACTTACCTGTTTGCAAAGGGGTTTAAGAGCTTGTATGCTGTAATGTAAAAAACCAAACCCTTGGCCCACAGCTGCAGCTACCACATCTGGCAAGTTAAAACAAAATTTTCAAGAGCTACTTTAATCTCTCTCCTTTTTTTTTTTTTAATCAATCCTGTGTGAACATAAAGAAACAACAAAATTATTAAGCAGAACAAAGATGGATAAAATTTATTTTTAGTTTTCTTTTCAAACTATGGTTAAAGAACCATATTTTAAAGCTCAAGATGGCAATATTTGAAAATCAGGCTGAATGTAAGATCATGCAGGTGCTGGATGTGATAAGCAGAAAAACTGCACTTTCCGGTGGAAATCCAAATTCACACACGAGATAAGAAATAAGCAAGAAGAACTCAGGCAAACTCATCACTGTAGCAGAACTATCAGATCTAGGAAACAAAGGCCATTCTTTTCAAGCTTCTATAATGGACTGTACTCTACTACAATTAAAAAACCCAAACTTCCTTTTGCTTTCAGACAGGGTCCTGTCTGAAAGGCACAAGGTAGTGCCATTTCTATCCAAACTTGCCTTTCTTAGAATTTTTGGCTTTGTGTTGGAGTAGAAGTATGAAACCAAGATATAAACCAGGTTTATATAACAGGATAAAAACCATCACAAGACCCAAAGCTAACAAAAAGGTACTATTATAAATAAGAACTCCAGCCATGCTATCTGAACCTCTGTGACTGTGGTCTCCGATACGTGCCACAAATGAAACTCGAGGAACACAGATTAAGTCTAATCAGCAAATACTACACTGCAAAGCAAAGCCGCCCACTCTGTAATCACACCTGTGGCAGAAATTAAGACATGCCCACACAGACCTGCTTTAGAGACAACACGCATAAGACCAGTTTACTCAATGCCGATTGCAAAATTATGGTTATATTGAAAAATGCCTGCTACCTGTTTACCATTTCAGTCAACATTAAACAAGAAAACAAGCAAACAAATAAAGATTTTTTCTCCCCTTTTTCGCACATGGGTATTAAGAGACATCCCTTTTTTTCTGCATCAAGAGTATAGAGGATTCTTGGAGAATGTGATGCCTCACTCCACCATTTTGTTCACACACAAAAACCTTCTGGCATGAATTAAGTGATGTTTCCTACTGGAACTAGGTGGTCCCTCAGTGGTAACACTAATCAAAGCTCAAATATACTCAGGCTGGTTACAGAAAAAGCAGCTCAGACTACAACAGCACAGGAATGTTTTATTCAAGACTTCAGCAGGCACATTTATGCTGTGCAGTGTAACATGTAAATGTGCGAGTCAGCTGAGAGCTGGCAGTGTTTTGCCATGCTTTCTGCTGTGCTAGAAGCAACCTCACCGTGCAGGTTAATTTAGTCTGCTTCCCAGACCCACAGAGCTCCACGTTCCTATAGCTAGGCTGCTTCCAACTCATTTAGTGCTTGCCCAGGGATCTTGGGGATTTCTACCCATTACAGTATGTAGGGCAAACATACCTTCTGCTGCAACACTCTAGTGTGAATGCCGTTTCGCAGTAAATTTGCAGTCACTCAAAACAGGCTGGCTGAAAGCCTTAAAATACCACAAATCAATTTTTGAAGCAAATCAGAGATGAATCTAGGCTGCAGTAGTATTCTCAAAGACTCTTCAGTAACACTTGTTCAGAATAATAGCCTGCAGTTACTGAATCCTCCATAAATTCTCCTCAGTAGCAGTATTGCTGGCAATACTCATTTTCACAACATATAAACAGTACCTGCTCTTATGTAATATACCAATAAAGTGAAAATGCAGGTGTCTGTAATGGATTTCTGTCTTCCAACTATGGGTCTCTCCAGACAGGCGCACTACAGACAAGATTACTTCAGCAAAGAGTGGGTGATATCCTAGCCCCAGGTTTGGACTCTAGCCTTTAAAATTGAAAGCTTATTTCAATTGGTACTACTATTTAAGGATTAAGTTGAAGTTGAAACTCAGGAAACTGAAGCAAATTCAACTGTGAAAAAGTATGCCTCGGCAGCAACAAAAGCGCCACGTGGCAGTCCCTTGGCTCCGCCCCCCAGCGGTGTGGAGAGGATGAGAAAGAAAAGGCAGACTCGTGGGTCGAGATAAAAACTGTTTACCAGAGCAACAGGTATTGCAGGGAAACAGTAACACAGATGGAGGAGACAAACACCAGTACAATACCGACCGCACCCCGCGCCACGCCACCCCGACCGCCACCGACGCCGCTGAGATGCACCCCAGCGCCGCCCACCCATATATACGCCTATGCCCTGTTGCCGCCACACCCACTTCCGGTTGTGGTCCCTCCCCTCCCCGGCCAGCTCCCTGCTGCCCCTGGGCCTGGCACACATGGGGTGGAATAGCTGTGCTGGATAGAGACAGGGGAGAATCAACCTCGTCCCTGCTGGAAACCAGGACACCCCTGCTGACTGCATGTTTGGCTTACGCACCACTTCTTAGAAAAGACCAAAGAGAACCCCATAAGTCATTTGCAAACATTTCAATGGAAAAAACCTGCTCACCAGATTCAAGTGACCCATCTCAAGAATATCTTGAATAGCACATCAAACCTACTTTTATTCTTATTCTGTAAAAGACAAGCAAACAGTTATAAAAGAGTAACAGTCAACATACACAGACGAAATACAACTACTCTGTCAGCTTCAGGAAAAAGGCAAGTGCCTCTGTTATAAACAACGGGACAGAGAAGTAAGTGGGATGCACCCAAGAGGTGATTAAAAAAACCCACCATTTGATATTTTCACCTTAATTTTCAGTGTATTATATGTACATTCAGTTCTTCCTTTAAAAAAGCAAAGAGGTAGAAGGGGGAAATTTCTTTCTAAATCCCTTTAGGATTAATAAATCAAATTCTAGTACAGTAATAAACTTGATTATATACAGCATTGCTCATCAGATGGTCAGAAAGCTACCCAGAAAAACAGACCCCTCTCACAGACAAGAAAAAGGCTATGAATGGCAGAAAACAGGGATGATCTAAGAGAATAATTTTATTTATCATCCACCAGATGTGTAATGATATTAATTTTATATACCACAGGGTCTATTTTCACCAGAACACATAATCTGACATTACACAACTGCTACATTTGTGCTTTCAGTTAAGCACCTATACATACTCAAACAGCCAGCTGGAAGAAGTTTGCTGATTTAGACACACACAGCTACTTGATCTACAGGTTTGAAGTCCACGGACTAACAATTCCACAAGATGACTACGATAACAGTAATATTTAGTAGAGATTGCCAGAATCACCTCTGAGACTCCACTAACTCACACCCTTCTATAAACTCCAGTGAATCATT
This sequence comes from Thinocorus orbignyianus, assembly GCA_013400375.1. Taxonomy (NCBI): domain Eukaryota; kingdom Metazoa; phylum Chordata; class Aves; order Ciconiiformes; family Thinocoridae; genus Thinocorus; species Thinocorus orbignyianus. The sequence goes on from VXBW01008135.1 coordinate 1,240,482, forward strand.
ACTTACACAGCTACATGTTTAAATGAGCTTTCAAATTTGGTCCAAGTAATGCATGAACTCAAAACCACAACGAAGCACAGCTAGGTCCCTGAAAGTCTGGTTCCCCTGAAGGTACTGAGGACATCGCCATTTTATTCTTGAGGTCAAAATTCTGCCTGGATCTCCTGGTCCGCTCCTCTAAGCATCACAGATGCTTACTGATAATTTTCCTGTAGTTTTTGACTTGTCCATAAGGTTAAATTTCTGAATGTCACACATTTCCACAGTACCTGCCAAACTCTTCTAGGACAGCCCAGAAGCTCTTTCCAAGTATAAAGCATATCTTTTTAGTTCTTGTCATCATGTGATTTATCCCAATCTATTTTGAGAATTATCCCCACAGAAGTATCTAACAAATTTCCATTATCATACAAGTTACAGATGAAATAAGCATCCTGCTTCTACTTCATTTTAGTACTATTTAGCTAGCAAAACTGTCATTTCTAATAGCTGAACCAAAGTAAAATTCACAATGTCGTCGTGTTGGATCTGCAATATTTTCTTGCTAATTTGCAGGCTTCTCATTCATTCTTATCGCATGCTTTGAATATGCTCGGATCCAAAACTACTTTCCCTAGATAATTCCAAACATTCACAATCCAAGTGCTGCAGAGGAATCTGTAATTTATAGTAAGACTTAAAACTTTTGCTTAGCTTTCTAATTCCCTCTAAAGTAAGCCACCTTTATTAGGTACTCTTACTGTGAGTGCTTTACCAGAATGGTCATTGCTTGAAAATACAGCTTCAGTCATATTAAAGGCAGCAAGTCACCTAACTTCTAATTGCAGCAATCCTTTAACATAGGGGGAATAATACAAACAGATTGGGTAGACTTTAAAGGAAAGATTAAAATCAGTATGAAGATGTCATCAAGTACAGTAGGATATCAAAGTTGAGTGTCAGCTGCAAAGGATGTGATCAGTGGTGAACTACAATTACGAAGAATAAACAGTAGCTTAATTATGATCTGATACTTTTCAGCCTAAACTCTTGCTGTCCTTTACATATTTGTAAAAATTAACAAGTACAGCTTCTGCTACTAGATAAGATCTTAGCTTTACTTCAAAGATAAGATTGTAGCTTTACCTCAAATTATTTCTTTCTATAAAATGAGTAAGCTTTTCTAAATTTGATATTTAGTGATTAAAAGATCCAGAGTAACCAGGAAGATTTATCTTCTGATGAGCTGCCAGCTACATTTGAAACAGCCTGTGTCTTAACAACAGGTTTTAAGATTTTATTTGTATACAAGCATACGTATATAAAGATAATACAGGTACATATAAAACTTGCATTATTCAGTGCAGAGACTGCTTTGAGATACCTCATTATTTTGTTAATCATATTGACATTTTTGTGCAAAATGTAATTGTTTCTAAAGGATTCAGAATATTGCAAGTCTTGAGCACAGGGACACAGCTGTTTTAATGGAAGATTGACAGACTAAATCACAGCAAGTCAGTAAATACCTGATTTCAGGCAGTTTTGCAGATCTTTTAATGTTAATGAATAAGTTCAACAATTTTTGTTAAATTAAATGACATTAGCATCATGGAAGGTGTTTTTAAAAGGTGTGCACATCTTTTCAGAATGAAAGCCACCACAATCCTGTAGTACTAAATTGATGGAAACACACATCTTTTGAATGTGTCTTTAAGAATAAAGTTACATCAGAGTACCTTTTCCTTCCAAAAAAACCAACCCCCGAACCAAAATCCATTAAAGTCCTGCCACTGGAGAAGACTCAGAAATATCATCTACTCCATTACCCAGCCACTGGAAGGGCCAAACCCATTCCATTCTGATAAATGTGATGAAATTTTGCACAAACACCTTCAGTACTCCAAAGGCAACAAGCTCTGCAGGCAACCTATTCAAGAGCTTCGCTATCCACTACCATGGAGAAGTTTTTCCTAATTTAAACAATCCTCACTTCAAATATTTCCGTATTTCTTACCCTAGACACCATAGTATACGAATTTTTCTTTTTCTCTTTGCAGAAATCTCTTGAGTATTTAAAACCCACAGTTAACCAATGATCAGTTTTCCAATGATCATTTTCAGAGACTGTAGTCTGTTTAGTTTAAAAGTTACTCAGCTGACAAAATGATCTAATGTTGAGGATGACTAACAAGAGAGACAGCTGACAACATGCTCACTCCACACAGCGTTTGGGGCAGGCAGCTTCATCTGCCTTACAGCCTGGTTGTCGCTTTACGAAAAAAATTATGTCAAAACTATACAAAGACCATAATAATAATTGAAGAAACATCAGTTGGAAACTTGGAAGCATCTCACAGAAAGCAGAGCAACACAACTGACAATGCCTCATAATGCTTTTAGGTACTCAGGGTAAGATACTGGAGTGAATTTTCCTATCTGTCTTTATGCTGTAGACTGCTGGCATCTTATCAGAGCTCCGAATGATCCTTTGGAGCCCTAGACATAGCCCAGACTTTCACTGAGAGACAAGCAGGCAGGCAATCAGAAAGCAGCATGCTGGAAATACACTTCCATAGTGCTCATGGAAGCACAGGTCTGATGCCATTCGTCAAGTCTGCCTAACAAGAGCTCCAGATGGCTGATGGTAGAGAAAAACATTCCCATGGAAGATCTGTTCATGCATCTGTAGGAGACACCTGCAGATCCCACTGGCACTGTCCTAAACCACAACAGATATCTGGACAAGCCTGGCAACCTGCAAGCTGCCTCACAGAACAGGGGAAGGTACCAAAACTGGACATGGTCTGTATGAGCTTGCAAAGTTATGTCAAACATCTGCTGCACACTGCAACGAATGGGACGTCTCGGAGAAGTGTCAAGTAGGATGATGAGAACATCAATTTTGGTGCAGAGCAAGCAATTATTACTCGCTCTCCCATGCACTACACTGGAAGCAATGGATACCAGTAAAGTAAGTGTAAAGCTGATGTCAGTGGATCAGTACAGTTTTGCATCTACCGACCACTGAGGAAATGAACAGTTATGAAGCAAGGCTTAGGGAAGAGACACCTTAAAAAAAACAGAAGGGCAAAAAACGTTGTACAGTACTTGCAAAATAATATCTAATGGCTACCTCACTTTTAGAATGGCTGGTACTTTTTGTTTTAAATCACACAGTTTTTTGAATGACAAATTTGAAAAACACTCTTGAGGAAATTAAGTTTTCCAGTTTTCACCTAAAAGTCATTTCCGAATAGATGCACTGCCGGTTGGTGCTGCCCTTCACAAGTCACACTGTAGATGTGTAAGAGACTCAAAAGAGGCAATGTACACGGTACTGTCCCACAGCAACCTCAGAGCACACACAGGTGTCATTAATGTCAAAAAACAGTAAGTAGCACTGGACATGGATCAGCTGCTATCGGTTTTTCTAATTCATCACTTGGTTCAATCAAATAAAATATCTAACTGGCAATCTGAAGGCTTTATTGTTTCTAGGCTAAACAACTCCAATTCATTTAATCTCTTCTCCATTCCCATACTCTAATCATATCATCTCTCTCCTTCCAACTCTCTGTCCAGGCACCTTGCTTCCTCTGAGGTACTGTGCCCAACGCTGGGTCCTCCAGCAAATCCTTCCTAAAATTTTATTATCATAATCAATTAAGAGGCAAAGTCCAATAATAACCAGTTGTTCAGATGTCATGGGGAAGACTACAACAACAACAAAATCCAAAGTGAAACCGAAACAGGCGTGACTGCTAGTTTTAGTACTGGACTTGCATTAGCCCTGTCTCAATTTCTTGAAGACACCTAGAGAAGCTACATTCCCTTCAGGCTCTTTGAAAACTCAGCAGCAGATATTAATTTAAGAATTCTGGCAAGTTCACAATACCTTAAATGATTTTTTTTTTCCCCCTGAAATACAAGCGGTAATTAAAATCCTGATTTCCAGTATGACCTATAATCAGGAATTCAGATACGGAGGCTCTGTCAAAAATTACAAAACACATGTTGTGACAGCTAAAATACTAACACGTGCTGGGGCAGTGGACAGAAGTGATCTTAAAAGGCCAGCATCCTAGTTTACGCAGCATGGCTGGGAATATCTTGCTTCAAGAATAATCCATAACAAGTTTTCTTAAAACTGGTAAATGTTTTTGCTACTTTGTTCCCAGTTTACACAAATTTGAAACACTTTTCCTTTTTAAATTTAGTTTAACTGATTTGAAATTAATTATTATAATTATAAGGATGCCCCAAAAATAGGAACACAATTCTTTAGGGGCTGCAAAATACACTTAATTTTAGTTTAGTGCCAGGCTGCTGCTTTCAGCTGCTTAAAATAGGAAACAAACTAGGGACTAAAGCAATTTTCCACACAATCATGTTATCACGTTTAGGTCACTGAAATAAATTTAGTACTTGCATGAGATTTACTATCTAAAACTTTCAATCCAGCTTCAGCCTGGATTAAAAAGATGAAAGGAATTAAGGAAGAATGAGAACACATGACCTTTTTAGACAGATCTACACGTAGTCCCATCTAAACAAAGATGTGATTAGCAAGGTCCAATTATTACGTCAATAATACTATCTACAAACACTTACAAAGGGTTAACTACACATATTACAGCTCCTTTCACTTAACTACTCTGTGTCTTGTGGGGGGCTATTCTGCTTATGCCAGTATTTATGAGACTGTTGCATCTTTAAAAATCATAGATTAAGGCCCCATTTCAATTTGTTTCAATAGCATCAAAGGGAATCTCTACTAACCAGTGAAAACACATGCAATACACTGATCTTCTGAACTTCCAACACATACTTTTCTTCTATGCTTACCATTTTATAGGGAGAGAACACTATTGTTTAACTATTAGACATAATGAAAATTAAATCAATTTTCTCAATTTGAAATCATGGTATCTCTGGTCCTTTAAACACTGTACTAAGATGACAGGCAACCAACAACATACACTTAGATGACCTACAACTTCCTCTTAATTGCCAACGCCTATTATAAATGACATGTAGACATCACTTCTTCCTCCTGCCCAAGGCTTAAGGCATGCTTTTTTTTTTTAATGGTATCTTGACAGCTAAAGAATGCAGCTACCGTTAAAGGAATCTTCAATGACATCAGCACTCTCCAATTAAGAGAGCTAGCTGGCTAACAATTGCCAGTGCTTATGCCTATATTTAGATTTATTTGATAGCTGTAGTAAAATTAATGAGTTAACACATGCTAAGAGTGTTTCTAGGATTCAGATCCAACTAATGAGGAGAAACAGAACCTCTTGACCAAACTCCCTTTCCTGCTAGCTTACGACTGGCCACTTCAAAAATTTTTTTGGCATTTATATAATTTCCACTCAGCCGGTCAAAATGTTCCTGCACCCTACATACAAACTCTTTCACAAGAATTTCAATGGGAAATTAAAGTACACTACCACTGTCTCTGACAGCAGCATGCATTTTAGAGTAAGTACAGCGCAAAACTGAAAATGACAATGGAAGACAAGCCTACTTATTTACAAATGTAGCCAAGAACTCTGTAAAAAACATCTTTTTTTTTAAAATGTAATGAATTTGCAAAAATTAAGATTCATATGAACACTTCACCTCAGTTACTCACAAGAGAATACCACATGCATAACCACTGCCAGCTATACTCCCTAATTAACAGTTTAAACATTTATGTAAGATCATCTCTTTGCTTCTGTGAGAGAAGAGGAAAGCCCACATTACAGACAGTAAAATTATATGATGCAGGGAAGGTGACAAACCTAGGTTTACCAACGCTTGAATTACACTGAATAGTTTTAAACCTGAATTCCTTTTGGAGCACTGCCAAGGATCTAGTATCAAGGGATACTTTAGAGCAACATACTCTGCATGCAAAAGTGCCAAGAGAATATGTTAGAGAAATTAAATCATTCTGTTCCACTACTCAGCACTCATGGAAGCCTGAGCAGAGGCTGGTAATTAGCTAATTTGCATGGACTCTGCACAGAACAGTATTTAAAAAGAATTCCAGCAGTATAATCTTTAAGGGGCAAGGCAGCCTGGCTGAACTGGCTACTCGCTTGCATATTTTGTCATCCCTCTGTCTGAGGCAAGACAAGCCATTTTTAGCTGTCAAAGGATAGGCGGGTAGACTTCTGAAAATAGTTACATCTGCAGTTTTACAGTTAAATACGTAATTTCCTCACTAAGAATCTAATCAGACTCCCATTTAAATGGGTTGCAAAAGCTCGATCAAGAGAAGCAATGAATCCAACCCTCATTCCAATTTCCCTGTAGGAAAACATGCGTTGTTCTCAGGTTTATCCAACCATCTTTGTGATTGTGACCCGGAAAAGTACCAGAAAAGTCAAAGGTGAACTCAGGAGAACTGCTTTTGGTGCTATGGAGCTGCACACAGGCTCTACAGATGCTGTGACAGCACCTGGAAACAGCACAGACTTTGCTATTTATCTATTAAGGAACACTAACCCCTAGCCCAGTTATTCAGAACTATCACGTACTAAGTGCTACCACCAAAGCAGAGGTTTGGTAAAATCTGATCCTCTGGTCTCCATCACTCCTCAACACAGCATGAGTCTCCCAGGCAGTGCTTTAACTACACAGTCCTGGGTACTGGTGGGGCTTGGCAGGCACTGTGTCGACCCACTTCAGGACAGATCTCCCTCCAAAAGTTTTACATTCAAAAAGACAGTGCATTTCAACACTGTCTCCTTCCTCCCCTCTCAGCTCGACTGTGCTAAGCCACCAACTGGAAGTGACCCTGCAGTCCAAGGGAACTCTTACAGCTTATTTGTTGCTTTGGTATTTTCTTTTAAAAGAAATGGGAGGTTGAAACCAAAGCATTTCTTCAGTCAATTTTCTTTGAGTACTTTGGAGTTATTTCCTACAGATGGTAAATGACACCTTTGCAGATTTTCAGATGGTGCAGGTGAGGGTTTTATTTTGAAATACAACAATTATTTTTCCTGTATACAATGTTTTACCTTCCCAAGCTAATTTTCTCCAGTTTCAGATCATCTCCTTCTAAGGTTTGCCACGGTAAAATCATGGTAAGTCAAACTTAAGACTTTAGCTACGATGAACCATATTTTAGATACAGGAGAACAGTACCTCTGGTTTTATACTACTAATACTCTGCACACGGTTCTTCAATCACTGTGGTATCCTATCTGTCTATACACTGATCAATTCTGTATATTCAACATGCATTTCAGAAATAATACTCTTTCTGATGATGCAGTTTCATATCCTGCTTATGAAACACCAACCCAAAGCTTTTTTCAAAGTTACACAAATATTACATCTGATCTACTATGCAAATATCTGTTTTGGAATCTTGACAACAAGGAACTAACTTTTAATGCTTCCATAACATCTGAAAGTTGGAAAGAAAGAAACAACGTTCTGCGTCAACAGGATCCTCCTCTTCATGGAAATTAAATGCCAAAAATAAATATGGAATTCCCTCATGTGGCGCTGCTGTTTTCTTCCCTGTTTTCCCATAGACTTCAAAAAAGAAAAGTCCACACATGGATTTTAAAGAAACTAAAAGCTTCCATGGCAGAAAGAAAAGGGGGGGAAGGGGGGTAGGAAGCTATATATTTCTACCAGTTTTTAAGGTTTCAAATTATCTGCTTCAGGTACACTGATAAAGCCAGTACAGCACTTCATGTGAGACGAAGTTTGGAGATGCTACCCAGTAGTTTCAACTGAGAATAGCTGAAAGCAGACAGACTTTGGAAGTCGTACTTTTTGGACTGAAACATAAACTCGTTTAACTGCCTCTCAAAGGCAGTGCTTATCTAGGTTCAGTTCAAACCCTGGTTCGATTTCCAATTTGACTGCAGGACCTGTGCCACCCCAGGCAACCTAGCTTAAACTGCACTTCTACAGCAGAAATACAGAGTTAACGTTTTCTTACCTCAATATTAGCACTTGCTATGAGGATAAAGACAGCGAGAGGCTTACTGATTCAAAATCTTTGGAGAACCTAGGTGTAAAACTCTTTGAGTATACAAAGAACAGTCTTTTAAAATCTAAGACTCTGTCAGACTTGGATGATTTTTATGCAGAATGGATATCATTTTGACTCAATGCTACTTCAACCACCTCACTGAGTACAAACTATAAGAGCCAGACACTGTTCATTCTACATACTTCAGAGCACCCTGAAGACCCTTCATATGGAACAAATTATGAAAGGTAACTTTTTTACTAACTTTCAGGGGTTTTCTCCCAACAGAAACAAAGTACTAATTTTTATAAACTGAATATCATACAGACACATCAGGGGGTTTTATGCTACTACATCAAAACTCAAACAATACTTAACTAAAAATGCTTCTTTAAGATTATGTAAAGAGCTGGTAACTTTTTAGGTTTTGGTGTACTTCATGATGTAGCCAATATGAAAATCTTGGACTAAACTAATTACTTGATCCTAAAAGTGAAAACTCCCACAGCAAACAAACAATATTACGGTGGCATAGCAAAGTTGATTAAAAAAAACTCAGAATATCAGATATCAACTTACAGGGCCCCATTCTAAAATGACAGGATTGCTGAAGAGCGTGGGAAAAATGTTTGCTTGTTGGCTGCACCTGCAAAACTCTGCATGTAGACATCCGTGCTGAGGGTAAACAAGCAGCCATCCACACAGCTATCTGCAGAGCGCACACTTACAAAACGTCTACTTCCATGTATAAATGCTGGACCTGAGGGGCACAACATTCATGCCTCTAAAGTGAAAAACCGAAATTATGAGCTTCATACTGCAGAATGCCAATGCAAGACATCCAACACTAGAAGTTCTAGCTCTCATTCCTCTATAATTAGTGTTCCTCCTTATTCCTGCCAACCAAGCTCTGACGTGGCTACAGTTTAAGGCAGTTGGGACTGATGTTCCTTTTCAGTTTGTGCTTCATGCAGCTACCAGTTTTGTGAGGTTATTGTACAAAATAAACTCCCTCTTACTTCTTGGGGTAAAGGGAAATCAGTTTTGAAAAACAGTAGCAACAAGCATTGAAGGATTTGCTAGATGTGGCCTAGGCAGAGGGTTCTCCCTCTTTTCTTTTTCTGTCCAAGACCAGTTGTTCCCAGCAGGTGTAGTGCCTCACAGGAGTGAACAGTCCACCAGCAGAGATGTTGAGGTCACCACCTATAAAAGGCTCTGTCATTGTCAAAGCCACTGGCACAATGGGCAAAGAGAAGAGAAAAGGTCAGGAGAAGACAAGAAGGTGGAAACAGACATCTGATTGTTCTTTATTACAGCCAAATATCTAAAAAAAAAAAGCATTAATAAAAAAGATACCATGCTCTGTTACAAGCTTAGGGATTCCTATCTCTATATTTGTCAGGCCATTACTTTGTATTTGGTCAAGTAAACTCAGAAACCTAAACACTGCCAAACATGGTATGCTAGTAACACAACCAAGTTAAAAAGGATTGCTTGAAGGGAGAAATTTAGACGGACTCAGGGATGTTTGCAAATAAAATGTCAATTAATTATGCAACCACCTGCATGACTCAGAAGAGGTGAAAAATATTTCTCCTGAAGGAATGCGCTTACACACATATGGAACAATATTCATTCTCTAAAACTTTCCCCTGCACTTCCTCTGTCCATTTAACAAATACAAAGGTGTTTCAACACTGTTACGGATTATAGAACATTTCATTAAACCTTAATCTCTCACAGGAAATAACAAGAACAAGACTGCAGCCTGTAGCCGTTTCACCCAGGCTTTACCTCCCACACTGAGATAACTCCTGCTATACAAGTATGAAACTTGACAACTCGTTAAAGCCCAGACCTGCAAAAAGACTGGTTTGCTTCACAGGACACAGTCCCATAACAGATTTTCCCTCTTTTTTAAGTCAAGTAAGCTTCAGCCCTCCCTGTAGTGCCAGATACTTATAACTACATTACTGTAAAACTGTCACATAGCACACATTTATATTACACATACAGCAACAGATTTTCAAACGGCCCAATACTTAAGGCTTCAAAAGAATTTCACTCCTTTTTTAGGCTCATAAGTGAAGTGCATGAATTTTCAAGTGTTCGGCACCCAGTGAGAACAAACAGTCCTGTTCGTATCAGTTGTATAGCAATTGGCCATTTCTCAGAGGACATTATCAAAAGCTGTTCCAGCTTTGTTCTTTTCAACAGCATTGCTGCCTAATGGCACCAAATATTTCCTGCAAAATAAAGATAGGCTTACTTAGCTTTTCAAAACAATCAATTTGAAAAACTGGGGCAGAGAACATGTGGGATGCATTAACTTGTCCTGATTTTCAGGAGGAACTGTCAGTTGGTTTGTACAAGAGTAGACTATTCTCTCGCTCTGTAAGCTTTGCAGTTCAGGAATTTAGAAACTAGCCTAAATCATACCCTTTCTGCTGAATTCAGACAAAATTGGATCTGAGCTCAGAGATGCTTTGTCATTTTGCTTTCTAAACAAAAGTGCATTCTGATAATTTATGCAAGTCATAAAAGCAAGTTTACATAGTGCTTCCCTCTACAAAAAAGATGTTTCTGCTACAATTACAGTTAAGAAACAATAGCCCGGTATGATGACCGAAGCATAGTAGATACTCCAGAAAAGACTGTTCTCTGTTTAATAATCTTCTGAGAAAAATGAGCAAAGACTTGACATTTTTACCGTCACTTCTGTTATTCTCACTGTTACTCAGAACACGTATGCATGAGCACCTTTCTATAGGCAGTATTACAGAAGGAACAAGTGGCATAGAAATAAAACTAAATTCAATTTAGGCATAAAACATTTCCCCCCCAATTTTCCTTATGTGGAACAAGTCTCCCCTCCATTTTCTGCTCAAACCTGAAAAATTGGCCAAATTTAAGTACTGCTTCTTGACTTTCATTTTGGTAAACTTAACTGTACACAAATTCATCAAACAACATATAGCAAAACTGCAGTTACGAAAATGAAAGCAAACCTAGGTAATAACAGGGAACTAGCACTGCTTGCAAAGTCTGATTCCAATTCAGGAATTACTACAAAAGTAAAAAATTTCAGTGAGATTGAGGCAGCTGCAGATCTCCTAATCCCACCCTTTGCAAAAACCCCAAGCAAAAACGGTATGCCTTCACTACTGATTCTAACACATTCAGTTCCCTGGTAAGTAACCTCTCCACAGTGAGGTGGCATTTTAATCTTTCTAAAACCGTATGCAATGCTTTAAATTATACCTCTGCAACACTGTGATCTTTTCCTTACTTTGCCACTTCTCCCCTCTCTTATACCTACTATCCTTTGTGGTAGCTCCTAAGTTTCGAAAAACTCAGCAGAGCTGTAACTTCCTCCAATTTCAATGCGCATGCATTGTGAATATATGCACAGGGAAACCTGGGCACCACCCTTAAGACAAGGCAAATCAGTGCAGACAGAAAATGCCAGAGAGTTTAGCAAGGTAATATGAGATAACACAAAATATTCAAGTAAAAAAACATCAATCAAAGCTAAACCAGATGGTATGCGAGACGGTACCGAAATCATCACTTACAGCACTGAGGTAAACTGCAGGAAAACCACCACACTACACAAGCATTACTTCAGCACACGTTCAGCACAGACCAAAAGCAGATCGTAATCCACTGAGAAAATGTGCTTCACTATTCCATCAGTTTACAAAAATGCAAAGACTTCACTTCTCCATTATAACATTATAGCCTTGTTTTCTAGCAAACTGCACTCAGATGTTGCTCCTCTGACATCATTAATCTCCATGGAAACATCAGAATGACTGTTGGCCTGAAATAGGTTCTGTCATCCCAGATCAACTCAAAAGTAGTCCAGCAAATGATCTTATATCTCATATTTTTCAGCTGTACATTTTTACCAGTGAGCAGAGCTGAAGAGCTACAATACCTGCGGCTGCTATGAAATAGAGCTTTCATTCCTATCATAAGAAACCTAACTTGAACTATTTTTCCAATTGAACCCTGGATAGAGAGATACAAAGATTACCTACTTCCAGAACAAGGTGCAGACTTGAAAAAAACCCAAAAGATGTGTCTGTATTGCATGTTAGAAAATTATTAAAGCTAGGAGACCAGGCTCCTAAAAATCATCCATATCTCCGACAGCATTATCCCATTACAATAAGAGAGCATGGCAAAGCAAAGAGACATTTCTAAAAATATTTGTTAAAATTTGCTTTTGGGGGTCATCAGGGAAATGCTCATTTTAAGTGGAGTGCAACCAGCAGGGTCATATTGGCTTTTTCCTTCTCCTTCTTCATACCAACTGCTCTCTGTAACTTCCCCACCACCACAGGGTCCTCAGAGACGTTTTACTGAGCAAACAGGTCCTCTGCAAATGAGTTTCATGCTGAGTTAAACTGACAGACTGAGACACAGAGATACACTAAATGTCAGGAAAACAGTCTTCTTGGCAGGAAGCCAAGAATGTATAATATGTATAATATGTTATACCCTCTCATAAATAATTAGAGTTCTTACAGATCAAAATTGAGAAAGTAATATGTAAAGAGGAAATTTCAGACTTGCATCATTGCAAGTCTCAGGCTACACTAAAACTTGCTTTCTTAAATGCAATTCAGTCATCTCTATGAATTTCCAGGGACAATTAACATAAAGTGGCATCAAAAAAATGCAAAGACAAAGAGGCAAAAGAAAGCAAGGGAAAAGAGTATATAAGGATTTGTACTTACTTAATTCATTTTCAGTAGTCCTAGAAGGAGTTGCTGCCACTTAGAGCAGCACATAACCAGACATTTTCAGAAAAAAAACCCTCTACAACCCTGCCTTACTTCCTTAGGTTCGACCTTCCCAACATTAACTCTTACAAGTCATTCCCTCATCACAGTTTTTTTCTGCTCTGGGCAGAAAACTTCTTTTGTACTGTATCTGCTTTCAAACCCAATTAAGTCCCAGGACTCCCTGCATGACAGGTTTCTCTTAAGATACTACGGTAATATGGTAAAACAGAGCTGGACTGCTAACAGGATCACTAATTAAGTAGCACTGCTGATTGCTAGTAACATCCATAGTCAAGTCTGTGGTATTTTGATTGCTTGTTTTATTTCAGCAACATGTAGATGTGCACTACAGACAACTGGTGGAACTTGGTAGATGACTTATTGATGTCTTTAACATCCATGTTGAATTTATGAGTTCACTTATTAATGAGTAAGCTGCTAAGTGAAACACTACAGACCTACAGCATCTGTGAAGGAGGTCCATATAAATTCTTAAGGCCCATGAATGTGAGCTTTGCTGTATTTTATAGAAAACCAATCAGAGATGACAGGCCTTGACTCTATGTCTTTGAATGGTAGGATACAGTCTTTGCTAGCACCAATTTCCAGACAAGCCTCAGTTAATCCTCAACAAGCCCTCCGCATGCTTTGTCAGTGTCAGGCCCTTTGCATACCCGCTCTTTTACGAGGGAAAGTGAAAAGAGGATGGGAGGTATACATTTGAGGAGTGAGATGCTGGACTGGGACCTTCAGCCAGCCACTGAGGTGTTTAAAGCCACACACTCTCTAACTTTGTCCCTTCTCCAACTAACAAGCAGGAATAACAAGGCAGCTGCATGGTGGCATCCTTATTACTGAAATACTGGGGAAAGAAAGGTGAATTAATCAAAACCAAAAGACAGACTGGTGCCAGTTTTACAAGCACACATCTTCAGGGGGCACAGTAGACCATCATCTTTTTCTCACTGTGGAGGAACCAAACACTCCCCTGTCTTTGTGCTCAGTACTCATTACAGGGACAAAGCCAAGAGGATGGCAACAAACAGAGCCTGTCTACTATGAGGATAGGAAAACAAATCCTATAAAGCAACGTCTTTTGCTCCCTCTGGTAGTTCCTTGTAGTTTGGTGTATGCTGTGCCTTACACTTGCTTAGCAACACAACATCAGCAGTGCAGTTTTGATTTTTGCGTGGAAAAGAGGAAAACAAGGAGAAATAAACCACTGGATTTTAACTCTTAAAAGTACCCATCCAATAACACAACAACCATACAAGGCCCAATCAAAAATTCTACCACTAGTGGTGGCCATGAGGTGATACTTAGGAAAGCGTACCTGATCAGACTAAGCATGTAACTACACTTTTCTTAGAATATTCTTCTGCAACTTGGTGTTCAGAAACTTTGAGCCATAAGCAGCATTTCTGCATTAAAATGGTTTTCTTGATGAGTTTTCCTTTCATGAGTTTGTATAATCAACTTCTCAAATTCACAAGAACAAGCTCGAAATAACCCAAAACCAAGCTAACAGATACATAATCTAATCTGCTAACGCTGACTAAAATTCAGCCCTTGAAAGCCAGGCATAGTGTCCAAGGAGAGACAGCAGTGGGACTGCTGCCTACGCCTATCCCTCCATGTTTTCCTTCGGGCCTCCCTTCATTTTTATGATGGCCTCACAACTACAGAATCACAGTGCAACATGAGAATACAAAACCTTTCAACCAGAAGAATGACTCAGTAAATTAGATTAGAACTAGAGCAATAAATTGCTGCTTGTGGGTTTCTCCCCTCCCCCCCCTTAATTCTGCAAGTCCGGCCCACCTTCCTTTTCTCTGGCTCCTACCTCTGAGAGTAAGAAGTTATGAAGCCTTAATAACCCTGCTGCTAGCATGAAGGAGAAATTGCTTGGTTCTTTTCTCCCAAAGAGGCTTTTATGAAACATTTAGACTTCACCAACTCAGCAAATGGAATATAAAACACTGCTTGTAGCAGAGAACATCAAGGTATAACATACTTGAAAAACAGAAAAAAAGGGCAAGAAATTTTTTTTCTTTCAGCAGCTAATGATAAATTTCACAAAGGATGTACTCAAATTTCTGTAACAAACAACATGTCCTGGTTGCTTTTGTTACTCATCCTCACTACAATAAAAAGTCTCATTCCAATCTTATAACAATTAACTGTAACAAACAGAAGCCGCAGGGAGAAAAAGAAAAGAACAATATGCACACAGGACAAGTGAAGTTCCAAGCATTTACAAAAGAGATTGAGGACCAAAAGACGTAACATCTGACAGAAAGGTGACATATATTGAGAGGCAAAAGCTCTGGCTGTATCAGCAGCCTGAAAGTGCCAGACAACTCATACTGAAGCACCCAGGACTGTATCAAAACAAGGCATTTGTTAATTGCTGAAAAGTCACTGTATCATTTTATTCTACAAGAAGCACCAAACAAAACAACAGCTAAAACAAGTTGGACTCTGTATTTTTTTTAAAATTGGCTGTTGAATATGAACAGATCTCATCCACTGTGAAATCCTGTGTATTTAACTAAAATAAAAGAATGCTCTCTAATATCTATTAGAGGGACCTCATGTGCAGGTTTTTACTTTCAGGATTGCTGCGAAAAATCCTGTTTGACTCTGAGAAAGGTTCAAATGGACGTCCAAGCTACACATAAAATATTCAAAGCCAGCAAGGCCATCATAAGGCTTAATTAAAGAATGCAAATACAGTTGATAAAGATGAGACTTTATGGGTCAGAGAATCTAATTGGAGGCTTACCATTGGACTCTGACGCTGAAGTTTGTTTTGGTTTTCATTTAAAATTTATTTATACTTCTTAAAGAGCACTTACTTAAGAAGAGCATCCAAATGTAACCTAATCACTTTCTGTATTTTGAAGCTTAAATAATGGAGACATATTTTCATTTAGGATACACACACACACATGCATCTATGCAACCCCCACTGCAGCTCTGTAACAGTACAAATTCTTCCTGAACTCCAGGACAGTCTGGATACTGTTGCCCTCCCATAGCCAAATGCTTCATTGTCCACTTGATTTCTCAACAGCATGTATTCTCTTTGGCCTCACACGAATCCCAAAGGCAACTCCTGTTGCTGTTTGTCAGCTGCCTTGCTATTGTCAACTACTTCACCCCTTGGCGAATACAACATCCACCCACAATTTCTCAAGTTTGCATTCATAAGCTCTGCCTAGGAAAATGGCAACATTTTTCAACTGTTCTAATCACTGATTTAAGCTTTAATAGTAACAGGTTCGGGTTAGGCATTATCAGTGACAATTGAATTACACGTAATTGCAAAGGGGAAAACTGTCACTGGTATATTGTGACTCTGGTATACCCATGGAGAATATGAAGCTGGGAATATGAGATGATAGAATGCTGAGTTTGGCCTGGAGCTGAACCTATTTTATGGGTGAAAAAGGCAATTCCAGGCAATGCCTGTACCAGGTAGTATACTCCCTTTTCCCTCACTGCTGGATATGTGTAGACTTTTCTGCACAGTAGAGAAAAGGTTCCACTCCCTCCTCCCTCCCCCCTTTTATTTTCCTTTAAAGAGAAAAATATTGAAACATTTTCCATTGCCCACTACAAGATTCACTTGGGTGATCCAGAGCCCCTGGTGACACTGGTCCAGCAAATGGTCACACTGGTGTGGTGGTGACACTGGTCCAGCATTTAAGCAGACTGGTCACTCCATACTAACTGTTATGTAGTTTATCACTGACCCTCAATTCTCATTTCTCTGGGAGGATTTAATACCTTAATTACAGACCATAGCAATGGGCTCCCATTGCACAAAGACAGGCACTAAGGAGCAAGACATCCAGGTCCATCACCAGGAATTGTCTGGAGGAATAGTCATTTTCCTCTGGATTTGAAATCTTGGATTTTCTGGATGAAAAAAAAAAGTACTTCTAAATGCAGGCCCCTGATTCAGTATTTCTTATTAGTCTGCAGGTTTTGCACCTCAGCAGTTTCATCTGTTGCCAGTGTTGCATGACATTCACCCAAGGCAACAGAGTTCAAAATTCAATCATGAAGATGTGTCCCATTCAGCAGTAGCAAGAACTAGATGGAACATTTGGCTGAACTTTTTGTTGGCTTTCTTTTGTCATGACAGTTACTCAGGTCAGTATGAACCAAACAAGCACTAGGCAAGTGCAAAAGCTATGTCACCTTTTTGTTAAGTTGCAATTTGGGAGGGCTTCTAGAACCCCAGTAGCTGCTTAATCAACCCTGCTGTACAGAAGCGTGTTTCTACCTGCTACTTCATGAAGTTCCTCTTCACACACTGGTCACCTGTATGTCATTGCCCCTGAGTAGTCCCCCCACAAACTGAGCAGGTTCTCACTGGGGAAATAACATTACTAATAGCTATCTCACAATTTACCAGTCACCAGTTTTCCAGTAGCAACAATCCATGCCCTCACATGCTACAGTGGCTCTCCGCTGTTCCCCAAGCTGCCTCCTCAATTAATAAAGCTGTCTCTTTTGGGTCTTAAACTACTGGATCAGATTACAAAGACTTCAGTGATGCTACCAGTTCCCTGACCTTCCTTCCATCATCAGGGAGACATCCGTGTCTCTGTAATACATGTGCTACTCCAGCAGCGATTACACCACAATACAAAAAAAACAAAAGTGTGTGTGTGCGTTTTCCTTTGTTCTTTAAGAACAGAATCGGCTCCTGATGGGGCTCACAGTCAGACATCTCCACAGAAACCAGCAAAAGATAGTGGCAGGCTAAGGTTTTAAAATATTACAAGTCAATACTGCTGTGAAACACGTAAAACCTATAAATTATGTGCCAAAATAACCTCTTTGTTCTCTGATAATCACTTTCAGTTTACTAATTACAGGTCAATATATGTGAAGCCAAGTCATATACCTACACATATACAGGCACACACAATTGATTCAGAGTCATACAACAGTGAAGTTTAAACTGATATATTGAGAGAGGGAGACAATTCATTAGCACCACATACGCAAATTTTACTCAACTGCAATTTCTACTTTATGAACAAGAAACTTATAAAGCAGTTCTGGACTGGATGGATAAACAGTGGTCTAATTAGACTGATGTGCTGGGAAACTGCTCCTTCTGTGAAGCAATAAAATGAGATGATCATTATAAAACCTGGTGTTATCTGCTGGATCTCACTCTTGGCAAAACCACCCCTCCCACTGTCCATATAAGTACAGTATCAAAACAAACACTTCAGAACAGGATTTACAGGTTACATCACTGTTAAATCTTTCATGGGAAAGATTTTGCTATATAACCTTGCACAGAAAAAGCTAAGCTGTGGCTGGTAGTGTTGGAAGCTCTCGATGAAGCATGCCATTCCCACTGCACCCTGCCAGGACAGTTTTTAACATTCATAGAGCATCCTGAATGATTAATAACCATCACAAAAGAGCAGCTGAGCAGTGCTGCCACATTTCTATCTTCCCAGAATAGATGCTAGCTGATTTTAATTGTTTATGTTTCATGTCTTCCTTAGATAAGCAACATAAAGTTGGGAGGATTGCACTTCAGAATGAGTAACAGACAAGCTCAAGTAACACAGGGTTAGAAACATGGAGCATGAGCATTATGAAATACGAAGGCAATGATCCTCCTGAACATCCATTCCTAAGGTTTCTAAGTATCTTGCCTTACACTTGACCAGGTTTAACCCACAAGTTATTGTAACTGAAATGTTTAGCAAGGGCATGTTATTATCACCCATATTTACACACACCTCAGAGCTGCAGTCCTAAGTCACATGCTACTTTGGCACTGTACCAAAACAGAACCAAAGTTACGTGGCCAACAGATCAAGGGAGGTGATTCTGCCCCTCTACTCCACTCTGGTGAGACCCCAGCTGGAGCACTGCATCCAGCTCTGGAGCCCTCAGCACATAAGGAGGACATGGACATGTTGGAGCATCTCTGCTATGAGAGAGTTGAAGTTGTTCAGCCTGGAGAAGACAAGACTCCTGAGAAACCTTACTGTGTTCTTTCAGTACTTAAAGGGGGCCTACAAGAAAGACTGGGACAAACTTTTTAGCAGGGCCTGTTGTGATAAGCCAAGGAATAATGGTTTTAAACTAAAAAAGGGAAGATTTAGACTAGATATAAGGAAGAAGTTTTTTATGCTGAAGATAGTGAAACACTGCAACAGGTTGCCCTGAGAGGCAGTAGATGCCCCATCCCTGGAAACATTCAAAGTCAGGTTGGATAGGGCTCTGAGCAACCTGATCTAGTTGAAGATGTCCCTGCTTATTGTAAGGGGGTTGGACGAGATGATCTATAAAGGTCTTCTGCAACATAAACCATTCTATGATTACTCTGTGTCCCAAACAGCTCATGGGCAAAATTGCCAGAGATACCCACAGCTAAACCAGAGGGCTGTGAAGGACTTCAGAAATAACAAAATACTTTCTACCCAAGAGTCTCAAAACAGTGGTTTGTTTATATAAAAGAGACTTTACATGAGGAACAGTAGAAGGATAACAAGGCAGCTTGTCAGATGCTACAGTGGCATCTTTTGCTGCAAAAGGCCACTAAAATTAGAGGATAAAGGTCTTGAGTTGAGAATGGAAAAAATGAACAACAAAATCTTGGGTCCTGGACTGATCAGGGGTGAGAGTACATTTCTTATTACTGAGAGAAACAGAGCAGAGGTGACAGCCTTTGAGAGTCACACTGAAGAACCTTGAAAGTACAAAAGGGCAATTGATGTTTGATGTACAAGAAGTCAGGACAGGGAGAAGCAAACAGGGCAATGACACCACCAAAGAAGCAGGGTAGAAACTGCAGAATCATTTTAAATTGGTATGAGTGAACTAAGACTGCATTTATCAAGGCAAGTTTGCTAAGAGTAATAGGAATGTGACACAGTAAGAATATGGGGAAACAATTAGATGTGTGCACAGATAAGCAGCTTTTTCCCTAACATGCAACCCCCTCGTGCAACAGCCTTCATTCAGTCTGTGACCGAGGAGATCTGAGCAACACCTACAAGTGTCAGTCACAGAAGCGTGATGGTGGTCCTCACAGAATTTAAAAGTAAATCAGGGACAGGAGGCAAGTAGCAGAGGAATTTGGGGGAAACCAAAGAGGACAAAGGAGGCACTGAACAGCAAAAGTGCATGAAAAGTAAAACCAACTTTTAGTTCTGCGTGTTAGTTTAAGAGAAAACTGAAGACGAAGGGGGAGACTAAATATAAGCAATTGCACCAACAGCAGATGGAGCTGTGAGTCAAGAGAAAAAAAAAAAAACAACAAAAAAAACCCAAACAAACAAACAAAAAAACCACCCCAACCTTTACGGGAACTATTTAAAATAGCAATTCTGAAAATGAAGGCATAAAACCCTGCTTTCATGTTAAGTCATGAAACACAATCCACAAGAGCTGAGTTTGATACAAGTATGACAGCCATACCGTGTTAGCAGAAGGAGCTGAAATAACCTGTCACTTCTTTTTCCTGCCCTTAGATAAGCAAACACTGCCCATGCCTAATGCAAGTTAAATCCCAGCCAGCTTGCTGTCAACCAAGAGCCAAGATGAGCCAAGCACTAGGCAAACATACACTTGACCTGATTTAACAACCATGTTGAGGAGTTACTCACATTCTTCATGCTCTGCAGTTTACACTACATGCTAATACCATTGGAAATTTTTCACAGAATCACGAACAAGAATTTTGTACTATTTTCTGAGTTCTCTTAAAGGAATTATTTATGAGAAGTCTGTTGATCACTGGAAAGGAATACGCAATACTTTGAGGTCAGGGCTAATGAACACTAATGATATATAAAAAGATCTGCAGAGACAACTGGTATTACTATATCGTCATAAGGAAGTCTATAAAAGGACTTCACCAACACAGCTTCTACTTCATATCCAGATTCAAACCAAAGCTGGACAACTCTAGTAACTCCAGATGGAACTATCACTTTTATTTGAAACTTTTATATAAAAAGGGGAAAAAAACCAAACCTTGGTCCTGCAAAAAATGGATTCCTGTATTAGGAAACATAGAGTGAGTGTGTCAAGTGTAAAACCAACTTTATTTGTCAGGGATCTAACAAGTGTTCCTGGGACAGATTTTGACAGCTAATTTTTCTGTGAACATGCTCCAAAAGAAGCAAGTTCATGCTTATAGGAAACTAAGGCACAAAAATGGAATTGCTTGTAGCCTTGTTCACTGAAGAAAGATCCTAGTAACACTCCTGCTAGAGGAAGCAACAAAAGGTATATTTCCTATTATCTTTAATCCCTATTTCCATGAGGAAACCCCACCGCTCCTCCAGGTTTACAAGTAATCTCCAGTCAGCCTTTTTCAGGCAAAGAACTGCAATCACCATTGCATTGGTTCTTTCAAGGTAAAAACTAAAAAAAATACTTTATATATAATCACCTGATTGGAAATATTTATTAACAATTAACAAGGGGTGGCACTTCAGTCTAACTATATCACATGGTGCTAATTGCAGTCTGAGGCCCACTTAAACAAGCTATCAAATGGACTGTCAATTGGGAATTGTGTGCATAGCTACAGGATAATAAATTAAAGTCTATGATTAATTTTATCAACAATAACAGACCTGAAGTACAGGGTAAGTTTCATTTTCTAATTACATAAATGGATACAATCAAACAATTCATTTCTCTTATTTTTGTGAAGCTTAAATCACTTTGTATAATTTATAAACCACTATATTGAAGCCTGCTGACTACACTATGCATGCCAGTACACAACTAAGTAATTTTCAGACCCACCGGAAACCACAGAACTATACTTGAGCCTTTCAGACTACTGACCTACATGCTAATTATCTGCTACTTAATAGTAATGTATAGCTAGATGTAAATTACAACATGGTAGGGTTGGATAAGCCCTTTGTTATTTAAAACACTTTTACATGTTATCTTTTTATAAGTCAGCATCACAGCAAATGCTGAAAGGCACTAACAACCCAGTTCAACACACAAAAGAATACTGCCACGACCAGACACTGGTCCTTGCTGCTACCAGCATAGAGGCTGAATCAGAGAGGCAATCAGGCAGGGCAGAATCCATCCTCACTTCAACCTGACCACCCACTGCTGCTCCAGGTACCAGCCACGCTGACAGGAGGTAAATAAATCCCTTTTCACCTTTGCTCTAACAGGAACAACAAATATACACAGACCCTTGCTTCACTTCTACTTTTCTACCTCTAACTTACTGTGGCTTCACGAAAAGAAATCCAGGATGAGCAAACGCATAGCTGCTGCTGAGATGTCCTGCCTCCCACTGCAAAGCCTTTGCATCTCCCCATACTCAGTGAACCTTGGTCCTGAAGACTTGATCAATAAAGAGACAACAACAAAGGGCTTAGACACACACCTAACAGCCTGTTCAAACCTGAATAGCGCTGCTAGTATATGACCAGGAAAAGGAACCCAAATGGGAGGCGATAGCAAACATTTTCTATTTGTTTCTAAAAACTCAAACATTCAGTTGCTGTAAGAGAACACAATAATTAAATAAAAATTTAAAAATGACAAAACAAACCAAAACCCAAAAAACGGAGCAATGTTTAGATCTAACAATTGCCAAAGCCAACAATACAAACTCTTTCTGGTCCCCAGTGTTGCTAGTCAGCTGTACAGTATGCTAAAAATCAAGATATTTTACTGTTGCTAAAGCAAAAAAATTGTGACTGGAAGCACCACAGTGGAATTCCAGGCAGAGCAATAATTTCTGCCATAATACAAGGACTGCTAGACTACTTGGAAGATTAACAAGGTGGCCAGCATTCATAACAACAGAGCTGGATGTGAATGTAGGAAAGAGGAAGAGGGGAACAGCAGTGCTGTTTTCTCTCCTTAAGAACTACCAACACCACTTTTCGTCATGACAGCAAAGTCATGGCCAGATCAAGTTGATCAAATCCGCTTAATTTTGGCACCTAGAAGAAGCCACAATCTTAGAGAAATTTCTAAAAACCTCAGAAGCACACAAGTAGGGAAAGTGGGGGTTTGTCCATCCAAGTTCAAATACCTGCATCAGGCATCAGGCAGACGTGAGCTTCCTCGGAAGACCCTCCAAGATAAACACATGGATTACTTAAGGAACACAGGAATTACGTAAGGAACACTAGCACTTATTTTAAGGAGACTGCTTCACCAGGTACAATCCAATCTGACTGCTACAATTTCGCAGTGACAAAGACATTTTACAGGGTTCCCACAACCTTTTGTGCACAGCTAAGTAAACTGGCAGTTTGCTCCTGCGCTACTCACACGCTTGCATCTGTGCAGTTGTTTGTGAGATGCTAAAACTATTTTAGTAGGAAAAAAAAACAAACTCAAACAGCTTTCCCTCTTTCTTTTTCTTATTTTCTATACTCAGCTCACTGATGAGGGTTAAGATTTGGATTGGCAGAGATACATAAGCACAACTGAGGGAATAGTAAATTACAGGTGAATGAGGAGAAAAAGCAAATTGAGTTGAGATAGGGAGCTGCTAAAAAAGCTCTATACCCAGGACATTACAACATGGACCTGCAACCTTACTGCCTTATGTGTGCTTTAACTGCAGCATGGTAACAGCAGTTGGCATTTTACAAAATGCTGGAACTAGGGATTAATGTTTGAAAGGATTTAAAGGCTGTGATTTCAAGTTGCTTTAGAACTGTAAGGAACATTGACTTCTACAGAGGGTCATAACAGGAGCAGTAAAAATGATATCCAAACTCTTGTGGGGAAGAGAGTATTCAAAATGATGAGATTTTAAGAATCAGTATGCACTAATGTGCCACATCTAGAGCACTGCCATTGCCAGACACAGAACTAAAAACTCTTAACTATTCACTGGACTTTGCACCTTCTCTTTTGACTACGGTATCTTTCTGTAAGTTCTGGTGTACGTATGTATTGCAACCAGTGATCTGCCCACCATTACATCACTAGAGTGAAATCCTGGATTCACATTTGTCAACAGGAATACTTGCACTGATGCCAATAAACTATTGCAAGAGGTTCTACAACTGGGTTAAAGGAAATTACTTTTACAGGGTAAAAAGAGATGGATCTTCCTGAATAGAGGAAAAGCTCTGCTTTTAGCTTGGTCTCCTGTCATGCTGATTTCAGCTGTAGCCTCAGGGTGTTTGCCTGTACCCAGCCTTCTCACCTAAACACAGTTACCACCTGTATGTACACAGTTGTTATTGTGAGTTCCGGCAAAGTCACTTGCCGAACTGACTGCTACCGGTATTATCTGAGCAAATCCTGTTTGAAGATCATTGCTTCACTGAAGGAATTTAAATTGCATAAGCTGCAGCAGTTAAAAGACACTTACCTCTTTCTCCCTACAGCTACTTCCTCCAGAGACTGCCACAACACTAACCCTGTAGGCCCAAGGTCACACCACTCCACGCCGTGGAAGATCCTTGGATTCTGGGGATGCTGCTTCTACGTTTTTGGCACCAAAATCCCACACGTCCCACTTTGCAAAGACTTGGGTTTTAAAGCTGTATGCTTATCGAAAGTATTCAGCAACAGTTTGTTCTGCAGCCTTAAGTCTTTGGAGCTCCCTGCAGCTTATTCTATCTTGAAATGAGTTACACAGCGCCCCTTCCTGCAGCACCGTAACTCAATCTTTCATATTACTTTCTCCATTTGCTTTAAAACTTTCAAAATGCAGAACAGAACTCCAAAATCACAAGGCCATTTTAAGAAAATATGAATGTATACTCATACTCCCATTACAAAGATTTGCACAACAGTCAACCAGAAGACCACAGTTGCCGCAGAAAGTAATGAAGAACCTTCTGTAGGACAGGCTGTGGCAGGAACAGAGAGAAAAAGCAAAGAAAATACTTTGATCACAGCAGTAACTGCCTCATTCAGCTTGATGAAACCCATTGCTTGTTACTCTTACTATATTATTCCTACATTCCTTCACCAATGACTCAGGAATGACACAAAACTGCCACTGCACAGCAGCCACACTGAAATCATCGTGCAAACCCGATAAACCGACACGGAGGGATTGAAACAAACTGTGCACTCCCTTCTCCACACTCAGAAGGTACCAGTCCTGAGATCCTCAGACCTCTTCCATGCTTCCCAACTACAGCAGGGTTCAAGGACATCCTTCCCAGAGTCCCAAAGAGAAGTGGTAAAGCAGCAAAATAGGTGAGAACTGCTTGCAAATGGACCCAAATTCTGTGCTCAAAGGTAGAAAATACACACACAGAATACAAATTAAAGTGATAAACCCTAGCTACTCTGCAACCAGAGAAAATAAAACAATTATAAAAGTTTGTTTATGTTTGCTGATGATCCGGGTGCTCAAAGCAGCACAATTCTGAAATATTGAGTGACAATTTCCAAAACGTTCACTTTGTGCTCTTAAGGATTAAACCAGAAAACAGAAAAAGGTGGTCCCAGTGTGGTTGCAAAATAATTTATGAAGTTTTTTAGGTGGTAGCAGTTTGTAAAGGTTGTGACAACATAACAAAGTCATAGCAAAGTAATATATTCTCAATAAAATAAGGAGCATATTCTACATTTAATATTTCTGTCTATTTTATTTCCTTTTTCTTCACAGCTGTGAATAAAACAGATTTTCTCCTATACAGCCTCTTTTCATTGCAGATTTGAATGAAAAAGAATATCGTGACTCTCATTATAACTTGCTTGGAGCATAATAAAGTATTTTGGAGAGTTGTAAGCATCCATTCTCAGTTTGTGGCGATGGAAACAGAATCTATCATGACTTCTTACTATATACTACTTAGTGTTATTTGTTATTTTGCTAAGGAAGTAAATGAATACTTTATTCTAGAAGAGACACTGAAAGAAATGCTATTCCTTCACATGTGAAAAATAAAGTAGTGACACTGTAACTATATTTTTTTTTTCCCCAATGGAATACTATCTTCAACTTTTCTATTCACTCTGCATTTGGTTTGTCTCCATATGATTAAATTAAATTAGTATGTTAAATTGCCACATATTACTTACATCACATATCACAATATATACAGGGTAGATTTATTTTTTAACCAGAAAAATGTCAATAATGGTGCATCTTTAAAACCTGAGGTTTGGTCTACTTTCATATTTACATAATGCTGTTTATTAATTTCTTGATACCGGCCATAGATTTGAATGACAAAAGTTCTGTTGTTTTTTTTTTTTAAACAAACAAACAAAACACAAAACCTAAAAACCTCAACTCCTGCAAGATAGGTCAATATATACAATGCCAGAACAGCCTGAACAGAAACTCTCAGAAGAACACTGCCTTGCTCTTGCTAGCATATGCATTTTACAAATTACGTAGGTATCTTCAGTACAGGACAGCAACTCTGCAACTGCTTGTTCAACAGTCCTCAATTGTTCTGGATTTAAATGTTCTGAAACGTAAGCTAATTCTCAAAGCCTCGCCTCAGTGCGGTCTTATCCTGATTTTTATTACCTGGTAGCCCCTAACTAATGTTTCATAGTAAGGCCATATGCTGACTTCCTTGTGGCTACTGTACTGTAAAGTGAACACGACACCTTCTGCAATTATTAGTCCATAAGAGACTTAGTTTCCTAGGGTGAATGACACGTGTGCCACAACAACGCTATCTTTATATTATTATAAATATATATATAATATATATTTATCTTTATATCTCTATATCTATATTTACCATTCAGTAAATGCTCACAAAGGTGAAGAAACATTCTCTAAACCAAGATTTTCAAATTTTAAACCATCTGCTACATCCAGAAGAATGGCATCCTTCTCTAAGTTTTTATTTTACCATCTCATAACGAAGCCTATCATCTTATTTTTCTCCTTTCTCCAATTCTTCTCTCGTAACCTGAATGAACTCAGTTCTGCACGTCATGTGCACTATGACTTATACCAGTATATCACCGGGACATAACACTTAGCTTACATACACAAAAAGGGCCACTGATTTCAACTGTGTAACATATAATTACTGAAACTGAATTTGTAATAATTAAGCATTCATTACAGTTTCAACCAGAAATAACAAGGAAGCTATTATTTTGACCAAAAGCAGCAGATGAAGCATAGGTGAACAATATTTTATTTACCTACAAACATTATTCCTTTTGAGAGAAGACTCAAGCACTGACTCTGCCTGGACAAGTCAGCCCGCGGCGGCCACTCAGAAATGGACCTCAAATGTCATCCTCTCTGCTTTGTGGCAGGACCTCTCTTTCCCAAGAGGCCACGCCACGGCTGTTAATGGCAGTTTTCACCGCTGCCATCCCCATGGATGAACAAACATACAACACATGTCACCCCTGGCAAAACAGCACAAGGAGGACTCCTGGAAAAATCTCACATCAAATATGAACAACTGTGACAAAGTTTGTTTTCAAGTCCTATGCCTTGATTGGGGACAGGGAAGATCTCTCTTCAGACCTGACAATATTGCTAAGTCTCAATCAGCAATGTTTTTGGAAAGAGCAATCCTACTGGTAATCACCACTAGAAGATGACAAGACCTTCCTAATGCAAACAAAATGTTGATTTCCTAAGGAAACTCCATAAGATTCCAATGAAGTTATCTATTCTTGACTCCTGGAAAGGTTGAATATTCACATTCCTGGATCTATTCATATGAATGAGGTTCTGAGAGACTGGAATCCGCTGTGACAGTCATTTATTCACAAAAGTATTTTTTATACTGAAGTCTGCTCAAATTTGCTATTGGCCCAGTGGCTGCTGGGTTACTAATCCCAGGAGTATTCACACCTGTGCACATATGGGTACATAACACTATCCTATTTATATTTTGATTTTAAGTCAGCTAGTACAAGGTACACCTGTAACACCACAGTACCCATGAGTCCCACTAAATTTTCTGCCCATGTTTCTTATTTTAAAAAACGTGCCTTTTGGAACTAATACGTCCTAAATGAATACATGCATATTTTCACAGCATTTGAATGGTAATGATTTCAGCATTGGAAGCTTCCTATACAAGTAAGAGTTCAGGACTATGCACAAATATACATGATCTCACTATAGTCAAATCATTCTGTTTAGAAATAAATAAAAACATATACAGACACATTTAATACACAACTGGAGTGAAAACATCATGCATAAGAACATCACGTTAAACATTTCCAGTATCAACAGTAAAAAATACACTATGATGACATTTTCAGTTTATTTAGCAATATGAATAGATCGTAATATTAAAGAAACAAAAAAGTATAATTTATAAAGGAAATATGCAGACTTACAGAGAGTCAAACATACGCCTTCATCCATGTGGTTGGACTATATGATGTAAACAGTTGAAATTTGCATTTCATTTAATAAGACCGTTTTGGCAAAGATTTTAATTCTAAGTTCACCATTCAAATGATGAACTGTCATTCATCACCCAGATGCTCTGATCAATTTCAATGTATGCACTAAATCTTACTCAAACTTTATGCTAACTCAGCTTCACCTTGTAATGGTTACACATAAAATGCCACAAAAAACTTCAGGGACCACTGCTAATTACTACAGTTTTCCATGAAGTTTTATATAGAACAAAATATTACAAAACACACCATTGAAGCTGGCGTGTAAGATTATCAAGCATAATTTAGATTATTTTTTTTTTTCTAAAAG
This sequence comes from Thinocorus orbignyianus, assembly GCA_013400375.1. NCBI lineage: Eukaryota > Metazoa > Chordata > Aves > Ciconiiformes > Thinocoridae > Thinocorus > Thinocorus orbignyianus. Next base: position 1,268,920 of record VXBW01008135.1, read on the forward strand.
TAGTCTGTCGAGTACTTCTGTCACCTTGTATTAAAATAAAAATTGGGGGAAAAAAAAAATCAGTACCAAGTACCCTTAACATACAACATAAAAATGTCTTATACAATGATTTCACTTAAGACTTCTAAAAGGACTACTTGCAAGTTGTGTAGAGTTGCACTCCAGTACAGGAAGGACTTGTTCTTTCCATCCTGCATATACTTAAGCCCATTACTGCACTCACTTCACTAAGGCTTGTAATGGAAAAATATTATGGCTAAATAATTATTTGCAAAAAGGAGAACAAAGTCATCAGTCAACCTATTCTATGGGAAAATTTAATAAAAGCAAGATCTAGAAACAGAGGAGCATTTAGGGGAGCTCTTGTATGGAGAAAGATTCAAGATTTTTTTGCAGAACTCCAGAAAAACAAACAATAAGCAAAATCAAGACTGATAAAAGATGAAAAGTACAAATGACCTAATGGACAAAAGCAAAGCATTCTGGTTTTCTCCTTACCTTTTTTTTTTTTTTTAATATTTCTATGTCAATATGCTTTTCAAAGTAAATTTGCTATCATTTTGATGAGAGAAATTCTCCACTTGAACTTGAAATAGCTTGACAGTAACATTTTGGGGGGTTGCTTTACTTATAAAAATACAGGCAACAGTCTGCAGTCACTATACAACTGCCTTGAAACCTAAATCTCCTAAAGCTACAAATAAATTCTTTCCAAAAGAAAGATGCTTTTCTTTAGGCATTCTTACATTCTTAGAATTCCCCACAATCATCACTGAACAGAGGGACTATTCATTGTGATCTTATCACTTACTCCCACGTATTATATATAGTCCAAACTCTGCTTCAGTACAGGCAGGTGGAATGCAAGTGATTTCATCTGGACTGCATTTGGCCCTCAAAGACTCAATTACAAAGCTCTATGGAATGAATTTAGAGAAAACACATGAAATAATTTACAATACAGTTACTCGGTAGTTTGAGAGGATCACAAATTAATCTGCATCAGATCTCCTTTGTAAAGTCAACCAAAAATATCTCTGACCTCATATAATTGTCATACATTAAAAACACAGAAAGGAACCAATGAATTTGCTGCGATGCAGCGTGATCTGGACAGACTGGAGAGCTGGGCAGAGAAAAACCTAATGAGGAACAAACAAGGGCAAGTGTAGGATCCTGCACCTGGGGAGGAAGAATTCTGGGCACCGATACAGGTTAGGTACGGATCTGCTGGAAAGCACCTCTCAGGAGAAGAATCTGGGGGTCCTGGTAGACAGTAAACTATCCATGAGCCAGCAATGCGCCCTTGTCACCAAGAGGGCCAATGGAATTCTGGGCTGCACAGGGAAGAGTGTGGCCAGTAGGTTGAGGGAGGTCATTGTTCCCCTCTACTCTGCACTAGTGAGACCACAACTGGAATACTGCATCTAGTTCTGCGCTCCCCAGTTCACAAGAGACAGAGAACTGTGGGAAAGAGTCCAGCATAGGGCAACAAAGGTGATTTAGNATTTATATTTGTTACTGTTTAAAACAGCTGTATCATGAGAGCTGTAAAACCACAGCTGAATTACAGAAGTACAACCAGCTTTTTAGAACTGTTCTGTGAGTGTTTACTGGCCATGCTGAAACTGCCCAGTATGAGAGTTTACAACACTTGTTCACACTCTCTTTTCCCCCAGACTCCATAAGACGCTAGAAGAGCAACAAATTCCACTCCTGGCTTTTGCCAGCTTGTTTCTTCCAAGAATACTATTTTCGAAGAATTTTGGTTATGAATCAGACAATGAGTAGGATTTTGAAATCAATGTGAATTCACTCACTGACTTAAGAAAGCCTGGGATTTCATCCAAAGAATGTTAACATATGTTATTTAACATAATCTGTAATGTAAACTGTGATGTAAAATACAGTCTGAAACTTAAAAGAACCAGAAAACTGTCTAGCAACTTCCTGGTTCATTGTATTTTCAAATTTTTCCTGCTACACACTCAAGCTCCTTTCCCCCCCCCCATTCTCTACATAACAACTTTCATTTAAAAAGTAATAAAATTAAAAGGCTAACAAGCTGTTCTGTCATGCAAAAATAGGAACATTCCTAAATACACGTTTTCACCAGCACTGTACCTGACTCGTTTTAAGTTACCAAAAATGATTGATTTGATGAAAACTGGAAATAGGAATGATCCAAAATTACACAATTAATGGAATTATTGACACTTCAAAGACAGAATTTCTTGGCTCAAAGCATCTGATCCTGAAAAACTGATGCACATGCAAAGAGGCAGTCAGCATGACTCTTCCAGCTATATGGTTGGTGAGATCAAAGATGCATTTGATGCTTTTTAAAATAGAAGAAAAGGGAATTACCTACAGAACTAAATTAGGGTTTTTACCAATATGTTTGTTGTTGGAAAGAAACAAGGCATGACAAGTACCGTAGATCAAAAAAAGGCAACTACACTGCTCAGCTGGCAGTGTCCCTGACCAAATGCCATATTACAAAGATGCCAGAGGAACTGCAACTGGCCCACAGAAACACTGCACCAATGCTGTACAGACAGCAAGGTGTGAACCTCAGAAATGCCAGAGCACCCCAGGGTTTCCTTGCCTGGAAAATCAGTTGGCTCACTGCAGGCTCCAACTACAGCACCAGACCTCACATAGGCGGCTTGAACTGCCAAAGTGTTTAGGTTCAGCTGCAGATTTAAACCTAGAGCTATCCCCAGCTGTACAGATGCTGCCTAAATTTACAGTTACTTCAGTCTTTACTACATCACAGTCAAAAATGGTGATTCACAATGGAAGTTCTTCTCACAGATAACTCCCTACTATGCGTAACTAGGACATCTGCTCCCATTCACACAAAATTCTCTTTGAATGTTGCATCCAGCTAGATGAACAGTGAATTTTGAAGGGGCAATGCTTTACCACATTTTGTTGCAAATACTGCTTCATAATTTGCATGTTAAGTTTCTGTTCTTAACCTTCATGCAAAGGTTCTTGCAATATTTCAATATTGCAATACTTTTCTACAACTATTTGAACCATTCTGCTTATTTTAAAAGGATTGCATTACTCATGTAAATTCTTTAGGGTAAGTTAAAATAGATAAATGATATTTCATTATTACATTTTACAGGATTCCCAACAGCCTCTGCAAAGTTTCATTGTGGGTTTTTTTTCAATAGGGAAGAACAAGAAATAACAGAAAAAAGCCTCAAATCCTTTGGTATTACAAATTTCTAACTTTTCTATACAGGCACATGCCTGTGGCAAAGAAAGCCAACAACTCCTCTGCCAAAAAGTCAGAATCAGTTATGTGCACAACCAATAAAAAAGAAAATGTGAGCTGCTATCTGATATGCAAGACATCTTCCAATTGCAAGTTAGAATTTAAATGGTGCTTTATATGACTCACTGTGTACTAGGCTAGTTTCTCCTTTATTTGTGTATTTGTATCCACCTTATTTGCAGTTCTATAAAACAAAACTGAATAAACAAACGGTTCAAAACTGATTAATCCAACTCAACTGGTACACATTTTATTCCATTTAATTTTAAAAAGGAAAATGTCTTATGCGTGCCTCAACTATGCTCACCATAATTTAACAGTAATATATCCAAGCAGCCTCTAAATCGATGAACCTTTGCTTTTCATCAATTTGTAATCCACGCTGTTCTCTGTGAGTGGCTCCGTGCCATCCATTTGTATCATCTGTTTTCCCATGCCATCGATGGTCTTCCACCCATCCATAAAAAGTTCTTTGACTTTATGCCACTAAAGAGATTGCAATTCAACGCTTCTGCGTTAATTAGAAGGGCTGTTAATTCAGGGAGATATTGTTGACTTAACATTTCAAATAAAACACTAACAGTCCCCTCACTAGAGCCTCAATCTATTAGACTCCTGGCCCATTTCTGTGATTATATAGTAGTGTTTTTCAATGTCCTATGCTTTTCTTGCATGCAATCGTGCAAGTGAAAGAAAATTCCACTGTCTGCCACTCCCATAAATGCTCATCAGTTAAAAATAAATCAGGCAAACAAACAACAAAAGTAGCAAAAAAAGTGATCAAGTGTGCAACTTCACACAGTGCAACTGCTCAGGAAGGATGTGCTTACAAGTCCTGATTGAGCAACTGCATAAAAGAAACACAAAAAATAAATGAACCACTGTCAAGGTAAAAATCTTCTGTGTTTTACTGGGAGTTTTCTGGCATCTTTCAATTGCAGCATACTAACAGTAGTCCAGAAGCACCTGAAAAATACCTCAGATATTCTGAGGGAAGCAGAAAGATTCTGACAATAAGAAAAGTATTGGGAAAAAAGTCTTCCTAAAAATTATTTATTTTAAGAAGTTAAATATTCATTTGCTGTTCATGTTTCTCTAATGTTATTGTTCTTTCCACTGAATGAGGTTTAACCTACACTGGAAGATTGATTTGTCTTAGCTCTATCAGCTTTGCATCATTGAAATACATAGTACATATCCTCTTATAGGGTAGATAAATCAATTTTGACTAAGATGACTGCTTTCACCCTTGGGTTTGTTTGCATTCAATTATATTAGCCAGTAAAACAAATAAATAAAAGTGTTACAACATTACAAAGCAAAACCACAGTCAGTAAAATTTAAATTCAGGTGAGAGTTACATTATATCAATCAAAACCTACCAAAACTAAATTTCAGAATATTTTTCTTATCCAAACAAGTCTGAATTGCACAAAGCAACTGGATAGCACCATTAATTATACCAACTTATTCTTAAATAAGCAAAAATTTGTTTATTTGCTTACCCCAATGCTATTCTCAATCTAACCATCCCTTTACACACCAACTTCTTACAAGAACAAGCCTGAAAACGTGCGGGTGTTAAATCTGCCAGCCTTTAAGGTGGGGTACAGCAAACAGCACTGCTGGAGGAGAGATTGCTGCGTGCACAGACCTGCTCAGCCAGTGCTCAGCCTGCCAACGTCAGTGAGTCCCACCAGGATGATGCTGCAGGAGGTGCAGGGGGCTGTCTCTCGGTGTAGGCATCCAGATGTAGCCGCTTTTCCAGCAATGCTGGTATCTCTCTTAGCTCTGCTGCATCACTGCTGGCACCCACTCAAGCAAGACAGGCAGGAGCCACTTCAAACGTAACTCCTGATGCTGTGCTCACACAGGTAGCTGCAGGACAGACACAGAATAAGCACAGCAAGAACTTAACTCTGACAGCGCATTCTATCGGTCCATTTCCCTGTGAGAAACCAACTCCTTCTCCTAAGGACTGAATCGTCTCACTCTGTACTGCAGGGCACAACAAAATCATTACACCAGAACAACTTGTACAGAGCATAGAGGAAAGGAAGGCAACAAAAGAGGAAATTAATTATTCTTTGCCTCTCCAAAGTCAGGTGCTGAGCCCACGCACACACCTGTAACCCATGTGCTGTAGTACCTTGTCATCGCTTGCCAAGAAAATCTGCCAGTTGATCCAGTGCCTATTATTGCTCGGGCTGAGGCTGACGCTCAGAAACAGAGGGCATTATCTGTCCTATCTGCCATCCCAGCATACAACTAGCCTCACTGCAAACCTATGAAATGATCTGTTAGCACATACCATTCTCCCACACTAGCCGTCTTCCTTCCACAGCTCTCTCTTGATTTTTAAGCAAGCAAACAGCGCTTTTAACAAGGCACAGTTTTTGCATTCAAGACATGCTAAGAAGTGCCTAAAGTCTCCAAGCAAAGTGCTAAATTCAGGACAGGGATCCTGTATTTCAAGTGCTCCATGACAAATACTGCGACAAATCACAACATAATGCAAATAAATACCTTTGTCTGCACCCATCACAGCAGCATCATCACCGTCAGACAACACAAGATCATCACTGTCTGTTACTTCATAACACCACTTAACCTAGAAACCAAATTATCCAGTGCTGTCTCTATTTCTCATTTTGATTTTAGGTGGATTTTTTGATCAGCAACTAAAAATCCCAGCCAAAATATGGCAAGAATGAGATACTTATATTCTAACTTTGCCAAGATCTTCTTCTAGGAAATGAAATACGAATTCCCTTGTGCTATATTGCAAACGGAAGTAACATGCTACAAGCCAGCTAAATGAATGCTATATTGCAGCTGAACAGGACAATAAAAGCATTATGACAAATGGTTCTAGGGCCCCACCATATATACTATTTTCCAGCGATAATTAAAAGCAGAGACAAGTCAATAGGAACAATACAAGACAAGGAACAATAACCTTGATCCTGCTTGACATACATTTCCTACCAGACAGCAAACTACTGTGAAAGAATGCCTGGTGACAGATTTTATGGTCAAATACAAACCAGCCCCACCCAGCAGACTATCCAGATCATTAAATACAATTCTATTATACGTTCCCTGAAGATATTTGCAAATCAGATGTATTTGTTAAGTAATATTTTTATAGTTTAAATTCCGGAAAATAAGTAATCTTAATCAGAGTCATCAAATACTGGCCCCAATCTATTTAACACTATGCTTGTCTAGAGCAGGGGCTAGGTCTTGTGCTGCTATTAAAGTGCACGTATAACTAAGAGTTCACCTTATTTCACACAAACATTCAGCACTTATTAGTGTGCATTATGGGGCAGTGGCATCATTCCCACTACTTGTGTTTTTCATCTTTTGGGTTTTTTTTTTTTTTTTGCAACTCTACCTACCGCATACTGGCAATAGCCTCCTGGTACAATGCAAGCCAGCCACAACTTCCCTCTGATACAGGTGATGCATTCCTCCTGACCTTAAGTCAGGTCCGGTCACTCCTACGTTTGCCATATAAATGGAGAAAGTAAAACAGCCTTAAAAAGTCATCAGCAGTCCAATCTCCCCTTTTGATATCAGCAATACTTGAATATGCCAAATGTAGAGAAAGGAAATGCAAAGGAAAAGACAGTCAATTAATTTTTAACTGCATTTTTTTTGTCTTTGGAAAACAGAAATGAATTTTAAAGCACTCATATGTTTATAGGAGAAATGGGAAAATATCTGCACAGTCTAATCAACTTTTTCCCTTATGTGGATATAGCCTAGAGCAATGCACATACTCCCAAACCTCCAGATCCCTAACAGAATAAGGCATTTGCGTAGATACCCACACAGAAAAACGTCCCAATACAAGAAAACAAACCTTTATTTTTACTAATCTTAAAATATCATGTCTACAAATGATGCTTTTTAGGGATGAGATGTAGTGAAAAGCTCCTAAAAAAGCATTCTGTTTTGTATTTATAAGATTCTATTAAGCCTGTAAAGCTCTGCTGATAAGCTCCTGTTAATTATAATGCTTTCTGTGCACTGCCTTTCATCTGAGCTTCTGGAATTGCTTGGAAAATATTAATTAGGTCTCAAAACGCTACTGTGAAGAGGTATATTCTCTTAGCACTGAAGACAAGGTGCAGATAGCTTATGTGATTTGCCAAAGGTTACCAAAACGCTCTGGTCCTAAAGGGCACCGGGCAGACAACAGCAGAACTGCTCTCTCCCACACCCTCATCCCTAGCTGCATCTCATAACCACCACATCTATACTTCTGTCCTTCACATAGATATCTTATTCCTTCTTTGACTTTTAGTCAAAGTCCAGATTGAGTTGGAGTCTATGGAGACTGCAGAGTTTTTCCACGGAAGGTACATTTCCAGTTTGAGGCAGTTGTGTTCTCTTTGAACTGGTCTACATAGACACAACTGTTCATTAAAGCTAAAGCAAACTCTGGCTGGTGTAATTGCACGTTGTGCCTGGAAGGCTGAAATATCTTACAGCATCAAAGGTTTAAAATCTCATTTTCAGCCCTGCCTGATTACTTAAACTACTACTATCTAACTACAATGGAAAAAATCTCATCTGACGCCGATTAAATCTTTACTGATGTAATGGAAGAGTAGCAAACAATCAACTTACATTTTTTTATGGATATTTACCTTTTGGGTTATGCAATGCAGCGTACTGTCTGCCAACTTTCTCTAATTTAAGTCCAAAACTTCTTGCTGCCAATCATCTGCTTCACCAAATCATATTGATAAACATTAAAATATGTTTTCATTTGTTTAAAATCAAGACGGTAATTCACTTGGAAAGGATTTATGATAGTTGTAAGTGAGCTGCAGCAGTGAAACAACAAAGTTGTAAGAGAAAAGTTCTATCCCATAAAAAAACAAAAATGGTAAGGTCAAGGACAACCAATTCCTTTAATTGCTACCTAAAATATTCAGCTTCCTACACAGACTTGAATGAAAATGTCTAGTGGGATATTTGATGAATACACACTGTGTATCCATAACTAGAACTAGAGCCACCCAAACAGCTCAAAAATCCCACTTTCCAGGAGTGATCAGCACACACATCACACAACATTTGTGCTCACCAACAGATTTTCAGAAGAGCAGGTTCTGGTGACAGCAAACCTGAGATGAAAGCATTTTGCTGTCCTGAAAAATTAACATTTACCACAGAACCTGACTGACAGCTCAGTTTTGGGGGGTGAGGCTAGAGATGAATATCAAACTGCCAATTTATACTCAACCAGCTTTAAACATTATCTAAACCCAAGCAAATTACAAGTAATCCATGCTTATCAGTGAGGTAAAGCTAGTGAAGCCATTATATCCAAGATACTACTCATTGATTAGGCTGAGATAAAATTAAATTTTTGAACAGGGAACAGACCACTAACAAATTATTCCTCTTCCTTTCAAATTTTGATTTGGTCATAGTTTAGACTACATATTTAATCACTCCCTAACAATACAAGATATACTTTCGTATCAGAAATCATTCTATTGCTTCACAGTGTTCATTAGTTTGAAACTCTTACATTTGGAACCATAATTTACCGTTCAAACAGTACTTTGTGACATGCACAGACTAAAGAGTTGTCAAACAGAATGACAGAGTTTTTAAACGTGAACAAAGCAATAAAAACTTTTAGGAAAAAAACAGCCTTGCAAATAGCATTTGGAAGTTGTAACTGTAGGCACAGCCAGCACCATCAGAAAAAAAAAAAAAAAAGAGAAAAATATCCTTGATTGAAAAAAACTTGAAGGCAAGCCTGCAAGAAGTGTGATGTACAGTGCTTCTACTAATGAAAGGATGGAAACAGCCCCCTCAATACATGATAAAATTGAGTTAAAATGTTTCTCACATGGGTCCCATTGATTAAAACCCTGACAGGGAAAGTGAATACTTGGTCCAAAACTAAAAACAAATTAAAATGTGGTCACGCCAGTACTTTCACATACCAACAGCATGAAAACGAGTTGTGACACCACCACCCTGATACTGAAGAGAATGGCCACTGCCAGCCCCCCCCAAAACAATAGGTATTCCAAGAGAATTCACTTCCCTTGAAAACAGCTATAGATGTTTCAATTCAGTGCTGTGCTTAGAGCAATGCTTTGAATATATGAGTGCGTGTTTGGCCAGGAAGGGCGCTGCAGGTTAAAAAAAGTAAATCCAGTCTTATAGCCCTCAGGCATGGGAACAGCTCTCGTGAGAGTATATGGACACATAATCCAAAACAAATCAGTCGATACTTGGAAAACACACAGAACACACTAATTCCCCGAATCCACTTGCAAAATCAGCCAGAGCCCCTTGTTTATAGCTATTCAGATTGCAAGGAAGCTGAAGAAAGGGAGCATTAATTTTATATAGTGTTTTTTAATTAAATCTTTCTGGCTACTCAGAACCAAATTTTCTTCATAATATGAATCTTTATTGGACGTCTGTAAATAGAACATGGATTCATTTCCATATAAAGAGACCTAAATATATTACCCTTCACTAATGGAAAAAAACAGCAAACCTCACATTAACTAACAACCCATCTAATATTTCACAAACTTTACATGCACATCCATAGAAATCATTCATACAGCTTGTGCTGCTACGATTCAGCCCCTCTGAAAAACATACAGGAACTGGTAATGGATATCCCTGACATTTCAGTGCAGTTCTCCATGGCTAAAGAAACACTTCATTAAACTGAATGAAAAGAAGGAGTATTGGGCTGGAAAACAATGGCTTTTGAATTCCTGGTTTTACTTTAAACTAGACTGGCATTTTGCCACAGATTTTAGCAGAGGCTGAAATCACAAGTAAGTCTGGAGAGCGCCAGGAAAAGCAGTACAATGTCACACTGTGCCTCCATGAAGCAAAATGCACGTTTTTGCAGAACAGGGTGTCACAAGCAGCTGTAATAGCAACACACTGAGAGGAATCTCTCCTCCTGTTTTCTTAACTTGAAAGAGTGTAACAGAAAAGGAAAACAAGTGAGGGAAGTGAAGAGTTGTCAGATTTGGCATGGGGTGCATGTGTTGTTTTTCCAGGGAACTTCAAGCTTCATGGTAGTTTCATGGTTTCTCTTCATTAATAATTATTGCAATAAAAGGGTTATTCCTCACGTCTTCATAACTAATTCAAGTTGTAAATCGGGATTTGCAGCTGAATCTCAACAGACAATGGGTTAAGCCTACCCCTGATCACATTAGAACATGTTGGGTAGACAATCCAGTGGGTTGTCTGAACTCAGGTTACTCCTCCTACCATGTGCAAGTCATCAATTTCCAATACAATGATCACACTGCAAAAAATATCATAAGCTGTCTGTGAAGCTTTAGAAGTTATGCAGATTTTGAACGTGTAATAAAATAAAGTGTTGTTCATTGTGTGTATTATCTAATGCCCACATATATTCATCAGGGAAAATGAACTGATTTATTATTCAATCTACTCAACTGCTCATTTTATATAATAAAAAATTATTTTAGCAATAAAGCACAAAACCATGAAGAAATCATTGGTTTTAGAAGGTAAAACAGATACAGATAACTCTTTCTACCTTTCACAACATACAGAATTAACATGTAAGCTAAAAAGCAAAAAGTTTTCCAAGTGTTCTACACAACAAAAATGTGAAGGCTCATTTCCATTCCAGGCATTGCCTGTTAATAGCTTGAGAACTAAATACCTGTCATGGACTTCTGGCATGAATCAATTATTAAAATGCTTTGTTAAAGTCTTGGTAGGTAAACCGCCCAAAAGAGGTTTGTTGATAACATGCAATAGAGGGTGTTCCTGATTCTTCCACACACAAGATTTTATAGAGAATCACAATGCATGCTTTGCCTCCTGCTAGATCCTGCACATAAACAAAATCTAGAGCTGATGCTTCTGCTCTTGCTACAACTCCATGAGATAATGGCAGTTGGCAGCTGGAGCCCTGCGAAGCCAGTTAGTTTACCTCTGCTTCAGGCACTGCGCCAGCCAAAGGCAGTAATCATGCTCTCAGGCCAGGGCCGTGGGAATGTGCAATCATGGAGTAGAAAAACTTGAGATTAAGGGTAGAAGCTCCTAGGCTACACGTGGGATGGTGTATAGTACGAAGTTGAAGGAGGTAGACAGCACAAAGAGAAGGGTATACCTCAAGTCTGAACAGAGGGATCTCATAGTAGAATGGGGAAGATAAAGAACACAAAATAATGGAAGCACAGTGGGAGAAGGAAAGTTACAGAAAGTAGGGGAGACGACTATTTCAGAAGTCAGATGATGTATACCTGTGAAGTCGAAGCTGCTGTTAGCATGAACACTACCACCCTAAGCAAGTTACAGCAGGGAACTCCTACTGTAAGGTTATACATAAGCTTCACAACAAATACAGCTTTTGTTAGCTCCTCCCTGAGCTCCACAGTTTTCATATTCAGTACGGCTAAGACCCCATAACCATAAATCAGTTCATGGCACACAAGGAGGGAAAACCCAGTTTTAAGATGGGGGAAAGTAAATATCTAGCTTCTAAAGCGAGGAAGGATAGGCAACAAGCAGTTACGACCATTAGGATCTCCAACCAGCCAGCAGCAGAGGTTCTCTTTCCCCACCTCTATTAACTTCTGTCCTGTAATAGGAAATGCCTTCTTCACCTTCTCGGGAAAGCAAACTGTGACCTAAAAACAAAGGGAGATTATTTACTGCAGCATGGGAGTATGCACTGAGCAGAGTGATTCCAGAGCAAAGGGCCCAGATGGAAAAACACCTGCCGTTCACAGCTTTTCACCCTGTTTCAGCACAAGGAAAGATCTACCTGATGAGAGTATTATTACAGTAAGGAGAAAGGAGAGGGCAGGGACCAACACTACTAAAGCAAGGGGGAACAAGGGCTGCTTCCCTTATACTTCTAGCAACATTGGAAAATACTCTGCCAAATTCTCTCTGCCCTAATTTTGCATGGGAGAGCAAGCAAGCTGGGATACATCCGTGTTCCTACCAGCAAGTTCTTACAACTTCCAGGAAAGCAATCCTTCCCTCATTATCTGACCATGGTGCACCATTAGCATTTTATTACCATACACTCTCTGATGCACTTTTTCACTTCTTCTCTCCTCAAAACAGCAATATCGACAATACTAACTTGAAATTGTAATAAACTGATGAGAGCCAGCAGCCAGCACCAAGTCTGAACTAAATTAACTTCCTCTTCGAACAGTTTCTTCCTCACTTAATCTTGTCTTACTTTGACACAGATTACTAACAGGACTAGTTTACAGTTTCCCACTCAAAACTGAGATTTTAATGGAAAACATGCATCTGATTACATTAAATTTTACCTGACCTCCATTGTCTTCAGTGAAGCTGTCATCATCATACTGATTCTATCACCCAATCTTTTTTTCTGATGGAAAAACAAGTTGTGAGATGTTAGAGTTCCACACGCTTCTAGGTGAGGACTACACATCTTGCATTTGTGTGCTTGGTATCTCAAACACTGCACACAGTCATGTGAAAACTTTTGTCAAGTCTGTCACCACAGCTGTTTTCCAGTTCACCTTACTGAGACACTCCGCAAAAACTGATGTGCATAACAGTAACATAAAGTGTAATAAATTACAATAAAACAAAAAACACCAGCTTCACTAGTCCTCAGGTTATTTACGAAAAATCAGTGTCAAATGCTTAAGGAAATCTGCCAATTTTCTTTCATTTCTTTTATTTCTAAATGAAACGATGACCCTATTTGCTTATGACATCCAGTGGAACTCAAGTGTAATGTTATTTAGGTTTTGTAGATGCACTACACTAAAGGCTGTCAACTACCTCAGTTATGTTAGAAATATACTAGAAGTATATTTGAACCTATCACAGACTAATTCAGAGATGAGGTTTTTAAGAAGGTGTCTGAAACAAGCACCAAGCCAAAGAGGGATTTTGTCAATGAGTTTACTACATGGTACTTTTTTCTTTTTTTTTACTCAAAAAAATCTTCTTCCTCCCACTAAGATCCTTTGACAGAAAGCAGACGATTTCATTCACTGTGACTTGCAAAGAAACTCAGTGAGGGCTGCATTCCAGATTGCCTTCCGGACACAACATGACATCCCCATCACCCCCAGAGGAAACACACGCTAGTGTTGAAATTCCTACTGGAACATGTGCTCCCTCTTCACTTGGAAAAATCTCACAAGCCAAAGAGACTCAGCTGCTGTGTGATACCACACGCCAAAGCAGAGAGAAAGTCTTTGACATCATACAACCTCGAACAGGAGGAACTCTTTATATAACCGTGAGTAGTAGTTTTAAGTAGGAAAATTTCTTAAAACAGCACTTACATGAACAGCTCTTCATCTGCCCCAAACTCCTTCTCTTCCCTTCTTGCCCTGTCAAAGTTGTCTCTACGCGAGTGTCAACAACACTTAGTGTCATCCCCCCCCTCCATTCTGACTCTGCTAAGAAAAACACAGCAGTATAATCTTGTTCTTAGTACCTACTGGCAAACTATTAATATTAAAGACTGTGCTCTGAAAGAAAAGTATGTGCTTACATCCTGAGTTAGCCTGTACAGTATCAAAGGGACAGAATTTATTACCTCCTCTCTTTTGGAGACTTCCAATACTAGCAGATTGGTGGAACGCCCTGTTTTTCCCCAAGGATCATCTCATACCTCAAAGATCAAATATCCTGAAAAAGCTGCCTTACAAAGTAAGTATTGGCAAATTTCAAAGCAGCAGAAACACAAAGTGAATCAGAACATGACCCTGTAAAAAAGGGTTTTATTCTCCAATCTGACAATGCCGGGCTACCTATCCTTGACCACTACACTTAACCTTTGTGTCCTACCATCTGCAGAACAGGGGATAATGCCACCTCATGGGACTGTTTTGAGGTTTAATTAATTATTGTTCACAAATGACTTCAACTTTCTCAACCATAAGGCATTTATTTATGTCTTAGTATTATCCATAAGGCAGATACATGTGACTTTCAGCCCTTAGCAGTCATTCCCAACTTCCAAAGTTGGACTATGTTATGTATGTAAAACCCATGGTGCCACTACACAGAAACATACAAAAGATTCTGCAAATTATTTAAATAAACCACAGGCTCTGTGGCAAAGGAATCTACTTGACTTTTCCTGTAATGAGTCTAACTGAAATACTCTTGTATTAAGCATTGGACAAAATTTAAAGAGCTTTTAACACTCCTGAAAAAGCCCTTGCCTAAAAACCACAGTTGGTAAAGATCTGTACATACACGTAGAGCACTAAAAACGTATTAGCCTCTAGAAGAAAGTGTGCCGTGATAGCCAAGAAAGCCAACAGCATCCTGGCCTACATCAGGAACAGTGTGGCCAGCAGGACTAGGGAAGTGATTGTCCCCTGTACTTGCACTGGTGAGGCCCCAACTCGAGTGCTGTGTTCAGTGTTGGGCCCCTCACTCCAAGAAAGACATTGTGGTGTTGGAGCATGTCCAGAGAAGGGCAACAAAGGTGGTGATGGGTCTTGAGAACAAGTTTTATGAGAAGCAGCTGAGGGAGTTGTGGTTGTTTAGCCTAGAGATAAAGAGGCTGAGGGGAGACCTTATCACTCTCTACAACTGCCCAAAAGCAGGTTGCAGTGAGGTGGGGGTTGGTCTCTTCTCACAAGTAACAGGCAACAGGACAAGAGAAAATGGCCTCAAGTTGGGAACTTTATAATGGATATCAGGAAAAAATTCTTCACTGAAGGGGTTGTCAAGTTTTGGAACAGGCTACCCAGGGAAGTGGTTGAGTCACCATCCCTGGAGGTATATAAAAGACAGGTAGATGGAGAGCTCAGCAATATGCTTTAGTGATGTTTTGTTTGAGCGTTATGTTGATGGCTGGACTTGATCTGAAAGGAACCTTCCAACCTAGGTGATTCTATGATTTGTGCTGTCTTCCATTTATGAAAGTTTCATATATAAGAAAGGTGGTATTAATTTTTGAGGCTTTAAAAAAAATAATCTGCAAAGGTCAATAAGCAGTGCATGATTACAAACTATATAAAGGCCAAAGAGACTGTTATGTCTGGAAGTTGGTTGCTGTTCTGTAACCTTTAGAATGACTTTCTGTTAAACAGTGTATAATCGTGACCTTTCTCATCAAAAAAAGTGAGATCAAATTCTTAATCCATTATGAAGAACATGACTGAGAGATCTCTTCTCTCTTTATTGTTAAAATATTTATGCAGTCTATAAGCAAGTGAATAGTTTCAGATGATACTTTGATGTGTGAGGATAAGGTCCAGTGTGAGGATAAGGTGCAGATACTGTCATTAGGGAACAAAGCTATCTTATTACACACCTTCAGTTTAGTTTTCAGTTAAGGTTTCATCTGCTTGTTTTGAGAAAAACAAATACAGCCTTTTTCAACTGCTCTAAAATTAAAACAAATGCCTACTATTTCCCTTTGTTAATTACACAAACCACAAAGTGTTAATTTACATGATAATATAATGCTGATCAAAATTCAATTACAGGTTATACACTGCATCACTGAGTAATTTTTTTAGTGCACAACAATTGCAAAAGCAACCACTTGAACTAAAACAGTAACACAGGGAAAAAAAATATTCTGTGTAAACCTTGGACAACAGTACATGTGGTAACTGTAAAAATGAAGGACTACAGATCACCTTAGCAGCGGAGCTTTACACAGAATATGAGAAGCTGGAATATGAATTCAACACAGCTGAAATCTCTCTCCCCTACTTTGGGAGCCTAAGAACTATATGCCTGAGCCAAATTATCTGTCTAGGTGTCTCTAATCAATGCAAAATGCTAAACACCTCCAGAGGACAAGTCATACCATCCAAGGATATTTGTCTAAAACAAGACAAATTAATCATTCCCCTAAAGGTGCCTTATTCTCACCTCCACTTTAGAAGGAGCCAAAACAATAACTTAAAGAGATGCCTAGCTTTAGGCAGCCAAAGCTAAGCAAGATAAATCCCACCTTCAGAGCTAGGCAACATATCTCCTAACACTGTATCTACAGTTCTCCGTGTATGTAAAAATTGTCATTTATGTGCCCCTTCTTTGCCTTTTCCAGCAAACTTTTCCCTCTTCCTTTTCTCTCTCATAGCTCCCGTCTTTTCGGAGATACTTTGAGTTTTAAAATTGTGGAGAATTCAGTTTAGACTACTTCAACTGAAAGGAAATTTTAAAACACCTGGAAACACCCACTGCATTATAAGTCACCTTTATGCAACAAAACAGCTTCTGAACTTCATCTGCATCAAAAAAAAAGTGTCGTGAAGTTTTTTTTAATGCACGTTAATTAACTTCGTTTATCAAAAAATCACCTTACTCCGCCAACTTAATAAATTATGAAATAATTAAAAATACTGCATTTTACCAGAAGGCTAATACACTACAATAATGTAATAAGTGTACCAATGTGCACTTGAGACTGTTATTCATTACAAAAGGCTTGGTATCACTCGCATCTTTTTTTGAAGTCTCAGTATAAAAATGTGGGCAATGCAGAAATACAGAAGGCTCAAGAGAGCACAGGAACAAGGCTTTTTTAAGCACTTTTGACTGTGTTCACTGCCGGTCTATGAGCTATTCTTAACCAAAAGTATGAGAGATAAAACAATAATTTCTGAAGCCAAATGAAAACAAAACCAGAAAACAGCGTAAGGCCTTGAAACGACTTCTAAATCACTATGTAAGTTAAACACAAAAATTAACTATGTGGAATGTTTATGATTATAAGTGATCAGAACATTGGCAGTTGTTGTTATCCAGTGAATACCACAAAAAGTGAGTACATTTAGAATAAATATTCTCCCCCAAAAGTATGAAAATGGGAACAGAGAGACGCACGCGTGATGAAAACTAGAAATTTTATTAAAATTACTGTTATCTGGAGATATGGGCTAACAATTTTGATTTTAAGGGGAAAAGAAGTCCAGATATTTAAGAACTTACTGCTTATTATGCAAATATTTTTATTTAAACCAAGAAGGCTTAAATTTTGCATTACATCAAGGTATGTGATTTGATCCTAAAAATCATGTTAAGCGGTTTAGGTCTAAGAAGTGACTTATTTTAGAATGACAGCAGTCCAGTGCTAACACCTGTGGTCTTGCAACTATATTAAAAATAAATAAGAGAACGGTACAGCATCCTCATGCTACCTTGCTGGTCACACAGTATTTCCTTGAGTATTCCTGTCAAAAAACAAGCACAAAACAGCTGAAGTAATCTTACTTTTCACAGTACTGTGATTCTTGAGGAAAGTATTTTAAAAATGCCTTCTGTTACTGGTCCTGTTGCACAGCTGCTGTCCTGACACCAACAATAGTTCAATTAACCACAAGCAAACTTGCCTGTGCCTTGCACAAAGTTTCCTCCTACTAAGCAGACACATAAATACACCCCATATATGTAAGTGCAAAAGCAGAACCCGGGGAAGACTGATCTTTACAAATGTGTTAGTAGTCAGCTGTACAAAAAGAGCAAAATGAAAAAAATGAAATGAAAATGAAATGGAAAAAAAAAACCAAAACAAACAAAATCACCCAAACCAATAAAAAACTCAAAACAAACCACAAACAAAAAACTCCACCACCACACCAAACAAAGAAAAAGTTTAAGTTCAGGACAGAATGAAAAAAACTACTTCTGTTTTCTCTCCCCTCTCTATTTTGGGAAAAGTAGCAAAAAATACTGATTTATGCAGGCCCGAACTTACAACAGACACTCTAATCTATACTTCAGATTCACTTGATTTCATTGTGA
Source organism: Thinocorus orbignyianus (assembly GCA_013400375.1). Taxonomy (NCBI): domain Eukaryota; kingdom Metazoa; phylum Chordata; class Aves; order Ciconiiformes; family Thinocoridae; genus Thinocorus; species Thinocorus orbignyianus. The sequence continues at coordinate 1,286,987 of VXBW01008135.1, forward strand.
AAAAACTGAAGCACCAGAACAAGATGACTTTTTTTAATAGGTTCTCCAAAACTTCAGGTGTGTAGCATTCCCTCCTAGAACCTCATTTCCACATACAGGACCACAAAGGTGAAATGATACTTTTTTCAGTTCTCATCAACTTCCTTATCAGTGACCCGAGATAATCACTGATACAGAACAGCTGAATGACCCGAACCACAGAAAACACACCCTCTGCCTCTAGAAAAGCCTCTTGTTGGACGGTTGTGTGAGCTTCTCTGCAAAGACTGTGCCAGCTCTTCAGTGGTTACTGCCACTATGGAGACAGCTGACTGAATTTATAGTTTCAGAAACAAACATACAGACAAACATACTGCTGTAGATAAATAACTAGGAAGAACAATCTTGCTCCCAGAAGAGGTGAGAACTAAGTGTTCATCAGCTTGATTTGATGTAACTCCACAAATAACAGAGATGTACTGAGAAAGATATTTATGTACTCTTTTCCTATAGCCTCCAAATAAACAGAGTGGGAATATGGCTGGGCAAAGCTGAACAATGACCTAATAAACATTCATAAAGTATTTGTGCTGCAATACAGTTGGAGTTTCAAAGAAGCAAAAGTATACACCTACATATACCTGTCATAAACCCTGAAATCTGTTATCTTAAGCTCTAAATTGACAGCAGATGTTTAACGTGTACATTACTAGATTTAACAAATCAAAAAGATAATCGCTTATCAGAGCGCTATCAAAAAGGTAATTTTTATTTTTTTTTTACTCAAGGAGGATGAAGATCTGACCTAAAAGAAACAATTTAGTACAAAGAAATCTTATGCAAATCTCAAATTATAATTAAAGCAGAAAAACAAATATAAACTTGACTTTTTTGTCTAATACATATTACGTCAGTCTCAAGAGACCTATAAAGTTGTATGAAAAATGGAAAATTAAAACATTTTACAATGTTTTACAAGTAGCATTTTTTCCTCCATAAAGTTCCTGATGTTTCTATTATTTGAGAACTTACTTGAGCTGCACAGTATGAACCAGTATCTAAATAATGCAGAATGGCCACTATTCATACTTACAAAACACATTTTTTCCATTAATTTCCTTTGCTAAGTTCCCAAACTAAAATAAGAAAACCGTACCTCATTAATACTGGCAAACTTCCACGCTCTCCACTTTCCAAAACTTAAAACTACTAATATGGAAAGAAAAAACAATAAAACAAGATTAATTTTTAGTTTCATAGCAAAAAATGTTGCAGGTCACGAAAAAAAACAACCTTAAAGCCTGAAACATGTTTCACTTGAAGAGTAAAAAATCAAAACAAACTATTCCTTACAGACAGCTGTATGGCAACACCAGGTGTAAGCTGTTTTGTGGTCACTAATGATTCAAAACATCTTCCTGTGCTGGAATATACCCCTCCCTTCCATACCTACTTTCTCTTCTTTAACATAGCTTTAAGCTATGCTTACAAAACAGAAACAATGAAAAAAGTGCTCAGAGCACATACATATCTGACATTATCTTAAGCTGAGACACATCATACCATCTAAACACAACGCAAGTACAAGTTTGAAGACTTGGGTTGCGACCAAGAGGTGTAAGATTTTTTGGCCACGCAGAACATGCAGCATTACTGGCTGCTCGCCCTGAGCCCAAGCAATCTCCCAGCATCTAGGGAAACCCACCTTTTTAAACGAAATGTTCTGTATTATGTCCAGATGATAGTCCTTCATCCCCGGTCTTAAGCTTTCAATTTGCTAGCCAAACCAAAAGGTATCCACAGACAAACTCTGCTCAGTTTAATTACTTTCTGTTCTCATACCCTAATCTTTCCACCATTGACATGAAGTTTGTGGTACTTTTTCTTCTCACTCCTGGAAGTAAGCATTTGTAGTTGAGCAGGACAACATACAACTCGTCTTACTTGGGGGGGGTGGGGCAGGAACTCAAATCAAGAATACGTTAATTTATATTTTAGACCATTTTTTCCCTATGTACAGCATGTGCTTCCTTGTTAAAGAATGTTTCTGAAATAGACTGACATTAACGATAATAAAAAAAAAATGCATCAGCATATACTCTGGAGTTTGTTCTTTTTTAAAAAACGAAAGTATTGTGGACATTTGTGTCATGCAAGAGTTGGCATTTTTGATTGTACACATGCAGCACAGAGGTGAATGTCAGTCCAATAGATGTGCTTACTTAAAGATAAGTAAATATCAAGAATGTAAAACTTCTGTCTCGCTGACTAGCCTTTAGTATGCGCACAGTATTAATCTGAAGCACATTTGTGTGGTTAGAGATTTTACTTTCCTTAAGCCATAAGCAAAGAAATAGCATAAGAAATTATTTTTAGACAGAGCCTCGGTGACTGCAGAACACTCTAGTCACGTAGGAAACACCAAGAACTGCGGTCCAAAGTTTTACCAGATCTACACCCACCTGCCCTTGTATAGGCAACTACGCAGAGCTGTGTGATACATATAAGTAGAGTTAGCAGTTAACTGAAAAATTATTAAATATTGACATTTTTAAAAGTTGAGAGTCTTAAAATGGCTCAGCTTTATTTCCACAGCTAGTATTATATTCCTTTTCACTACCACGTGATTACCCTTTTACCCCTCCACAAAATAAAACCAGGTCTACACGGGAGCTATTAAGGCACAGCTGTAGAAAATATTCCACTGTCACTGAGCTAAAGAGCCTCCCTGACTTCATTCTGCAATTTGCCTCTGGGTACATTGAACGCTTGGACATTTGTTGGCCTGTGAGCCCTCCATCAGAGGCGCACTCTCTCTTCAAAGAGACTACTTCACTCCCTTCAGAGACAGCAATCTACTATTTCACTCTCCTTCGACTCGCTTTGAACCAAAGACATAGCATTTGTGCTTATCTGCCTTTGAAAATAAGGCCTGTATAATAAATTCCTGAAAACTATGTTCAAACTAGTGGTGTGTTGCAATCCCAAGCACACAAGCTCCTTGTTGCTATTTCGGGCTAAATGATCGCCAGTCTTCTTGGTACCCAAATGTACAGCTTACATTTTGGTTCTATCAATCAATTGGTTCATTTCCTGTCACTACAAACTGACCACCTGAAGTTCTAAAAGATAATTGTATTTTTTATGCATCAGAAGTTCTGTTATATATTCAACATGCAAACTAGTACAGACAAACTAAGCAGAGACAACAGCCTACTGAATTTTTAAATGGCCAATGCAAGATTTGTTTAGCATCTGCCAGAGTGCTTTTAGATCAGCCAGTTCCAGTTTTTGGTTTGCTTTCTTAACGGAACAATAAAATCTTGCCCTTGCACTTACAATCTCTTTAGGAATTTAGTCCCTTGCTAATCCAGGTATCTGACACAGCTACCATCCTCCGTTGCCTCTACGCTGCAGCTCTGCCAAACTCTTTTCATCTCTTCCCTGCCTTCCCTCACAAGCACCTTCTCTTTGCCTTTGTAGCTGCTCCTGACTCCCAGGTTGCCGTTTCCAAGTGACCCTTCAGCACTAACTCGCCTTCTCTTCAAAAGGGAACCTGACAGGGTTAAATGCCTGCAGGGTAATGGGAAAGGGACAGACACCTACCACCTTTTGGTATTCAAGTTAATTCATGTCTCAATTCTTCTGTCACAGAAGTGCAAGTAAGGCTCTCTTTTGCTTTAAAAGAAACTATCAGCTACATCACAACCTATGGAAAAACAAAACACTTCATCTTGGCTGCCAAGAATACAACTGTAAGGGCGTGAAAGGGAAACAAAATTATCTTTTCCAGGGAAAATCACTGTTCTGTATCATGATACTAATGCCTAAGCGTGACTACTGCCCTTCCTGCCACTGAGACACTGCAAGCACCGCAGCATCACACAGGAGCCTCACTCCACATCATGTCACTAGTAACAGTGTGATACGCTACAGCAAAATCTAGGGATTTAACAGCCTCAAACACAGTCTCAGTTCCCATCAATTTATTTAAGTAACTCTTTAATAAAATTAATGCAAAAATGCTTTCAAGGGTAAGTCAAACCTTGGGTATTCATGCAAATGTTTACAAATTCAGACAAGAATAGTTTCACTCTCTCCTACACTGTACTAAAATATTCACAGATGATGGAACACAGCTGAGAAAATAAAAAAATTCCATCTTATATTTGGTATCTAGACTGCAACTGCCCTGAATTATCTTGTATCAACACAATTATTGTAAGTCATTCAACAGCCCCACTCAAAGTTAAAATTTTGACATATCACAGCTCTCATTCTACAGCAAATCACATGCAAACTACTTCTTTTCCCTGAAGATCATTTGCTCAAGAGGGGATTTTATTCTGTAGACTGTAGGTGCCCTAGAATTGATATGTATACGTTAATGGAACAGTATATAAAGTCACCTCAAAGGCAATTGGTTTAAAATTGTAAACCCCTACAGATGGGATGTAGGGTGACAAGTTAATTTAAAATTAGATTCCTAGATATAGTGCACACCTGATAATTGAGAGAAGTGGGAGGAGGGAGAAGAAGGTTATTGCTCTATATTTGAAAAGGTGAATCCCTCCTTCATTAGAGGAGGAAAGCAATGAAATCCAGAACCAAACTGTAGTGGAGATCCAGCTGCCAATTGCAAGGGGTTTGGGATGGATGAATTGGTAGTTACACCATTTCACTATGGGTAAAACCCATCCAAATTTAGGGAAGTTCTCACACTTCCCTAAATGGGACGTTGGGGGATTTGAGCAGAACCGCTAAACACAAACTCTAGAATAGCCCAGCTTGTGCTCTTCCACTGTCTTCTCCCTCTCCCATGGATGGGCAGCAGCAGAAATACCAAGAGGAAATATTGCCTTAATTCCTGTCCTTGCTCAGAACTGCCTGTAAAAATGGTCTCTCCATGCTTTCCCACAGCACAGAGGCACTGCACCCTACCTGGTGCCCGCATCCTTGCCAGCCTCAGGTCTGAGACTGAATCTCCCACCCAGAGCCCAGTGCAGAAGCCTCGGCCCCCTTCCCAGTGTTGCACACTGGCAGCACCTACTACAAAAGCTGAGAGTGGAAAGACGGGGTGTGCGTGTGCTGGGGAAGAACCACCACCCTGCAGAGCATTCCCCCACTGCGCTCCAGGAATACAAATATTTTGCCATTCCCACTTCTACAAGGCAAGAGTAACACAGCGCTGCTGCAGACTATTTCTACCTATGGTAATTAGCATTTGTGGAATGCCACTACTGCGTGAGACAAAACATAACACCAAAGGGAAGCAAGAAATATTTAGCTTTTAAGTTGTCAGTCAAGCATACTGCTTGTAGGAACAGACAGAACAGAGACAATGAGCAGAAAATGCAGTCACAGTAGCTTCCTATTTTAATAACAGTTCTAATTGCTGACATTCAATTATTCATACACATTCCTGTTGTGCCAGAAGTACTGTAGGAGCTTTACAGATAAGAGTTGCCATCCTGTACTTTAAAGTACCTTGTCTTTAAAACTACTTAGGCAAATACTCATGTAAGAATTATCTAGAAACATATACCACAACATGAGCATTGTGCAGGCTAGGAAATAATCCAAATTCTGCAGGTTAAAGTAACATGTAGAAGTGTGCCCTATTCCTAGCTCTTCAGGCTAAAGCATTTTCCCTTAAAAATTTACAGAACCCCAAGCCTATTTTCACAACTGGCATTAGAAGCGCAATTGCAGGTAAGCACATATACATGTTCACGTGTAACCACCAAGAGAACAAACATGGAAGTTTCTAGAGATGTTACATGATTAAAAGAAAACACAAACAGCAGTTTACTTCCATTCTAAAATGAATAAAAACTAATCATAGGGCTCACAAAAAACAAGCAGCTCTGAATCAACACAGCTGAAATGAAATCTAAATCATATCTCTTTATCTCCCTCTTTCCACTCTTTTGTAAGAGTCAACCTAAAAGCACAAGGATGTAAAAATGCTCTATTTTGGCAAAAGAAAAAAAAAAAACACATTTCATAAAAAACCTGTTACTACCTTTGTCACTATACTATTTGTCTTCAGTATCTTTTCTAATAAAACACACAAGAATGAAGGGCAACATAATTATTTCTAAATCTCTATGTAAACAAAAAGAACTGTACCTGTTTATTGTTTAGTACAGAATTAAACACCATATCAATATTAAATTATTTGGAAGAGGGCTGTGTTCACATCGACCTTACCATCCACTGAGTGAGAATTTTCCAGACACACCAAATAGGACATAGCTTCCAGGACACAAAGCTGATTTTTACAACGTCAGACAAATTCACTTTTCTTTCTAAATTTGTACAGCAAACCTTATGGCAGCCTCCAAGAGGCTTTTGTTGTCTCCTGCATTAAGAAGGGGTACTTTAAGTGATTCCAAATTAAGCTCTTCAGAATACATATCCTGTAGTACTGAAATACTATGGAAACATATTTTACAGTTTAGCTGGCACAGGCAAACTGTTTCAGTGCTACCTTTCTGGGTATGGTATATACTTCTTTATGTCATCAGGAACAAAACCAGAATTAAACATGCACTACGCTTTGGACTTTTGAAGGAATTCTGCGGTTTGCTGTACTTTAATTTAGCTCCGAACAGTGACTACTGTGGTCCAACATATCTATGCCATCAACTCGAACAAATATTTGCCTACATGCTGCTCTGCCCTGTTACTCAGCAATTCTGCAACAATGCTTCAAGTCACTGAACCCCTGGGAGATGTTTTCATCATTTCCGGTAATTCTGCAGACAGAATGCAAAATCATATATTTGAAATACACTATGGGAAAGCACCATACTGAACAACTCTTTACACTGCAGCAGTGGATTGCACGTGGTCAGTAAAAATAAGAGAGAATGCCTTCATGTTGAAAAGCACATTACCCATGACAAGGCCAGGAACTAGTTCCAGCAGCATTAGCCTAATGTAAGCTAGAATTAGTTCTTAGTTGTAATTTCTGCAGTCAGTATGCCTAAAATAAGCACAGCTGGTGAAATCCTGGCATCCCAAACTAGAAGAGCATTGTTCCCATTCACACTCAAAAAAATCAGGACTTTCATCTGTCACCACAGTAGCAAATAAATATGGTATTCGCTTCTTCACTGTTAACGTGGTCTCAGTAGCAGCTGAATAGGGAAAAAAGAAGTGGCCACATCATTTTCTTACTTCAACAGCATGCAGAAACTTGTAACTTGCTTTGCTTTTGCATCAGAATTCATTAGCGAAGTCACAGGGAAGGAACTTCTCTTTATTCTTCTGCAGACACATGGGAAGCAACAAGATCTCATTCTCCACAAGCCTTCAATGAACAAAAGGGCCTAATAAATTTTCCTCAGTCTTCAGTGTTTTCTATTACAGGGTAGATCCAAGGTTCTATTAAACAACAGCTTAGTGTAAATACTTCTTATCATAAAACCATGTAGAGAAAACAACAGCAAGACTAACTGCAACCATACCAAATTCAGAATAAAACCATGAGATACATCTACATATTCTAAGAAACTGAGATATTGATTTGGTGTGTTAAAATTCACACAAACCATTAACCCATTATTCCTCTGCCAATGACTCAGTTCTACCATATTTTTTCTCTTCATATTAGGTTACTGATTGACAAATAAAAGTCTGGAGCTTTTTGAAGCTGCTCAGTACAACAGCAACAAAAACATCAGCTCTTGCCTTCCTAAAAAATTAACTAATTGTTCAGTGAATAAGAATCATCACTGGGATTAACACACCATGGCACCAGAATACTCTCCTGATGCCTTGTTTTCCTTTCTTTTAATCTTCATGCAACTGGGATGCAAATGGGAAAGCTGACAGCAAGAATACTTCAAACAGGATGGCTCCTGTAAGAAATAATAGGAATGCAAAAATACATCATGATATCTGCAGAGATCCTAACCTTACTCAGCTTACTGCTCTGCTGAGAGATAGTGTGACACATCTCTTTGGAGATTTCCTAAGCAGTGGGAATATGGCATAAAGAAAGGGAAGAGTGTGGCCAGAAGGTTGAGGGAGATCATTATTCCCCTCTGCTCTGCAGTGGTGAGGCCACAACCAGAATACTGCATCCAGTTCTGGGCTCTGCACTTCAAGAGAGACAGAGAACTACCGGAGAGAGACCAGCATGGAGCAACAAAGATGATTAAGGGACTGGAGCAACTCCCTCATGAGGAAAGGCTGAGAGAGCTGGGACTCTTTGGCCTGGAGAAGAGAAGGGTGACTGGAGACCTTATTCATGCTCTAAAGGGTGGGCTGAAGGAGGATGGAGCCGGACTCTTTTCCGTGGTTCCCAGTGACAAGGGGCAATGGGCACAAGCTGGAACACGGGAAGTTCCATTTGAATATGAGGATAAACTTTCTTCCAGTCCCTGGAACAGGCTACCCGGGGAGGTTGTGGAGTCTCCTCTGGAGATTTTCAATACCCACCTGGATGCAGTCCTGAGTGATGTGTTCTAGGTAATCCTGCTTTGGCAGGGGAGTTGGACTGGATGATCTCTAGAGGTCCCTTCCAACTCTGACAGTTCTGTGATTCCATGTTAGGAGCAATCCAAAGTCAGTCACTGAACAGAACTGACCTATTCCTGCATCACAGATTGCTGCTGTCTCCAGTGTCAGTTGACAGATTGACAGGGGACCACAAGATGAGAGCAAAAGCACATCAGTTGTTAGAAACAAGTGAGGAACACACTTACAGGGACATGTATATGAAATACAAGTAATACTTTATTTTAGTGCTTAACTAAAACTACCGCCTAAACAGTGATGCTACCAAAAGCTGTGCAGGCTACTCAGTCTGCCACAGAAGCTGCAAGACCTTTTGAAAAGCCCCCTCATATCTACAGTTCTGCTGGCAAATTAAAAAAAAACAAAAAAACAAAAAAACCAACAGAAGTGACACGAGAGAGAAGGGTCAACCCCCTCCCAAAAAACCCCGACCACCACAATCCCACAAAATATAAAAGCTACAAAAAACCCTACCACAACAAAAATCGATACGGTTTCTCTCTTAAAGGTCATTAATGCAACTAAAAAAACTGATCCTGCCGATTTTAGCAGGCTATACAGCAAACTCACGAATAACAGATAATCTTTATATTTCACATCAGGAGAGATTCAACCAATACAAAACATTACAGTTCCTATGAAGCAGCCTGGCTGGAAAGCGGTCCAGGTTTTAGAACAATTAAAGAGCATTCAGTCTCTGCCCCTTAAATCTTGTTCTACTCCAGTGAAACCACTGGATTTTTCCTTTCCACTGTGACAGTCACTTGGCCTTAAATTATAACAGGCTGATAGCTAAATCCACAGAACTAGCAATACTCCGAAAGTAAAGAACCTCAGAAAGAAAAGAGAGTTCATGAAAAAATAAACCTTATGGGATTATCAATTAAGATATTTTAGCTTCCGAACTTAAAATAAATGGAAAATATGCCATATGAACCTCTGTAGATATTAAATCATTTTATTTTTATTATATTGAGACCCATAATTGCACCTGGAAGGAAGGAAAAACTGGATCACTTTGTCCCTATTGGTCTAAAAGCACAAGTACCATCAAGAGACATACCTGACTCACTAGCAGAATAAGCAGCAATGAGACCTGCATTAGCAAGCTTCACATGAAAAAAAATAATTAGGACAGTCAGAAAAATTTCAGAGGATTGAATTGTTCACATACCTATGAAATAAAATCCACAACGTTTTAAAAGCTTAATGAAATTACACTCAAGTAAGGAGTGCTGCATCCAGCCAACTGTAAATACTGCCATGTATTTTATTACGTATGCAAAATAAATGTACTTTTAGACCCTAAAACCCTTCCCTTGCGTGCATGAAATCTAAAACTTAGAATTTGTTTTGGAAAATTTGTTTCAGTCTGTACAACATAGCCTGTACATAGACCACAGAAAACAGAATCCTTTACTGAATCACGTGTGTATGCATTTTACCAGATAATCTGACAAATTTGCCTTTATCCCTTCCACAGAGGATTATGTGTGTCTGCATAAAAATAATCTTCCAGGTTAAAACAGGACTGGCTTGACAGGAGTTAATAATGGCCCCGCAGAGAACCAAGGTGTTTATACGGAAGAGTAAATTGTCTACAGAGAGAAGATAAGCACAAACAGCAAGCAGAGACTAAGGGTCTCTGCTCTTAGTATTCAGCAGGTATCACAACTAACAATGAAAAAAATAAACTCCAAAACAGAAAAATATTTACAGGAGGACATAATCATGATTCAAGTTTAAGCCTAGCTTGCTTCTGTCCTCTTATTTATTTATAAGCATGGACAGTTGCACCAGAACACAGTTGACAGAGAAATGTTTGCATGAGAAAGACTGTGCTAGTACTGTTTTTTGAAAATCTGTTATAAAGGAATGTTCTTCTAACAGACAGTTTATGAAGGTACTGCCTTGCTTATAATCCTAATGGCTGCATGAAGCAAAACAAAACCTTCAGTAAAGCAGAAGCCAGAAGCTTTCTTAATGCAGCTCACAGAATCAGTGCATGCAAATTTTTAACAACCCTCTCTTTTAATTTCCATACATGTCAATATCACTCATTTACAGCTAATCTAAAGAGACTAATAAACCATCTGCATCTCTGTTGAAGTAAAGCTTACAGAAAACATTTCACTTGGAAAAAAAAATAAAAGAGAGAATATTTAAACTAAAACATGTATAATTAAAAATGTTCCTACACATAAAAAAATGAGACGAGTAAATCTGAGCTATATATTTCATTGCCTTTTCTATCTTTTTTAAGTATGTTACAAAACACACCTACCTGACAAAGCCAGACCTCTAAGTGGAACCGACACGGTGCAGCAAACATTTTGTTTACCAGAGACATTTATAATTCAGTTTGGAGACATCTGCAAATGTTAGCTCTTACACTGCCCTCTTAATGGGTTCTTTAACAACTCAGTAGATGTACAGTAACTGTGGATATATTAAGATAATCAGTCTCAGGAGTAAATAATTCCATCTAGCCTTTTACTAATGTTTTAACCTTAGAATTACAAAAAGAAAGAGACATTTCAAGTAGCACAGACCTTCTGGTTCAAAGGAAATCTGTCTAGTGGATGTGTTACATAACTGAGAAAATACAGTATCAAGTAACTTCTAAGTAATTATATTCTGAAGATTTGTTCTGATGTTTGCAAAAGGTCTGGGTGATTTAGTTACTTGAAGCCTTGCAGTACAGTGCAGATGTGCAATATCCCTTAACGAAAACAAGGGCAAATGTATTTGATGGGTAAAAAGCAAAATTAAAGTTTAGTTTGCTTTAGAATTCTGTTTGGGTTTTTTTAAAATAAATTTTAATTTGTTTTTAAACATGGTATTAAATGACTTCAACACATTCTGTTTAGGAAAAGGATCACAGTCTATTAGATTATACTGTCAAATTCCAAATAAAATGTATAGACATTCCCAAATAGAAAAAGCACGGTTACTTCTGCAATACTGGACTCCTTCAAAAAAATACATCGGCATCACAGTAAAATAAGTGGAACAAAATGCTTTTAAAAATAATTATTAAAAAAAAGAAACCCCAGAACCAAAAACAACACACACACACAAAACAACCACAAACCAAACAAAAAAACGCTACCAAACCAAAATTTCAGGATCCTCAAGTCACTAAGAGAACTCAGTACAATCTTAAAAAGCTAGGGAGAAGGAAGATTTCTTTTTTCACCTTTCTGTAAAGTGTCAAAATCTAATATTAATTCTTCGTGTTCTAAGAAAATCTAAAGAGGACTACCAAGCTATTAAACCTTCCAGTGGATCATTTGTGGTATGACTTATTAGCATAATTGGGGGCACACTTTATTCTGACCTTTGTAAAACTTTCATTTCCCAAATGTGATAGATACAAAGTGCTTTTATAATACCAATAATGATTATTTCCTATGGGAAACTGCCAATTATAAGTTGGTGAAAAAGGCTATACCGGATGTACATCAAGAACATTAATGCACCTACCAACAGTCAGACTAATTAAAGCCATTCTTCAAATATTAATAAAGCTTTTTACTTCCATGAAATATAACCTGTGCATTTTAGTTGAACTGCATCCTTGTCGGGTCATTCATTCAACAATAATAAATGTTTGATTAGTGTTTAATTACAGCATTTACACTGAACATTCACCTTTTCCTGGCATTAAACCAACACAAGCGGGAAGCTGCTTTAACATTTAACCACTTGACTCAAGTTCATATTGTTTATATCAAGTCACATCAAATACCAGTAAAAAAACCACAGATACAGAAATAAACCCCTTGTGTTCTGAGCAAAAGTCTTAAAAAAAAAAAGAAAGAAAGAAAAAAAAAAGGCGCAGGAAAGGTCAGGTATAAGGACAAGCAATAAACTGCCAAACAGCGTGTGTTTTAGTTTTATAATACTGACTCCAGTATGTTCTGCTGAGGCCACAAGTACAACAGGTAGCAGATTCAATAGCATCATTTCCTGCTCTTCTGTCACCTCCTGTCTTGAATAACCTGCTGCCAAGGTTCAGTAGGTAAACGCGCACCACCAGGAAAAGAAGGCACGGAGAGGGCACAGCCAGCCAAAATTCCTGAACACGCTAACTTAACAGAGGACAAGAGAACCACCTTCCCATCAACACAGTCTCAACTCCCCAATGTGCCCAGCTCCACATGTGTGCATTGAGTGTGCCAGAGCAGGAGTGCATCTTAGCAACATCAGCCCCAGGCACGTAGTTTGCAAAGCCTCTTTTACAGCAGTGAAACCAAACCACACAAAACCAGGGAAGCCTTCCAGAAAATGCAGCCTTAGGAAATATGGTCAATTTGATCTCCTCACAGGTTGCCTTGGCTTTTTAAAGTTCTCCCTACACCCCAATGGATGAACAGATAGAGTTCGTAGGGTGCAGAATCATACCAGAGAGTAAAAGAAATTCCATGAAGGAATACTCAGGACCCAACAATGTGCTCTCACATCACAGAACAGGACTGAGTTCTTACTGATTATGTATTCTGTATAATGTTGCTTTATATTTGCTGTAACGCCTTTGCTTTGGTCACAATAATTTTTGAAGTAAATTCTTAGCATGTGACTCGCATTTATGCTCTTGCCAATTTGCAAGCCTTCATAAGATTCTATGATTCTAAGACGAAATTACATTAAAGTGAACTTTATAACATTTTACTACACTTTCACAGCACCTGTAGATTAACACAGAAAAGTAGAACATTAACAATGATAAATCTGATTCAAAATTTTATGTGACAACACAAAGCACTCCATGCTGATACATCAATGATGAAGAGAGGAAAACTTCTGATTTCTTTAAAAATATAAAACTGGAAACCGTCTTGATCATTGAACAAAGTGACCGAGCACTAGTGTATGGCAGGCATACCTGACCATCTGGCTGGAAAGGACCTACTGAATTCAGAGCCAGCTGCTGAGCCCAGGTGAATCCAAACCAAACACAAGCCACAGACATTTTACTAGCTACGTTAACCAGCTCTTCTCCTCCTATAAGGTCTCTGAAGAAGGAAAGACAAGGTTGGTTTCTCAAGGCTAAAATATATCTCAGCAAGAAGAAAAGGACTGAAGAATTTTTGTCAGACTGAGCAGCCAGCTTGCTTGCAAACCAGAGCTGGATATACACATCTCACCATCTAGACCTGATTTGATGAGGTAAGTGAAGCACTGCTTCCTTTGTATGAGGAGAGGCCATTTATGAAAACACTCGCTGCAAAACAAGTACAAATGGTCAAAGACTTCCAAATACACAAATGCCAGAGAGAACAACTCTGCAGATCTTGAAAAAGCAGTACAAGAATTACTCGTACTATCTACAGCACCTCCAGAGATGTGCTCTCAACTGCTAACCTAGACTGCAAAAGATTTCATAATGATCTTGTTTACAATCCAAATCTTCAGTCTGGTACAGATCAAAAAGCAAAATGCGCAGTTATGAAATCTGCATAGGTTTACTCACTACTTTTCATTGTAATGCTTAACAAGTCTTATTAATTTTGAAAAGAAGAAACAGCAGTTAAAAATATAAATGTCTCAAAAGTGGAACATGTGTCGTTAAAGCAAAAAACAACATTCCGTGTTTCTCTGTCTTTCTCCTTTGTTATACAGAAAACAACTCGACAGCAGTCTCATCACTTCACATACTGCAACTTTCAAAACTTGGCAAAGCAACTCTTACACATTGTGTTTCAGATCCAATAACTCAATACGAGCTTCAAAGATCTGGCAGCAGCTCTTTGGGGAGTTACTTCCTACTTTTCTGGCTTACACAACCTGTCAAGTTTGGAAAATTTACACTTAGTAGATTAAAAGGATGTACACAAAGAAAGTAGAAATCATAACAACCACAATAATTATAAATTAAGTTCTGAATTCAAATTTGATTTGCCACACATATTTCCACTGCCTGCAAGAAATCATTCTGATGCAGAATGGCACATGCCATCTTCTCAGATTCCAGTTTTCACAGATAGTGCAGTTAAAAAGGATTTGTTTAGGTAAACAGCTACCAGTAAGGCAGACCCCATAACTATCTCAGACAGGCACACTCCCTTTTCTCTAATGCAATACTCATTTTAAAAGCAACAAAATTATAACAGGTAGGATATGAATACTAGAATAAAAGCAAGTTCTGGAAAAGCCACGGGATGATGTGGTGTTTTGCCTTTGATTAGAATCTGTTTACTTAAACACTCAACCAAACATTGCTCCTCTAAACCAGACAATGAATGTAATCTGAGAAAACATCCCTCTGAAATTTTCTGTAGTTTAGGGGTTCAGAGAAGTTGAAAATACCAAAGGGAAGAAAAAAAAAAATGCATTTTCTAGCAGTAATTCAGTGATTTTCTCTTTAACTTCACCAGAAAACACTACAAGCTAAAGATGAAGGCACCACTCATGTAGCATAAGACACATCAATTTAAAAGAAAACATCTACTGAACAAATAATTTTGGTGTATAAATACTAGGATTTTTCAGATAGTTTCAATAGTAGAATAGAGTCCGAAGGAAATAAAACATTTTGTCCAAACCCAGCTGTGCACGTGACCTCTTCCTGTCTATCCTTCCACATTATGTATTTCCTATACTTGACATTTCTATTACTACATTTCCCACTTATTCTATCTTGCTTCATGTATTTTGCAGCTCTCTGCATACCTTCCAGATTGTTCTGTGTATTCTTTTACTCTCCATTTCTCTTTCACACACTAGGCCTCAGTTGAAGTAAGGGACAAAAAGCCCACTGACTCATCCACAAAGGGAACATGGGAATGTCCCTCACCATCTCTGCCAGCACTGCCCTGCAGTTTTTGCACTGAGTCCATGCCATCCCAGTTTAGGCTGAGAAACAAGTAAGAAGATAGTTTTCTCTAGTTCTTTCCACTGTATTCTCTCCATTTCCAGACATGTACTCCTGCTGGTTAGTTGGAGCAGACTCTCGTGCTCTGGTTTCCTCTTGGAGCCAATTTAATTCACTACTAAAGAAGAAAGTGACCCAGAAAAAAAAAAAAAAAAAAAAAAAGAAGGGGGGAGAGGGTAAACCACAAAGAACCCAGTATATCTTCGTAAGCTGAGCCTGCACAGAACAATGTGGTTTGCAAAGACTCCACTTTCGTCAGGTTTTAGTGAGGCCTTATAATGTGAGCCGTCATTTTGTCCCACATTTTCTGACCAGTTTCCAACATTGTCCACCTTTGCACGCAAGACTGCGTCTTCGCACATTTTAAAAGAACAAGGCTCTAACTTCAGGCACTGATGAAATACAAATTTTGAATAAATAACACCATAGCTTGCCTCCTTATCTAATATTCCCACACCTTTCAAAAAATGGCAAATAGTCTTCCCTTCCTGAGGAGTGGCAGGTAAGGGAAACGTTTTATAACGCAGTGGCTTAAAGAAATACCCAGGCAGAAGAAAACAACCTTTCTCAGCCCAAGACAATTCATACCATTAAACAACCAAAATACACGGCAGCAAAAATTTGTTTCCTCCCTTTTTCTGCATTAGAATGTCTGAAGATACAGACATGGTTCAAGACAGACATACCATGAAACAATTTGAGGCAGTAGTCTGGCAAACTTCAAGAGTCCTCTCCAGAAGTTGACTTGCCACTCATTCTTTCCCCTCTAACCTCAGCTCTGACAGCAGAAATGAAAACCGATTCAGCTGAAAAATCATAGAATAGTTTCAGTTGGAAGGGACCTTTAAAGGTCAGCTAGTCCAACCGCCCTGCAATGAGCAGGGCCACCTTCAACTAGATCAGGTTGCTCCAAACCCTGTCCAACTTGACCTTGGATGTTTCCAGAGATGGGGCACTGATGCTCCTCTCAACAACCTGTTCCAGCATTTCACCACGCTCCTTGTAAAAAATTTCTTCCTTGCATCTAGTCTAAATCTACCCTCTTTTAATTTAAAACCATTACCCCTTGTCCTACCACAATAGGCCCTACTAAAAAGTCTGTCTACATCTTTCTTGTAAGTTCCCTTTAAGTATCAAAAGGGTGCAATAAGATCTCCCTAGAGCTTTCTCTTCTCTGCATTAAAATTAACCTTTTAGAATTTTATTTAGCAGGTCTCCTTTTCAGCCAGGCAAGCTACCCAATTCACTTGTTAGTTACACAGGTTCCTCCTGTGAACAAGCATCCAGGGACAAGAAATTAGAGGCTAGGGAGTGAGACCGAGGACTACTTTCTTTATCAGAGCTGTTAGTTTAAATGTATATGGAACTACTGGGAACTTGACAACTGAGAGAGTAACTACTGCCATAAATTATCTGTATGTTTTTGTTATCACTTGTTTTTAGCTCCCAGAGCTCTGCCTCCTCTCTGAGCCACCAACCTTTCTCAGTCTGAGACTCTTGCCATTATATATTTTCTGCTCCTCCCATGCTCACCTTTCTCACCAAAAAGGTCTACCCATCGCTGAATTTTGCTGTAATTAAACAGAACATCCTTTCAAAGGAAAGTATGAAGACTACATGAAAATAAGCAGCAGGGAATGTTCGGAACACACTGCTTCATCTGGATGCAGTAAGCTTCATTTATTTTTCTTTTGCCTCTCTATTTTTGTTTTATATTGTTGACTCCAAGTTTTAATGACAGAGATATTTTAAGCATTCCTGACCCAGAAAAACGCTAAGAATAAGAGAACTTTTATAAAGAAAACATTGTCCATCTGAAGGGAAAGTCGGTGTATGGTCCACCTAAGTGAGCTATGCACATTGCTTATGAACAGCAGATACCTTTTCAGACCAAAAAGAACTCAATTTCCAGAAGTCAGTGATAACACACAAAGAATCAGATAAGCAGTGGGATTCAACAACCCTGATTAAGAGAACAGTAGTGGGACTCAAGGCCAAAACAGAAGCAAAATTCAGCTCAGGTGGAAAATATCCACACAAAATATCTTAATTGCTGTGCTTATAAGGGACAGCGACAAGATATCCAATGCAGATACAGTCTAAAGCCAGGATTAAAAACCTCTGAGGTACAATCTGAGCAAATTACACAGGTACCTAACAAGAAAGCAACTTTCCTTTATTTTCCCCTTTGATGTGTCACTTCTATTTTAGGAGCAGTTACTATGCCCCATATAATGACCAAGAAGCAAATGCTTTAGGACTGAAACGCATCCTCAGTTACGTCAGTGATTATATGAATATGTTCAGTGAGCATGACAACAGAGTTAATGCA
Organism: Thinocorus orbignyianus; assembly: GCA_013400375.1. Taxonomy (NCBI): domain Eukaryota; kingdom Metazoa; phylum Chordata; class Aves; order Ciconiiformes; family Thinocoridae; genus Thinocorus; species Thinocorus orbignyianus. Next base: position 1,304,704 of record VXBW01008135.1, read on the forward strand.
GTTCCACCCTGGCATAAGGAAAACAAGCGTACAATATTTCTGTGATTATAGCAGATAGATTATATAGAAGCTCATCAAGATCTGCTCTTCTCAAGTAAAGCAAGTAAGCAGTGTAATCCTAGAAATCACAGTAGATAATTCTTACAAGTACGTTGGTGCAAGCAGAGCCACATTACCAGTGTTTGTGTTTGCACTTCCAGTACTTTTTCAGCTACAAGAGGTCATCTGTGGCTATATGGCACTATTTTTGAGGTCCCAGAAATGTGAACAAGTTAACGATGCAAACCTGTGAAGTACTTCCTCCTCAACCGTTAAAGCAAAACCAGTAGTTGCTTTAGTGATGAAGCAGACATATTCTACTAAAACTGCATTCTCTTAAGAACCTAGGTTTTAGAAGAGCCAATAGCCAATCTTCTATTTTGTAATCACAAAGACAAAAATTTCAGCAATGGTATGATTATGTCATCTGGTAATTATCTTCCTGAATAGAAGACAAAGTTGCGTCATTTCACCCTCACCCTCTATCAGCCTTGAGGTTCAGCTGCTTTGCCCTTTGCCCCCACACTACCAGGGTCCATCAGAGCACACAGATCTCTTGATGAACAGGTTTCCATCTGGAATACACAGCAGGGTGGACAAACACTATTTATGTGCCCTGGAAGGACAACAAAGTTGACAGTATCTCTCTTCAAGTCTGTTTCATTACCCGTGAGCATCCTGATCTAGTTGAAGATGTCCCTGCTCATCGCAGTGGGGTTAGGCTACATGAACTTTAAAGGCCCCTTCCAACACAAAGTATTCTATGACTCTATGCCAGAAGAACTACTACCCTGAAGGAATCTGCCAGTACTCTGATATTACCCCCAATGTAATTATAAAATAAGAAAAAGTACTTTTTTCTTTTTTTTTTTCAAATGAAGACTACAGACTGCACAGCAGCAGAAAATACAGGAACAGGCAAAGAGAAACAATACTCATACAAACAGATAAATGTACTTAACAAATTAGCTCCTAATATTCCTGCCCTCCTTTTGTGATTCTAGCCAGTAGTTCATTAGGTGCTCATAAACGCAGGGCTGAGGATCCACCTATTCAATAACACCTTTAAGCCACATTAATAGACAACATTTTAGTAGTGGGAATCCTTCCTTTCTTTTACAGTTCAACTTACCTCTGGTGATGGCTCTAATTTGCATCTCCCTTCCTTCACCTTTATTCATCGGAAAAGTATTTCAACTTTTTCAAAGCAAGGGAAGTCAGACAGCAGTTTTCATAAAAATATTAGTGTTCCCTCACCATAATCCAATTCAACTATTGCCTGCCTACATGATAAACAAAGTCAACCAGTAACTGCTCCAGTGTGCTGCTAGATCCCACATAGAATTACCAGTAAACTGTCTTGTCCACAAGGCTGGGCTGTACCCAAATCAGAAACTGAGGCCTTTGCTCATTATTTCCCATGTAAATATACTTTTAATGAAAAAGTACACAATCACATAAATAGCATTAACACAGGCGGCACATAATCAGCTGTTACTGAGCACAAGATACAATGGTAACTAAGAGTCCCCCAGGATAAGGAGAATGAGGTGAATGTTACTCCTAGCTCCCCATATGAGATACACAGTGACACACAAGTACCCAAAAAACAATGGAGATAATGTAATCAAAACCACACACGCCAAATAATCTGAGTCTGTCCTTTAATCTACAAAAAAAATCTGCAATTCTAGCCTGTAAAAATACCCCAGAGATCTTCTTTCACCTCCACAAAAATCAACGATAAAGTGGTGATGAATAAATCAATGAAGTAACTGTGATAATCAGGACATTATTTCAATTATTATTCCAGTCAGGAATGCCCAAGCAATCACTATGTCCAGCTTCACATTATAAACTTTGACGGGGATTCAGTTTACCTTCCTTCCAACAGTACAGGAAACTATAGCTTATTTAAAACAAAAAAAAAAACAAAAACAAAACAAAAAAAACACCCCAAATATTCTTTGACTAGTTCTCTCTTCAGCTCTATCTCTTTCACAGTAGGAAAGGGTCAAAGTTCCTGTAGCTCCTAATGGCATTAAAAGGAGCATTATTATAGTTAACGATCTGTTATGATAAAGGCAGTATCTCCCATTTGCACACCCTTGTCCTTCCCACCACTATTTAAACAGAACAACCTTTTAGGGACACACTGGCTGACCTCATCTCCTGAAGAAATACTACCTAGAAGCACACAGTAATGAAACAGACAATAATGCATGATAGTGACAATTAATCTTTAATAATATGATATTTTAGCATGCTTGCTACTCAAAAAACCTATCCCAGGCATCGTCAGTGGAGCCAGCATTAACTACAGTATGCTGCTTGCAGGCCCTGACACTGTCTGTACAAGTTGTGACTGCTTGTGACTATTTTGGTTTTGTTCTGTTATTCAGTCAAATCCCCTTTATATTTACTTGATGTAAATTCAGAAGTTTGGAATTTGTTTTTCCTTTGCGCCAAAAATTTTGAAGTCTGTAAGTTTCAAGATGGTGTGTGAAACCTACAGCATATCCTTATGTTTCTTCCCTCTATTATGCGGAGTTCTATTTTGAAAGCATGCAAGATCATCAAACGCAATAGCTACTCAAGGTAAACAGATTCATCCCTTATTTATCAATTTTAACAAATGAGCCAATTACTCCAGCAGTTCTTTCACTGGTGTGCTTTCACTCTAAACCTCTAGTAAGAGTTCTACTGCTTTTACCTGGGTAAGAAGTTAGCAATATCTGTATTTTCAAACTTTCGCTATAAGAAAATATTTACAGTAGTTTCTACTTTCCAAGAAGTTATTTCTGGCAAAGGTAGATTTTTTTTTTTCTTTTTAAATTATTTTAGTAAACTGTGCTTGTGCCCACAGAAGAATTATTTTTATCAGTTACAAATAAACAAACCAATTGTGATGGAACACCAGGTCACAGTGCAACAAATTCCCAAATCCTTCTGGTGTACAGCACAGGGATAAATCAACAATCAGGAAGTAGAAAACAAGGAAAACAGAAGTGCATTTTAATGACTAATGTTAATATTACATGGGCGTAAAGCACTGCCCGTAACCATTCCATTGTTACTTCAAATTCTAAGATTCCAGAAGACCAACGCAACCATAACCTTTGGTGTCGATGACCTTTTCTGCACTGAAATTTTCCCTCTGGAGCTAATCTGTAATTGGAATCCTCACCTGAGAAATCATCTCAGACTGTATCAGAGAATTCTAATGTTAATTTCGATACATTTTTATACAAACAACAAAAAGAAAATACACCATCTTGTCAATTAGTGCATACGCGGTTGAATAGTGCATGAAGTTCTACAACCTACTTGCATGTGCAGTGCTCTGCTCCTAGGCAGTAAAGAGGAGCATCAAAGACCTGAACGGTTTCACTAACAGGGCAAGACTGAGGACTCACTTAAGATTAGTGAGAAACTAGCATTTGCCTCAACAACCCTTTTAAGCCTCCTCAAGGCCTAGATGCTAAAGCAAGTGGAATTCTGTGCCAATTTGGTTCTTCTGGAGGAGAAGTAGCTTTCAGAGAGCAGAAGCTCTCTCTCTGGTATCAGCGGAATATATAAAACTACACTCAGGCTAGAAGGATGTATGAAGTGAACATAAGTTGGTGTGAAAGTGACTCAGCCATGAGTATTAAAAAGAAAAAATAAAAAACTGTTTCCACAAATTTGATGTGAGAAGAACCTGCTGGAATCACATAGAGAGCAGAGCACTTAAATTGTTTTTGTGGCTGTTTTAAGAATGGTTCTACACTACTACTGTCATTTAGACAGGCCTGAGGGGTGAGGAAACAAAACATCAGTTTATTACTCACCTGTATTATCCAGAATGTGAGTGAGGCTACTACAGAAAGATGAGTATCAAGAATACCTCCTTCTGTCTGTGTCACTGATCATCCTCACACACAGACTCCTTTGTGTCAGGGTGCCTGGTTTTCCGGAAAGCATAGCATACTCTGAATCTGCAGTTATGACCTAAATTTCTAATAATTTCTCTCCTCTCATGAATCTTAACTATTTTTTTTCAGAATACATTTCTCATTCTACTAATATGGACAGCGCAGCACTGAAACACTAAATCTTAATTTAAACCTGAAATAAATAACCTAGTAAAAATGTAAATTAAAATACTAAAAGAACAGAAAAAGACATACCTTTTGAAAATCAGGAATTACTCTGTAGAAATTTCCATTGTAGAGAATATCTTCCTTCCCTAAAAAACAAACAAACGAAACACCTTTATTGTGCACACTAATATTTAATTACCTAATAAAAACATAGTGAACTTCTTCAAGACCTCCGTTTTCCCCCTCGGTATTACTTTCTCCTTGTGGACAAGAACTTATATACACTATAGCAAGCATATATATTGTATATTTAGTGAGTTTTTGTTTGAAGTTCATTTTATTTTGAAATTTCCTTCTATCCTTGTTATCAAAGCAAAAGCATCATAGCTACAGGTGAAACTAACACATGGTATCTATTCTTCCAAGCATTTAAAACTAGAAAGTAACCCTAGGCAATGGAGACCAAGAATGGAGCAGTGTGTCAGGAGCAGAATAAAAAAAAAAAAATATATATATATATTTTATTCTAAGATAGTATGACCTGATATAACCAGGTCTGTTTCTCATCCCAGCTTCGGGTAAAAAGTAAATTATGCCATCATTATTAGCACTAAAGGATGCTTCCCCCATTGCTTTTACCAACACCTTACAGGATGAAAGCATCTACTAATTACAGTTGATTCTAAACTGGTGTTTACTACTTCTGTCTCCCCCCCCCCTTCTATTTGTGTGGGGAAGGGGTTGGCAGCATAGGGGCATTCTGCAGTTCTGTGCTTCCAGGCAGCTCAAGCAGGTAAGGGGACTCACATCGTTCCCTCAGCTCCAGACATTATGGCAGCAACAGAATCACCGCAGGGTCCAGTGACATTCTAGCATTTTCATCTGCTGCAATATACTTTGTGCACCATAAAGTCGAGTGCTTCAAGGAAAAACTGACCTCTTCCCAAGCTTCCTCTGAGGAAACACTTGTACAGATCTCCTTGTGCCTGTCACCCCTGTATCAATAATACCAACTGTTTTGCTGTTGTTACTTCTCACGCACTTTTTTTTTTTTTAATGCACAAAACCAATTGATTTCTACATCTAAGTCATTTGTATGAGAGTTCAAAATGGACATAAGCACAACAGCCACTCCACAAGTAAAGCAGCAGATTTACAGAAACCGGAACAAAAAGGACAAAAGAACATTCAAAAAGGAAATCGAATCCAAATTTAGATTAGAAATGGATGTATTATAAGAGATGTTTTAAAGGGAAAAAATAACAAGCGTGTTGAGCATTGAAAATAATACCAAATGAACTGGAGTACTTTCAAACGAATCTCTATCAAGAGCTCCTGAGTGTTAGGAGAGAAGCAGTATTTTTCTCTTTCATTTTTTCCTTTAAAGTAAAAATAGATTGAAGCCTAAAATTGAGAGGATGTACTAGGTGTGTATTCAGGATTAAATCTGACCTGATACCTTTTAAGTTTTATGAGGTACAGAAGGAAGAAAAAAAAAAGAAAAAAAAAAAAGAGGAGGGGAGGAGGGAGGTGGGCAAGAAAAAGCCTCAGCGATATTAGAAAGAGAGAGGTTTCTAGAAAACATGTGTCTCAGCCAAGAGAGGCTAGGACATGTTGTAGGTCTAGAGTTTGCCTTGAAAATACACAGTGCATGAAACGCCCCAAATGGTATAATGGAGAGTCTGAGAACCACTGCAATCACAATTGCAGCAATGAGAGCAGTTAAAGAAATTAGATACCTGTTCTGCTGAATTCTCCCCAAAGTTGCCAAAAACTTTCATTAAAAGAGAAGTTTTTCCAAAACTTCTCTGAAACTCTGAAAGGATGATGGTTAGGTATTTTGTTCTCATTAAATATTGACAGCGCAGTCTTCTGGTAAAAGACTACACAGTGCCTTTGCTTGAATTTTTTTTTTTTTTAAGCCTCAAGCTGTCTCATTTTTCTAGTTCACTTCCAGGCTGTCCTCAGTAGCTCATAGTTGCACAACAAGATATCCCTGGGTCTCCACCACCCACCCAGCTGCACACAAAAGCGTCCTTACACTCACTTCTGGGGTCAACTAAAGCCAACTTAACTCTAAAATAAACCCACTATTCAAAACATGTTTCTGCTGGAAAAACAAAGACATTACAAAAATATTTTCAAGCATGCAGGCTATTCTATTAGTCTGCAAGGAGAGATGCACCCCAGATATTTTTGTTCTCTGGCAGATTGTGGTCAAATTTCAACATGATTACATCAGCATAAAACCCAGCATAGCTCCACTGAAATCAGCAGCATCACACCATACCTAATGCACATAACAGAAATAGAATCTGTTTCTTAACTAATATTAATCATATACAGCCTTCCGTGTAAAAGTGCCATTGGGCTCTGAAATTTCTCATGTCCCATGTAAACAGATGAGTACAATCTCATAAATCTAATGTTTCTTTTTAGTCATGCAAATACCAAGAATCTTTTTCTTTTCACCAGTTAAGTATTTGTTCAGAAGCTTATTTGTGTTCAAAATCTCCAATGGCCCTTTCAGTAAGGCTGTAAATTCTTTGAGGGAAACACTTAGAGCCAGAGTCAAGTCTCAGTTACACAGGCAGAAACACTGAGCAATCTATAATTCCCAGTAACCTAACTGCTGCCACAGGGAGGGATGGCAGCTGCAGACTCAGCTTTATCCTTTGTTCCAGAGCTGCTTGTAGAGGCTTAAATAGAAAAATCCTACCATTTTAATTTCTCCCGTTTCAAACTAAAAAAACCAACCAAACAGACAAAACAAAACCAAACCCAAACAAGTAAGTAATTTTTAAAAACAGGCAGAGCATCATTGATTTTATGTTCTTGACTTCCTGACCATTTGATCCAACTGATACCACAGGAGCTCAGTTGCAACTGATTTCTTACATAAGTGTTGAGGCATCAAATTCTGAAGTGCTTAATGTTTACCATTGGCCAAAACATAGATTTCTTAACTGCCGTTCAGTAAGGCATGACTTGTTTCTTGACTAGTCCCCTGAACTTTTCTGTTACCTTAAATATACCATATGGATTGCACCCCTCTCTCTTTCTTCATGTCACTTAACCTCCTAATAATCTACTAGGAAAGGATTTACATTTTCCAGCTAAATCATGCTAATCTTTCAAAAATATGGACAGCATTCAACAAGACTGCGGGCTGGTCAACAGATTACTTTTTTTATTTTATCTTAAAGCAGAAAACAAATTTTCGTCAACAAGGATCTAACACACAAGTTTATTTTTCACTTGCCACTCTCTGAAATGATAAGGGAGAATGACCTAACCGAAACGCACTTCTAGAAGTCTATAACCTTCCTATCTACAGACACTTGGTCATGGATGAAAAGCACCTCGAGTTACCCACTGGGAGACTGACACTTTAGAATTCCAATAAGGACCTTTCACCTGATGCAAATTAAGAGTGAAGTATAAGGACTCAATTTAGAAAAGTCCATTAGAATCTTAATTTAAATATGACAATTTTAGTCTGTCAATATTGACAGAAACAGTCATTATCTACCAAATCTTCACTTATTTTGTGCTGAAAAGGAAGATAAACCATAGTTTATCTGTTTATTAGTTATTTTTAGCATTTTTCAAATTTAAATTCCCTATGCAGCAACCTGGATGTGCAGTTTCTAAAAATGACTTTTACTGCTTTGCAGTTGTTTTTCAAGATCTGAAAGAAAACACAACACCCAAACCCAAAAAACACCCCACAGAAACACCAACACACAAACCCAAAAACCCTGGAAACAAAAATAATTTTAAAAAAATCCAAAGCCACCACAAACCCATTCTCACTCTAACACTAGGTCTGTGATAAGACGGTGCCAGGTGGTACACACTTGTGGGCAGGAAACCACTCACCGAACCCATGTTATGTCAGCTCCCTGCCTCCTAAAGGCACGCAGCAATGCTGGGCACTGCCAGCTCCTGCCTTCAACGGGGCGAGCTGTTCTAGCAACATCCATGCTATCAAGTCGTTCATTCTCATTTGAAGCCTTTGAGAAACCTCAGCTCCTTCCTGGAGTGGAGCCTTGCCAGGGACATCAGTCTGTTCCTGGTGACACACTCTACACACAATTCAGTGGCTTCCTGCTCAAAGCATTACATAATTTGAGCCTCTGGCATATCTTCATGGAACATTTCACATACTAATCCAGAAGATCAGCAGCCTCTTCAGTTATAACTCTTCACCTTTTCTTCACCGATACTGACCTGGATAGCGCTGACTATGGGGGCATATGGTTGTCTATCCCAAGTAAATAAAAAACTTGGCAGTTTGATTCCGAGACAAAAGAAGCAGCTAAATACAGTCAAACACAATTATTGGTCAATAATGTCAGTAACAGTAAAAAAACCCACCACTACAAGGGCGGGGGGGACAAGGGGAAGTACTCCTCTACTTTTGCAGTCACCTACAGTAATTCTCTGGAATCAAAATTACCATGCAGTTTAATAGGTTTTCAGTCTATGAAGTTACTCAATGCTGATGGAAGTTTTAACAATCCAAGATTGCTTTTACTCTGCCTGAGTGCCAATAAAATTAATTATTTTCATAGAAAACTGCATTCCAACTAAGAGTAAAGTTTAGGAGTGTCTCACCATATCCAAGGAAAACAGAAATGAAGGAGCAATCCTAGACTCCCAACACAAAGCCAGGGCAACATGCAGCAGGCGAGAAGATGGGAGAAGGATGGATACTACATTCAGGCCAGCAAGCCAATAGCTGCCAGTGTTTTAAAACACTAAGACAAAATGTAATCATCTAAGGTCTCCAGGGAAAGCTCAGCATCATCACAGAATTCCTACTGCAGCTCAGTCACTCTTTCACTCAGTCACTCAGTCACATCACTCGGGGATGTGCCCTGTCTTCCAGAAACTGGGAGCTTGCTTCTTGTCATACATGTTTTGAAACATAGTTCAGCAGCTGCAACACTGCACGTTGTGATCTACACTTCGATTATCCCAGTCCTCCGTAATAGCAAAAATTACGCAGCATTTTTTTTCCCCTTGAATATTTACTGAGATAATTACATGCTGGTTATGATACAAGACGCACTGCACAGTGCAAAACAACACAGAATGGGCATGCCGTTTTATTCAAACCTCTTTGTCCCATAACACATGGGAGAATATGTAGCTGATCGTATTGGTTATGTTCCTCTGAGAACATGTGACAGCACGCTCTCCCAAACGTACCAAATAGATGGACTCAGCTTTCTCAGCAGCCATATTAAATTATACTTTAAAAAAAAAAAAAAAAGCCACACAACTATTTTACAAAACATTATTAATTACTAAAGCCATCTGTGCTGCTAGAGAAGACTCCCTTCCATCTTCCACCCCTTCTTCCCTTCCTACTGGGCTGCACAGAGAAGATGCAGCAGTGTATTTACAACCATTTTTATGCTAGCAGATGTTACACCTCAACAAAACTGCTTTGCTGCAAGTTCAAGAAAAGAGTGGTGGGAAGACATTTACATAACCAGAGATTATCAATGAAAGCAACAGAGGATGGTAAGCCACAGGCCACAGACATTCAAGTCATACAAGTATCTCTTCCTCTTTTTCACTCCGCTTTCTATTTTGCTTTAATTCCGTAAGAGAATCTTACTGGTAGTCACTTCATAACGCACTGCAAGGCCCAAATGCCAGAAGCTTCTCTTGTCTCAACAAAACATACAGAGCTAAAATTAAATTGTAACTGGCTTTAACACACTTTTATTTTGCTTCCACCCACCTAGAACACACACCCTGTTCAAAGTAAACATCTTTAGACACTGAATAATACGAAGTCTAAAAGAAAAATTTACACTGTATGTAATAAACAAAGATACATTTCAAAACAATTTTGATTACTATCGCTGAATCTGGCTGCAAGCAGCTAGCTAAAAGTAATATTATTGTGATGCGAATAGCATGGTATTTCAATGCAAGAAAGTAAATACATTGTTCCAGATACTAGCACGGGAGTTGAAATCCACCCAAGAAAACCATTTGCATTATCAGTTTGCATTATTATGCCATAACATTTTGACACTGGGTTTAAACATTAAGCTGCAAGTACAATACCTCTTTTTTAAAACTGATGCAATTTCTTGGGGCAAAATCTGATAGTGAGCCAGATTTCCTCTCTGCTAGTTTCTCCCAAACAATTGACAGTTTAATTTTTTATTTGTACAGTAAACAGATCAAAGCATTACACATCTGGAACAGAGGTTTACAGAATCACACTGGGCAAACACCCTGGGCCCGATGCTGCAGGCTTTATTGAAACAGATCTCTTGGCGATGGTAGGCAGTACTAGTCTGTGCTAGGCTGTCCAATGTAAAAACCTACACTTAAAAGAGAAGTCAATAACTTTGAAGTCTCACTTGTCTGAGAACTATTAAACGTGCAACTGTCTGGTTGATCTCTACCACGTGTAATTAGAATTGTTTCACACTTACATTCTGTTGCCTATATACTAAAAATTGTGTTCAGCTCTCCTGCAATACGGGTGTTGCAAATTCTTTTGGGGAAGGAGCATTTTCAACAATGTACAATGCCTTAAAAAAAACCAAGAAAAAAAAAAAATAATTCCAGAACCACTATTAAATCACTAAGTGGTGTAAGACTGCAAAGCGTTGAATAATTTTTACCATAGCTGGAACAAATTTCTAAATCTATGCTCTGTACATTAGGTTGTAATTTCAGCTGAGTGTCTTCTATTTCTTTTCTAACCCAACTGTGCAGTCCAGTTTGTTCGGTGTTTGTTCTTTGTTGCCTTTCACAGAACTAAAAGAGGGATGGAACAGAAACAACATGACCCATATCAACTAGTTTTAAAACCGACAGGGATGTTCAGTAGTAGGCCTGGTGTCTGCAGCTACTTCAGTTCTTTACACAGGGATTCCTCCTACCAAGAAATAACACTAAGAGGCACAACTTCCATTTTTGCTGGAAGACTGGTGACAAAGATTATACGAAAAAAGATTGCTTGATAAATATCCTGTATCAGACTGTACTTCTAGAACTGGAAAAAAATGGAACTTTGCTACTGCTGGGCTATAAATCAAAACTGAATCTGCTCCTTAGCAAAGGTATTAAAGACAACAGTCTCCAATACTGCATGACATGTGAACCTGAGCAGTACGAGCAATGCCTCGCTCCATACATAAAGCTGCACTCGTGGGAGTTTGTCCTGGTACAAAATACCCACGCCCCTGATTTGCTGCATTTTGATTTGCAAGTCAAGGTTAAGAAGTGATTTATCAGAATCCCTGCTGCTAACACATACACTGCAGCCTTCTGTAAGCCCTCTTACCACACTAAAAAGTCTCAACAATTGGAATATAAAGATATAAAACTGTTATAATTATTCTGGAAGCTGCTTTATACGTTTAGACACTTAAGCAAGTTGAACCGAACAATACAGATACGGATGCCATTTCTTTTTAACTGGCATAAAATAGTGTTGTTAATACATTCTAATGGAAAACACTGTGTTGTGGTGTATTATCTCATTTGAGGTATCAGCGAATGGGCAACGATCAGGTTAAAAAAGTAAAATAAGGCTGCATTGTAATAAATGCCATAAAATAAATAATGCAAGGATAGTTCCTGCCCCAGAAATCTTGCAATTTAGGACATGAAGAAAGAATTCTTAAGGGATCATACCAAACCTACCTAACATTCCTGAATTTACGTTTACATTGTGCTGCACTTCAGTTCCTACTTTAAGGGTTGAGCTGGAAGCACGCACACTGTTCTGATGCGCACCGCTGAAGGCTGTTGCGTACCCCACTGCTCCCCAGACAGTGAGCCTTCATGTCAGGCATTCTCACTGAAGACACATATTGAAAAAAATACAATAATCAAAAAACAGTGGGGAGGGGGTGGCTGCAAGCATGTCTTACTGTATTTAACCCCAGTCCTAGTTTAGAGCAAAGAAATCTAATTTTAAAAGTCCACTACAGCCACATATGCCTATGCCTATGCCCAAAAGATACGAGGAGGGAAGAAGAGGGCTAGATGGTGGAGTCACCAAACCAATATCAAACAGCAAAGAACAAGCTTTCAGGCTGGGCCCCTGCCCATCCTGCATCACAACAGCTTCTATACTCTAACACAGTGACGCTGCCACACTTACTGCAGGATCAAATGTGTCCTGACAGCCACTCCTTGCTCTGCTGAAACTGAGCTAAAAATTAATTTTGAAGAAATTGTATCAGCCTCAATATAGTCATCCAACATTTTCTCTCCATCCTAAAAACCAGTGCAGTCTTTGACACCTGATCGCACAATCTAGGGGGCTGCTATTTCTGAAAAAGAGCATTTTTAACAGGTATGTGTTAGCTTAGTGCTAGTCAGAAGCATCTGCATCTTGAGACAACTTCACGGTCATACACTTCACTTGGGAAGGATGTATAGCTAACAGGATACTGCTGAATACAGTTACAAAGTCAAATGAAGCATTTTACCTACAAAACCGACAGACTTGTTTAATCGTATTTCAAGCTCTGAAGGGCTGGGTTTGTGCAGTCACAGTGTGCTGTACCCAGGGGAGTTTTACCTCTTGTAGATGGTGTTTCCTCCTGCCAAGTAACTCCTGACACTATTTGGATTCTGGTTACCTTTCTTCCGTCAGGCCAAATTTCACAATTAAAAAAACCCAACCAAAACAGAAGTTATTAAATTATCTATCAGACAGAATATCCTCCTCCTTTCCCTCCCCTCCTTCCACTCCCTGTCTTCTGCTTTGCTTCTGAGGATTATTAAGCAACTGCCAACTTTATAGAGGCAGCGAGTAGACTGCTACAAAAAAATAACAACAGCAATTACACCACCACTCAAAGGATGTCAAAACACACTGCAGACAAGTGTCATCCAGGCTTTACTAATACCTTGGAAAGTGACCATAAAATCTCTTTCTACACATAAAAAGCCACAAGGATGAGAAAACTCAAGTGAACTGCTGTAACTTTGCAAGGCCAAAACATGAGCCGAACAGGAACGCAATACTAGCAGCACAGAGCTAGATGTGACCTACAGAGCTACTTACCTTATCAAGTCCAAACAAGAATTAAAAATATAAGACTGAAATAAAGGTCATATACCCTGCTTCTCATCAGTTCTCCAAAGAACACTATCTCGCCAATCCTTATCTCATGGGCTCTGCTCAGAATGAGCTGCACTGAGAGCAGAACAAGCCGCATGTCCAGTGATATACTGCTCATACAGTAGTGTTTTGCATTATCATTTTCCCTTTTAACAATAAAAGGAATCCATCAGTAAGTGGACACACAAAATTTTGGCCTATGAATCTTGCTTGTTAAAATTACAGATGCATAAATCCAGTTGCAGTAGTAATACAGTAAGAGAGATCAGATAAACTGCAACAACCTTCCAAAAGGCACCTTGGATGAGGTGCAGTAATTTTGAGATTAATATAAAGCTCAAATGGACTTAGGTACATGTTTGTAACACCTAAATTTGTCAATAGATATTGCTGAACATGGAGACAACTTCTGCTACAATTATGTTTCAGTCATTAAAAGATGAGCTAATTTACCAGCTGAACTCAAGACTACTCACCTAAGCAGAACATGCCCTGCCAAAGCCTTTAAGACAGTATTCTGCAGTTTCTAAAACCCAAGACATGACGATAAGAAGGAAGAAATAGGGGGGTGGGAGAGTAGTCATCCACTTTTGGTCATTTATAAATAAGAATTTAAATAATAAATTCTTTCTATGATTTAAAATAAACCCCAAAGTTCTATCTCTCTTTAATTTCTGGGAAAAAAAACCCACACACTCAAAAAAAACCCCTCACGAAACAAAACACAGACAGAAATCTATTTGTATTTCATGTATACAGAAGTACCTACTTTAAATCAAAATTACGAGCCACCTGCTTAACAACTCAGGGTAATGGTTTATAAAATTAAGCAGTATTACCAGAAAAACAGTTATCATTTAAATTATCAAGTAATTTTTACGGAAGATACTTACCTCACCTAACAAATACCATAGGTCTGCAATTTTACAACTTCTAGGTTAACACTTAACTCTGATACTTCCATAGATCGGGCAGATGAACCAGGCAAAGCAACACCTTACAATCCAAGTTTTAGTTAAAATTTGAAATTACTCAGTAAGGTCTTAATGAGTATTTAAATGCTGCTAAAGACAGGAGTTACTCTTTTTGATAACAGCCTTTATTAAGAGAATAGAAAAAAAAAAACCAAGTAATTAAAAAACTAAGCCCACAAAAAGGCTAATGTAACTTTATACAACTAGAAAATTTCTCATGTGTTGTTGTACTAAAATTGTGCTCTGCAGAGAAAAAAAATCTATTTAAAAAAAGGATGAAAATCACATTAAAATACACAGAGAAGACTCTGACACTAAATTACAGTAGGACAGAGCTAACTTCTCAAAACTCTGTAATGTAACAGTTAACACAGCAATGTAATTCCCTCTGTCATTTCTACCTGTGAATTTCAAAATCTGTTTTCCAGTTTTCGAAAGTCTTAATCACCACATTGCTCAGTTCCTGAATTATGGAAAACTACTCACCATATCAATCATTTGGTGATTCAGAATTGCCTGAAGAACTACCTGTATATATTTCTGCATAATTTCAGATCAATTCAACAGATTATTTTTTTCAACAAAAACACATGAGATCTGCAATTACATCTTTGTTTTCACAAGATCAATCTTCAGTATTTCTACTGTGGGGAAGGGAGGTGGTTATACAAAATTAAAGTAAGCAGCATCTTTTCGAGGATAAATCAGAAATGAAAGCAGGATGAGATCAGTGAAGATCACAGTCCACTGCTTACTTAATTGAGTATAACAAAATCAAAGATATACGAATCAGAGCATGTATTTCTTGACGGATTGATTCATTTGTTTTAGTTTTGAAAAATGAAACATCACAAAGACCATTACAAAAAATAACCCCAGCAATAAAGCTCACTTTTTTTTAAGAAGTAGTCTACTTCTTGCCAATTCACAGCTACTCGTGCAAGTATTGCTTTCACCCCACGTGTTTTAAAATACAGGAAGCATTTGCAAAATTATATCTCTGTATAGCAAAGAATTACTTCAAACATATGCTTTTGTTTTCCCTACATCTGGAAATCCATTTATGTTACACAAAGCTTTTAGTTCACTACAAGAAAGCTGTTAGAAACTAACACAGAAGAATTTGCACAAAACTTGGAGAGCACCATTTATCTACCCTGAAGAAAAAAAAAAAGCCAACCAACCAAAAAAAAAAACCCCTCTAAATAAATCAACTGGTAGTCTGTTACCATAGCTAAAACCCAGGATGTTTTATTTTTTCGGAGGCTGCAATTCAGTGAAAGAATCAGCACTGAAAATGAAGATGCAGCAGAGCAATGGTGATTAAGTTTTTATATGCGACCTGGACTATCAGGTAAAGGTCTAAGTGAGCTGCGATTCCTCTATCCACACAGGGACCATGGTTTTGCAGTACAGACTTCATTAATAAAAATGCTTCTAAATTAACTCAACCAGACCAGAGTAGATTTATACCTTCCATACTAACTGAACAAAAATAGGAACAACACTCAGTATTTCTCCATAGTAATGATCCCACAGCTTTCTAGAGAAGTAAAAGCAAAATGCAGACAACTGATACTGCTGGGGTGTTCTTCCTGTCCATCTGTACCTGTACACCTTTACTACCAGCTCACTCCAGAAATTTAAGAGACCACTTGTCTTTCCTTTTGAACATGAAGGTAATTAACAGCTAAGTTTGCAAAAGAGACGTTGGATACTCTCTTGTATGAGTGCAATCCATGCATCCATTCCCAAAAGTAAAAATACAGGTTACCAAGGTCACCAGCACTCCATCTATTTTTTTTAACCAGACTTGTCCCAGAGAAAGGTAAGTACCATGTGTCCAAGGTGTCAGTCTTCATTAATTCAACAAGGGCAGAGATGTCAATCACCCCTATAAAAGCAGTGCAAATACTTCCCTTACCTGATGGAAAGACTAATTTCCTTTACGTATCAAGACACGCACACAAAACAGCACACAAACGATTTCTGTACAACTTTTCAAAGTTAGTCTTACGATCTCACTAGAATACCTCAAAGTAGACCATTTCTTCAACACTTGTCAGCCTACCTAGGCATATATGGCAATTCCAGTATTTTCTCAGTCTTGGGAGAAAAAATAAAAATAAAAAAACATGCAGAGCTAAATACACATAATGCTTTAGGATGCATCCAAGTAGAAAGGAGTCTACTTGAAGTTAGTGAAATGATACCAATGATACCTGACTGCAGGGAAGCAGAAACCTGTACAATTTAAAAATTATGTCTGATTTATTCTGACCTGGGCCAAGGTCTTCTCAGAAGTCAGTTCTCTTCCCTGCCACGTGCTATAGTCACAGGCCAACAAAAAGCCACGATGTCTTTCATAGCTGAAAATCAGAGCATCAGCAAAAAGCACAGCCAGACTCTGCTAGATACTGGCAGATCTGAAGTATTTGGAAACAATCACTGTATCAGTTCAGTTGTGGCAGACAGGTTATGGTACCAACAGTCCCTCCCCAGCATAAATGCAGACGTACAGTAAGGGCTACTTCTCCTAGCTTTAGAGAAACTAGAGGAGCATGCCAGGGTTTCACAGCCCTAGCTGTTATGCCTGGGAGAATATGGCACCATCACCTCCCCCACAGGGAAACGAACAGCAGCTGAATCTCCTCCTCCTCCTCACTCAGACTGTCCTATTTGAGCCCCCAATTATTCTCCCAGGTCACATCTCTCCCCTCCTCCCCACTCCCAGAAACACCCGCCTTCTGCTTCAGCATGGGAATTCACCAATCAAAGCAGATAAGAGCATCATGTGAGGTACGGCAGACAAGCCAAGGGGAATTTCCAAGAGCTCCCCTGCACCTGCAGCATACACGGATGCAGGAGATTTCCAATGCAGAAGCTACAAGCTGAGCAGCAATGTTGAAGTATTCCCATTACCTGCGACTAACAGCTCTTATGCCAGACTGCAACACCTAATTTACAAACTGCTCTGATATACCTGCAATCACATTCCATCTTCCTTTGTCATTTAATGTATGACAGTTATTCCTAAGCGTATTTTGCTAGGGAAGCAGTACACAAATAACACAGACTGAAAAACCAGAAAGCAGTAATTACTCAGTCTATTCTTTGCTAATGTCGGACATGCAGTACAGCTCTCTGAATCCAGCAGAATGCCCAATTAGTCTGCACCAATCCTCAAGAACTACATCTGGAAAAAAAAAATAAAAACAAAATCGTGTCATCCGGTAGCCCCCGTCTGCCTTGCAGTCAAGATTCAGGAGCAATACACAGTCCATTTCATCACTACACCATGCCAGCCAATCTCTCCTTTAACAGAGCTGCACTTTATTGTCATCTCTGCAAATAAACCTACTGTGAATTCTTCAGCCTCTCACCCCATTTTGCCCCTTCTTCCTCAAAAATGTCTTTCCTTCCCTGATCAGGGTCCTCCATAGAAAAGATTACACCAATTGTTTGGTTCAATAGATTCTGTTAGTGTAGCCAGAGTAACTGCTCCATGGGTCTGTTTCATACTTCCCAATATGGCATTCATCTTCCATTTTCACTCACTCTTTTCTGAGGGGAATCCTGTGAGAGATTTTGGTCTACATAACCAAAAAGAAAAAAGAAAAAAAAAAAGAGAACCAGCAACTTTCATGTAGGTATTCAAAGTGGCTGTTTGGTGGACTTGGGTTTTTTTAAGAACTTTTATGCTAATTTGTATTTTGAAACAATTAGGCTTTTCCTACAGCTCCCAGTTCTTTCCCTATGATGATTCCTTTTAGCAGCACAGACACCTAACAGCAAAGATGCTAGATCCGGAGCGCAGCCTCAGCTAAGAGGAGAGTAGAAAAGATCTGTACATGCAACAAGTATAGCACATACAACGTTATCAGTGACGAGCAGCTACACAAGCTGAGGAATCAAAACCAAAAAGCAAATGAGAGAGATGTGGCAATCTCAGGCATGAGAAATAAATACGTTCAAGGAGGAGAAAAATCAGAACACAAAAAACCCTGTAGAGTTCTGGAACGGCCTAAAAGATCAAGGAGGAAGAATTACCACTTTGTTATGAGAAGTTCTTTCATCCAACCTATCTGGTTCAAAACCACAGCTTACATCTCACAAGACCTTCCTTATTACTTGTTATTTTCCACAACATCACACTGTTCACAGTATCATGGAAACTTCAGATCACTGGAATCCAAGAGATACTTCTTATTAACCTTTCAAGTCCTTATTCTTTTTGTCCCCTTTATTAGTCACTAACCTCACAATTGACTGCTTCCAGTCTGCAGGAGCGTGTGTGCTCAAGTCAATATAGACATTGTTAGAAAAAGAAACCTATCCAAAACTTCAAGAATAAATAGCCTGCTCTTTAATACCTTTTTCATAACCATTGCTTTCTTACCAGTGCACGCAAACACTTCTGAGGTTGAATATATATTCCCTCTCAGATGTCAGATTGCTAGACCAACTGCAAGCATAAGATGCTTTTACATAACTATTTGATAGGTGGACGACACCTGTAAATTTTTTATCTCTTCATATTTTCAGATGGTATTAAACACATAAAAACAACAGAATACAAGCACCAAGCCTAGATTAAAACTTTTCAAGTAAATCAGTACAACATACGAAAAGGCACAAGGAAGAGCATTTAATCAGAACAGTCACTCTGGAACACAGCATCTGTAACATTATACATCTTCTCGTGGTCTTCTAAAATTAACAGTTGCATGGATAGCTCACAAAGAAAGTTACAATTTGAGAGCCCCAAAGTCAACTGAATGGAGTTAGTTTTTTCAGAAATGAGAGGGCAGAGACACATGGTTACTTCAGCGATATCAATTTAAAGAACTCCACAAACAGACCTTACAATAGGCCACATTCAAGACAGTCTCACCTCATTTGCCCCAAGCTCCCAGATACTGTTACTGCTTGAAGAGATAAGCTCTTATAATGGGAAAAGACCAAGAGAGTGACCCTTAACTGCCTAAGCACAGGCCTTCATGGCGGTACAGCAGCAGCTTCCATTTAAAAAGGAAAGCAAGGCCTTTATTTTAGATGCGTGACAGCTGCCAATCACCTACTTTACTCAATTTTGATTACTTGCTATTATAAAAAGAAAGATGAGAGACACAACATCAGGAACTAGGAGCACTAACTCATTATAGATTAGACTTTCTATCAGACAGCATGTAGCAATTGCAGAAAAGCTGATTATGGATTCCCCTGCTCATTAAATGAGTTGGTCATTAAACAGGGGACAAGTGAGGCTGCTCCACGTTGTATCTTTGTAATCTATGCTGCCTGTCCCAAGACCAGCTATTAGCCCTTGGTGAGACAGGGTCAAGACAGAGCTAAAACCCAGTAACTGGCAATAAAAAAAGAACAGGAAGCCACAGAGAAACCAAAGTAATAGAGCCATCTGTGACAGAAACCTAAACCATGAAAAAGGCAAGTAGCCTGAAAGGCTGGAGACCTTGTTTTTTCTCCCTTTTCACAAGCAGATACGCTATATTAAGACAATCTAAACCTTTCAGTGACACCTGCACTGCTCCCTGGAAACAGGTTCCATATTGGTGCTTCTTAGAACTCCAAAGGTGAAACAAAACATTACAACCATTCACAAACACCATTCATCCAAGCCTAGTAACAGGGCAAACAGGACAGCACGACTTGATAACAGTCTGCCTAAGGGCTGGGCTCTTCAGTAGAAAGGAAGAGAGAGTTTTGTTTCATTCTTCTCCAAAAATCAAGATTCTTTTCCTGTTGTGCATATATAACTTTAATGACTTTTTCATTCACTGGATGATACCTAGAATGACTTGTATAGCCGAACTGACAAAAGAAACCACAGCACTTTACTACCTTATATAAGCTGATGTAGATCTTCAAAAGGAGGGGATGTAAGTATTGATTTTCTTCCAAGATCCCGGCAGCAATAACCCCACAGGGAGAATATCAACAACTCACCATCCTGAAGTCTGCTGGAGAAGAACCTCTAAAGCCACAATTGTGCTGCACCATCTATTTCTGTGCCTCACATAAGCCGCTGGGGAGCACCTTGCCCTGAAAACTACAGAGTCCCAGCATCATCACTGTCAGGACAGCTGCCAAAGGGCTGTTCTGATACTCTTCACCATGTTACGGCCCTATTGCATGCGCTCAGATACATCCGCACATCCTCCTGAAGCATGCAAGTTACTATGAGGCATAATTAATTTATTAATTCCAGGACGGCTGGGAATTTATCTCCTTCCGCAGATCCACAAGCCTCTTTATCCATATTTACAAAATTTCCAGAAACCACCACCACAAGAAAACGGGCAAGGACCAACAAGATAGACTTTCATCACTTGGTGCTCACAGGGTGAGAATATAAGCAAAGCAGACTGGTTAATGTCAAAGCACAGTATTTTCAGTATTTATACCATTGCCATCCCATATACTTAAACCCCCTACACGTCAGATCTTTGGGAATACAAAGTCCAAAAATCACAAGGCAAAGTCAAGTCAACACACACTTCTCCTTCAGCGGCAAGGGGACCACAAAGCCTGCTCTCAGAAAATCCCACCAAATAAAATTTATTGGAGCCTTTGATGTATGCAGTTAGGTAATTTTTATGCGGTAAGTGTTATGCATGCATCTTTCATAAGAATAAGATGTCCTAAACAACATAATCAAAAAACATTTGAAGAGTTAACAGTCTGGATCATAAACATCTCTGTTATGCGCAACTTTTGCAGACATCAGAGTCTTCCCAAAACTTATTACATATTACATATCTCGCAAAATTAGTAAATGAACTCAAGCCATCAATTCTGCAATTTTTGAAGTAGCACAATGCATCTATTTATTAGACAATGGAACTAAGCCCAGGCTACTGATTAGCCATCCTGCAAATAATGCTTATGCAACCTTTAACAATAATTTCTACTAACAACCAACCAGAGATTTTATGATTTGGAAAATTTCCCTTCTAAAGTAATTTACAGCAACTCCCCAGATCTAATGGGACAAATGATTGAATCTACAGAGGAAACCAACCTTCTCCAAAATCAACGAGGGATCAATTATCATCACTAGACACTCTGAGGTAAGATGCCCACATTAAGTTTTGTTCTCATTTTTAAAGTTCTGATAAGTATCCTCTCTCCCTCTCCCCTGGAAAAGGGATTAATACCATTTTAAGAAAAATATTAAAAAGCAATTTCAGGCTCAGTCTTCAGAAATTACGAAGGAAGGAATAGTAATTGAGCTGCTAAAACCACCAAGGAAAGCAAACCACTGAACGCAAACAGACCACAAAAAAATGACAAGTTAAAAAAAAAAATATATAAATGAAGTCATCTCAGTATAGCACGGAAATGACACCCCTAAACATTTTCAACATAGTATATGTAAACCTAGTGAAAATAAAGCCATCAGTTCCCCACAAAGCTGTAACAAATACTTGACAGAGACTCACAACATAGCCCCGAGTTCATCCTCACAGCCAGATATTACTGCAACAAATGGCCAAAGCCTGCAACAGAAGTCAGCAGCGTGTATCAAGCCCAAACAACCCGCTGTTATTTTAGAAAAGGTGAAAGCGGAATGCAATCATTGATTTGGGGTGATATATAACAAAGAAGTGTTTCCTCCGTTAGTAAGGGAAATTGATATGAATTCTCTCTCCTTCCTCTTTTGGTCTTTCTCTCTTCCCCCTCAAGGTTCTTTCTTCCCTGCACGCTAAGAAAAAGCAGAGTGTAGGTTATGCATAAATTCATGACAGAAAATACTGTTTTAGAACAAAGCTCTCGTGCGTGGGCGCATGTCTATAAAATAAAAAGCATTGTTACTCTACCAAGTATGTATGCACATCCAGCAATCAAATCAGATCTTAAAATTTTATTTTGACAGCTACCTGCAGTTATATTTTCACCAGAGGTTTGACTTTCATATTAATACCTGGTTTTTAGTGATATCATCAAAAGATGAATCAAAACTGACAGCAGAGTGGCATTTAACAGTTGTGGAAGAGAATTCTCATCCTTGAAATCTGTAATTTATTCTTAATTACTTTACAAACTTATCACTTTCAGAGAAGAATAAATCTGTTCCCAACTCATATTTAGAAACTGTCTCTGTATAATACAGAATTACTCAGCTCTATATAACAGTAATTATTTAGCAATATTAGGCATCCTTGATCTGGAGAAAGCAAAAACCACTAACATTACTCTTTCAGAAGTTAGAAAAGATAACCTAAAGCAAGCAACATCATTAGCTTGCTAAAATTGCTCAAGTAAACTACAGAATACAACCATCAACATAAATACATTACTAAAAAAATCTGCTCCATCCTCTTGCAGGATCTGAAATGCGACATTTTCTCTAGGATCCTCATTAAGTCCAATTATTAAACTGAAAATTCCATGGTGCAACATCAAGTGAAGTTCGGAAAACACAAACGTTACTTCCCATGGTTATTTACCACAATGCATGCTCTACTGAAGATTTATACTGTGCAAGACTTTGATTTTGTGTAGCCCCTACTGCCTGCCTTTCTCCCAGATGCATCCCCACGGCCACTTTAATATCATATAAACTCCCCTGGAGATAAAGACTATCTCGTAACTTGCCAAACCCACCTCCCTTTGAGAAAGTATTACCTAACAAACAAACATCGTCAATCTCCCAAATGCATCAGATTCCCGGGTTTCTCCTTGACGCCAGCATAAAAGAATATTTGTAATTTATTTTGGGATATTAAAAAGAGAAGACCAGGGCCAGGTAACTGTAACTGGAAAAGATAAACAGGATTAAGTAACAGGTGTCTGACTGCACGTAATTTAAAGTCATGCACCAGCCAGGGCGCATCGCCTTGCTGGCAAAATGGAAACACGGTGTTGCACCTTCCTTTCAAAACTGGCACCGAGTGGTTTGCAAACATCTGCGTGGATTGCACACACAGAGACACCGAGATGCAACACAAGCACTCGGATCCCGAGAGACCTTTCGATACATCTGAAAGAAAACAAACCACCAAAAAAAAAAAAAAAAAAAGGGAAAAAAAAGAAAAAAAGGAGGGGGGGAACCAAACCACCACAAGAAGAAAGTTAAACTTAACTACACAGAAACATTTGTCACACCGCCCAGCACTGACAAAATCCGGATACGCTCAGAAACTCCAGCGAGCTGCACAGCTGGCAGCGAGGATGAGGAGCACGGCTCGATCACCAGCCCCGCACACACATACACACGGGCAGGCAGGCACACAGCCCCGCACAGCACACACGGGCACCGATGTGCGCGGACGCCCCTGTGCTGCCCGCCCAGGCCGGGGCTGCCGGAGCCGAGGCCGGGGGTGCCGGAGCCGCCCGGGTGGCCCAAGGTTAGGGCCCGGCGCGGGGGGCCGGGCAGAGCCGCTGCCCGTGAAGGACGNCTCCCCCCGCCGCGCAGGGCAGCGCATGGCAAGTGGGTGGCGCGGCCGCGGGCGCGGAGCCCCGGGGGTGCGCGGCCCCCTCCGCCTCAGGGCTCCGCGGGGGGCGGGTGTGCGGGGAATTCACGCACCGGTGCGGGGATGCCCGCGGCCGTGTGCCTGTGGTTACTACATGCATTGGGTATGAGGGCGGCTGAATGGGCGAGAAGGAAATTCCCTCCCCCAATACCCCCGATCCCGCCAGGCCTGCTGGCTTCAGCGCAGAAAATAAATAAATTTTAAAAAATAATAAAAAAAAGGATGTTTCAGAGGCTGCTGCTGGAAGGTTCCCAAACTCGCATGTTTTTTTCTCTCAAAATTGAACTTGGGCTGCTTGAGGTTGACGTGAAGTGTGAGATAGAAGGAGGCTGTCAGCAGCATGGCATTCCCTCTGGGAATATCCTCCCTGCGGCCCTTTCACCAGCCGCTGCCATGGATGGATAGCCCACGCTGCCATGGATAGCCCACGTAGCACCCGGTGCCTCAGCCTGTGCGCTTTTGCTGTCCTTCTGTGCCTGGTATTGGTTTTCCCCTCTCTTCCTTTGAAGTGCTTTCTTCTGTGTCAAGAAAAAAACAGAAAACACCCACAAAGACTGTAAACAAAGTACTGAGTTTTATAGCAGAAGCCGGTTCCCCATCCCTGTTCTGCTACAGCCTGACCTCTTGGACTAATAGTTAGACCTCTTGGACTAATAGTTAACTGATAGTTAGCGAACTATCAAGTTTGGCCACCCAGGGCCTGGCCATCCTGAAGGGACACAGGCACCAAGAGCTGGTGGTAGCACTCAGAAGCAAGGAGAGGCAGCGAGCTACAGCTGCAGAAGTTACCCAGGGTGGGCTGGGGAAGCAGTGGATGAAAATCTAAAATATTTTTGCTCGACAGTCATAATAAGAGTATTGCATTGCTACAAACTACCCAATCTGGTGGAACAGAGCTCAGTCAGTGGTCAGAGCTTACTATTTTATTATGCTAAACCATAAACTGTAAAAATCCAACTTGAAATGAGACGTCCCCCGCCGGTGCCAGGTGCTGTACCAGGTTATGATAAAAAATAGTCTCCCTTCAAGAATTGACACGAGTGCTCCTGGAGCTGCGATGGAGAAGTAAGCAAAGGGGTGACCGAGAACAACAGCAACGATGACGCATGATTTCAAGGGCAGCCTGTCAGCTCAGCAGACCTACAGGCTGAGGAGTTTCTGTAACTGAGGCAAGTGCTATTTTACGCAGATGTTCATATTTGCTTATGTCTACTCAATTAGAAATTCCTCATGGGCATGGTGATAGAGACAGGGGAGCAAGGCTGCAGCTAAAGCTCAGGGTGGGCGTATTATTCAAAAGGAGGTGCAGGAAGGAAATAACAAAAGGAACCTGCATGAGAAGCACATGAGCTGGATGAAGGCCAGCGTTGCTGGCAGGGCTAAAGGGATCGAGTTAACACGCAGGATATAGGAGCAGCAGTTATAGCCATGAAAGATGAAGGGCATTAGCTTGAGTGCGAGATGGACACAGGGCTAATGAAGAGGTTTTGGTTTGTGGTTCCAGAAGTGTTTGTTTCTAAGTGAATGAAATGGATACATTTCTGGGTATACAGATGAAGTGTTCCACGCTCCGTGCCTTTTTAATTGTTTTTTTCATTGTTTTTCTTTCTTTTCACTTGGAACTTAAGTAAGTTATTACAAAAGTAATAATAAAAAAATACTTTAATTCTAGTGAGGCATAATGGCTTACTCACTAGCAAACAGTACTGGACTCTCACTAGGAATCCCTGTGTGGTTTGTGCTCAGACCTCTGGAGCTTGCTCTGGCTGTAAGCACAGGTGCTGTTATTGTCATCTATAATGTGGTCTGGCTTTTCCCACAATTTCTTATCTCTCCCCCCCCCCACAAATGGCTTCTACATGACAGTAGGTCATAGTTGCCTGCCTGCCTGTGTGAGGGGTTTTTATTCTGGGGCAAAATTCAGGCCTATTTATCTTCGTTATTGTGGTTCTTAGAACAGTTATAGCAAAATGTAGGGACTCAACATATTTGGATAACTGCATGGAATTCAGGCAATTACTGCCATCTCAGAATTAGCGGAAGTATAGTTTCTTTAGAAAAAACATTTCTTTGTTCTTGCAAACTCTTTCCCTTTCCAATGTCAGCTCTCTGACCTGACTTGTTCATTGAAAGAAAGATATTCATCAAAGGAAGAATTGTCAGGACCCAGGCCTCACAAGAAAGCTAGAGGTACTGACAATGTCAGTTTTAACAGCAAGTGGACTTTACATTAAAAGGTGTTTAAAGTCATAGAAAGCAAGGTCTGAAAGCAAGGGTCTCAAACTCTCCACACAGCTGTAAATGGCAAGGTCAGGCCCACACATAAAGGTTAATTCCTGTGGTGAGAGTTTCATTGTGGCACAACTCTGTTTACACACTTGGACTTCTAAAGACAAGGTGACGGATGACGATGCTTTCATCTTTGTTTCTCCACTGATTTCCTCTCGCCTTCAGCAATCAGTGTGACTTGGCCAGTTAGGGATCAGTAAGGAGTAAATCTGAGGACCTCAGATGCCTAGCTGGGGACAAGATACAGCTGTACTGTTTCATTTTCTGCCTTGTAAGGCAGTATTTCTCTCATTAAGAGTGGCTGTCAATATGGGACAATGTTTGTTATAACTTTATAAATGGTATGTATAAACATATGTGAATGTTAAAGATTTCATCCTTGTGACTTAGAAAAAAAGACTTGGGAAAAGTTGAACAATGCCAACAATTCATGTCAGTTGAAAACAAAATGCCACAGGAAACAGAGCCGAAAAATCTTAATCTTGGAAGTGATCAGCTGAAACCCGCTGCTTTTAAAACGGTTGCTTCTGTTAGAGGTAGGGCACCACATCACCTGATCTGTCAGCAGAAAACTACAGCTGACTTCAGGGGGTCCTACTCAAATCTGCAGCATGTTGAGGTTAAATTTTTTTTTAACCAAAGACCGAGAGTTTGGTGAAGTCACATGATGTTTCGCTTTTGTTTCTTGTGCGATATAAGGGTGCAGGACACTTCACAATCACAACCTCAGTGTCTCAGAATACCCAGACAAAGGAGTTTATTCTCGATGTTTTATGTCCAGGCAAAATTTTTCCTTGGACATAAGCACGTGCACTCACAAAAAGTATGCAGTAGGTGTAGAAACATTGTAGATATTTAAAGTTTGAACATGCTTGAAACAAGTTTGAAATTCAGTGAGAATGTTGAAGCTGTAGGTTTACACCATTAGCTCACAGTCAGACAAGCTGTGATACAACCTGTGTTCATCTAGCATGTGTGGTGCTTCTTACAGATTTATACCATCTCTTGGTCAGACCATTAATTTCTTTATTTCTAAGCCTGGATGTTCCTAGTAAAAATACGTTGATGTGGAATACTAAGGAAAGCTTCATCTGCATAATTAAGCACCATTATAAAATACTTGAATAAATGCCCTCTTTGCAGCTTTTATTTTGGTCATCTGATAAATAGATACTATGGTACTGTGACACAAGTGATTTCAGAGCTAGCAATGCAAGACATTTTTCCTTGGTCACAGCCCTTAACACGTGCAAGCTTAAGATGCCACTTTATCATTTTCAACCTACATGGTTGAAACAGTTTTGTGCACATGGCACAAAACCAGTTTGTGATTTCGTATGTAGAATGTCTGCATAGGCTTTTGAGGCAGACTGGTCTGCCTGTGCTCAGGCCTTATTGGAAATTGCATTAGGATGATGCTCACGCTAATATTCCTCACGATATGGCTTATTAACCTGGGCCTGGTGCTGTACACAGTAGCTACAGTGCATGTAGCTACATGGCTTTTGATCTGCACACTCCCCAGGGGGGACTTCACTGCTTCTTCTGCCAAAAGGCTCTACCCAATGTGTTATCACACACCACTAATGGTACTGCGGTTGGTATTGATAGGTAAAACACTGGTCTCAGTAAAGTCAATAGCACAACATTCACTTACACCAGTGATTTTCCAAGTCTTACGTTGCAACCAAATCTGCATGTCTTTAATACGAAAGGCAATCCAATGATCACTCAAAAGGCAAACTGCAGACTGAAGCAGAAATATATTGATTTCTCATCTGCTTCCAAAAAGTGGCTGGGGAAAATAATTTTAATTAAAAATACTTTCTTTTTCTTTTTCATAGCCATTTTCCTGAACATTGCTGGACCATTTTGTTACAGCTCAAGGCAGACAGCAAACTTGGAATATTTCAGTCTGGTAGTTAAAATTTTGGCAAAATATTGAAAGTCTCGGCAGTTTTAACTGTAGATGTCTCTACCAGCTGTCCCTTGCAAAATGCTCAGCTACACAAATATTTTGATTAAGCAGGACATGGCAAAGTGGAAGCTTTTCCCTTTTTTCAGGGTTTTTTCACAAGACTCTTCATTTTCCACACCTGTAAATGCCATCTTGTTCAAGACTGTTCATGGTCCCAATCATTTGTATCAGCTCTGATATCTTGGTGTTGCAGACCCATCAAACGCTTTGATTTAAAAAAGCTCAGGTTGCCTTATGAAACATAAGTTCTCTTGACAAGCAAAATTTCTTCCAGTATTGGATTCGTGATTCACTGTGAAATAAAATTGTCTATGATAATTTTTCAGGCAGTCTGTTAGCTTCTTCCTTGGCTTTTCAGGAAGCTAGGTCCACACAAAGAGGCATGTAATAGGAATGCGTGGGAGCAAAGGGAATGTTTTTTCTCTGCCTGCAATATGATATTCATGACAGACATTGCAGTTATTATTTTTGAGGTCTTTCTTATTAAAAGGAGTAAATACTGCTATGCGAAAGTGTGATAGCAGCTCTATTCATCATACTAAATAGTCTCCTCCTTTGTACTGGGGTATGTTTATCTTCAAGCTTGTGCTCCAGGTCTTCTGAATGCAGTAGGTCAGAAGCATGTGGCTGGAGAAGAGTTCCTCCAGAACCTGGATAATGCAGCAGCGAGAGAAACAGAGCTTTCAGCATAATGCTGCTAATAAGATTGTGTTTTTCCATTTGGACATTAGAAGAAAGGGGTTGAGTTTCTTTGCCCTGTTTAATGACAAGAAATTAAATTTAGCACTGAACAGTACTTTTCGAATCTTTTAAGGTACCAGTATCTTTCCCTTCCAAAAAAAAATGGCATCAGGATCAAAAATATCACAGTACTGTTCAGCCTTTCAGAAAAGGAGCCAGTCAGCTTTTACATGAGTCAAGAATCTCTGTCCTTCTTCAGCAAACCCATCCCCATCTCCTGGGACCTGAACAGGGGCAGGATTTGTTCCTGCTGGACTTGACTCTGCTAGAGTCAGCAAGGCAAGGTAGCTCTAGAGTTCCTTTCTCACTTTTGAGACATCATCACTCATTACTGTCTTAAGAAGAGCATTGCACCTTCAGTTTCACTTCCGTGTATTTATGCAACACTGATGAGGCTAAGGTTGCCTGCTGAGCTCTCCAACCTGCAAGTACTCCCCTTTCTCAGCGTACTGAGTATGTCTCTGCAGTGGTGCAAATCAAGTTTTGTCTGGTGTTCTGGTGAGCTGAAGGTGCTTGGCATTGCCTGCAAGTAAATTGTAAGAGTATCAACACAACCTCTGCTGAGACAATATCCAGCATTGTAAATGATATATGGAAAGACAAGCAGCTTACATAAAAACTGCTCATTGGAATTCATGAAGGAAAAATTATTAATCCACTGTAACAAATGTGTGCTCACTTGGAAGTACTCTGCTTTAATGCAAAATGCAAGGATTTTTAAGTTTAGGAATTTTCAGTCTAAAGAAAGACTTCAGCAGTAAAAGAAGACAAAGCAGCCCAACCCATGCATCTTCCTGTGTGATTTTTAGCTTAGCATTTGACTGTCCTTTGTTTTCAGCCCCATCAGATGTTAATCAACACCCAGTGTCTGAGTATCTCAATACTTGTATTTGGTTTTTAATAATGGAGGTAAACTCACCATCACTAAATTTAAGTGGAAAGATCAAAGATGCTCTCTTAACATTAGTGGCAAGTTTTTGCAGTAGCTCTTCAATGTAAACAGCGAAGTCTAGAGACTCTTCAGTTTGCGGTTTTTATGTTTTTGTCAGGGATAACATGACACAGCGCTTGCAGTGGAAAGTGCCTTCCAGTCCTATGTAAACATTTTTTAAATCTGCTTCTCTATATTTTCCTGTAAATCTTCTAGGAAAAGTAACTCAACTAATAACATTACCCTGTACACCCCTTCTATGGACATACCTTCTTGTTCTTCCTTTTCTAGGGCTCAGTTTGTTTTCTCTTTCTTGAAACTTTGCTGGGAAGTTCTTGTATGATATCATTGATCTCATTAAAGGACAGTAGGCATTTTGATGGCACCTGAGTCTGTATATGCGTTTGTACAATGCAAGTCTTAGTGCCCAGAGTACCTGGAGGCTTTCCGTAGTGCCTCAACATCAGAGACGTCCCTTGAAATTCACGGTGTCTACAATCAGACTGTGATTCTGGATAGGACAGTCAATAAACAAAAATCAGCTCAGCAAACTGTCTGAATATCCTTGATATTTCAATTCTGCTGCTACTTGTCACATTTTTCCTCTGGTACCATTGCAAAAAGTCAGTGACATCAGGCAGACTCGGCTCCCTTTCCTCCCCACCTGGAGAAGGCATACAAGTCCACTGGGAGCCAGCAAATTTGTTTTGTATGACAGCAAATGTGTGCTGCTCACTTCACCTTACAGTCAGTGACAAGGCACAACGCTGTCTGCTGGTGGAAAGGGAGGGCTGGAAGGAAAGTGCAGAGCACCTGTATGCCAGAGGGGCCCGAGTATATTAATGCCACCCACTGCTGAGCCATCTGCGGGTTATTGCACATGATAGTAACTTGATGGACAGTGAGTTATTAGAAAGGAGTCACACCACATCTACTGCCACGGCTTAAGCACGTCTCCTCCTGCTATGCTGTTATTTATCTCTTCACCTTATTTTCAGCATTTGCTTTTAATTTGTATACTGGCAGTGGCACATGGCAGGAGTCCACAAATGCACAAAATAGCAGCTGGTTAAACCCCAAAGGAACTGTCTTTTGGCAATAAATTTGAGGAGCAGGCAGCAAACCACATTTTAGTAGGTACAGAACAGGTTGGTCACTTGAGTGCTTATGTACGTGCTTACTGCAGGGTACGTTACTTAGGCACGGACAGCAAGAATACTACAGTGGGCAGTCTCGTTCCCTGGGGACTGGTGGCATGGGGATTATAGAAGGTCCCTTTTGAGGGACCTCTTTGACATTAGTGCAGTATGGGCAGCCATGAGTATCCTGCATGCACTGACATAGAATCATAGAATGGTTAGAGTTGGAAGGGACCTTAAAGATCATCAAGTTCCAATCCCCCTGCCATGGGCAGGGACACCTCTCCTAGAGCAGGTTGCTCAAAGCCCCATCCAGCCTGGCCTTAAACACTTCATCACACAGGGAAACTACAGTTACCCACCTTATCCCTGCTTTTGACATGAATAGTTACCACATCCTCTCCTTGAATAATTAAGCTACAGCTGAATAATTCAGAATGATCTGTTTATTGTCTGATGTTGAGCAGGGGTTGGCTCTCTGCAGCGCTAGGTGTACAATGGTGTAATGTTCCTCCTAACTCCAGGGGTAACTTTTCTTGCTAGAAGGCCACCAGTGGGTTTGGTTTGTTTCATTTCGGTTTTTCCCCTCCATCTCTTCTTTGCATTTACACTGTCCTTAACCCTGTATCTTGAGATATCAGTAACCAACCTGCCCTTACGGCAAAGCAGAGAACAGTTTCTATCATCAGACCAGTGAAGAAAGGACTTCCTTGAAACATCTCGTGCACAACGAGCTGCATCAGAAAAAACAAAAAAAAAATGTGGTGTCCTTACTAACAGCCCCAGTCAGTCATTAAATACGAAGGCTCTGGCTTTCTTTTTGCACTGTGTAACAGGATTTTATCCCTGGGCCCTAAGGAGCTAATAGTGGATGGACTTCCAGGAGCTGGAGAGAGGATTTTGTGATTGCAGCCAGGAGGAGCTGAGACACAAAGGAACGTTCCCATTTCTCTCAAGTATAAGTCTTCTATGAGAGGCCCATCTCCAGTCTTTGTCCCCACTATTGCCCCAGTGGGATATGCTTTCCCACTGCACTCAGAGTACAAGACCTTTTCCTGCTTTGACAGCTTGACCCCAGATTGAATGGAGTGTGCGAGGCACTGCTTGAACGGAAAACTCAGCATTGCCAGCCTCAGAATATATTCAAATTAAATAGTGAAAAATACTGTTTATGTGTTTCCTTTTTTGCCATCCTCCATTCTCCTTCACTTTCCTTCCCACCATCTGTTACTACTGCTGTCTCCCACCCTAGCCTGCCTACCACACGCCTTTCCCCTGTTCTGCTGGCACAGCAAAGGAAGGGGGTTCTGCCTGTGGAACAGTAAGTCTGCCCCAGCAGCACAAAGGGATTTGCAACAGCAGAGCCAGGTACTCACTGGATACCTCACTTCTCCAAGCACTGCCAAGAGGAGAGGATACACATACCAAGTCACCTGCCCTCAGCAGAAGCTGGAGACAGAGCACAGGGGATGCTAAGCAAACAGTTTTGAGCAAAGGAAGTCAAATAAATTACTGATATGATTTCACCCATTTCACCATCTCTGTCAAGGATAGGTTTGACCCAAGGAACCATCAGGAGTGCTGCATGTGAAAATGTCAGACCCTGGGAACTGGAGTCCCATGCCTGACAGCCCATGCTGACATTGCTGTGCACACACACAAGGACAGCCATACAACTCCACGATTGCTCATCTTCAGTTCTCTAACTCTGTAGCATCACTCCTCAGACTAAAACCTTAATGACTGCTTGCCAAGTTCCTGTAATCACACCAAATTTCATAATTTAAACATGTTTTGAAGCTTCAGAGAAAAAACATACATCAGTGGGAACCAGCCATCTGGAAAGCTTTGGAGGCTTTTTTTGCTCATTTGTTTGTTTGTGATTCAGCTATTCCGGTACTGTAAGTGTAATTTAGTTATTTATTTAATTTTTAAGTTTTTAGGTTACAACTGAGTTTTGACTAATAGACGAAGGCACAACCCATGCAGGGATAATTCACCAATATGAAATACAAACAATTTCTGAATGATGAATGAGGTTTGTGGCTATGCCAAGGTACCACCCACACCATTACGACCTGTTACTTATTGCTCTTTGCACAGTGGTTGACTGTAATGCCATTTCTCTCCTATCCCAAGTGAGGGGTAGGATCTCGACCTTAGGGTACAAAGGAAGAGACAGAGGCAACCTCACCAGCCATGAGCTATTCAAAATATTATTGGTCATATCATCAAAAAAAAAGAAGAGATAGTGATGCAAAATGCCTTCTAAAAACATCCTTTGGAATATGCCATGAACCCAGCCCAGGTGCACTCTGCATTATGTATTACAATATGTGCCATCTCTGTTTTCATACAAAATCAAAACTACTTTAAATAAGTGATTAGGTTATTCCTTCCATGTTCACATCTTTTTTTTCTTAATTATTTACCCTTGCTGACATGAGTTTATGTATCATATTATTCCTTTCTTTTTACAAGTGTATGGATGTTGCATAATTCTGTTTAAAGAAAAAGAAATAAGAGTGAAGAATAGATTTGTAGAGTATGCTTTGATCTCAAAAAACCTCCTCATGTTTTTTCAGATAGCCCTGCACCCTTCACACATTCCCATTCACACTGTGCAGGGAAAGCATCAATGCCAGTCCTGCCAGCTTCAGGAATGGTAGACAAAGTCCTAAGTGAGAGGCCAGAGGAAGCATCTCTAAGGTGGACTGCTTCTTAGTGCTGCCATATGTGAAATAAAATCACAAGAATATCCATATTGTATGGATATTTGAGAACCAATGGTAGCATTTTTAGAAGTCAAACACAACTTGGATGTTCCTTATGTGATGTCTTAATGTTACTTTAACCAGACATACAAGCTGGTACTGTTTTTTCATCTGATGCTTCAAATATGATCCTCCCCACCATTAATTCAAAAAAAATAAAAGGCAGAGTGAATTGAAGATCTGCTCCATATTCAGTACAGCTGTCCTCACCACTGTGTGACTGCTGCTCATAGGGGCAGGAGAAGGCTCTGTCCACTGCAGGTCCTTGCACTCAGTACTCGGAGCAACAGATATTTTCCACTTTTCTGCCCAAAGCAGCAGCTGTCTCAGAAAATGAGGGTGGAGAAAAAGAGAATTAAAATATACCTTCCTTACAACAGCTAGATAACCTACAAATTCATCCAACACCTCACAATTAAAGGTTGCAAAAGCCCACTAGACTCAGGCTACTGTTCCTAATTTCCAATCCAGTTGTTTTGGTTTTTTTGTTTTGTTATTTTTGTTCATTTGAGCAGTCCATTTAATGCCATTTAACAATGGGAAAAGTCAGGAGAATTGAACATGAATTAAAGTGGAAAAAGAGAAGACTAACAAGTGAGCTATGACAGCAAAAACAATGATTTTTGTGGAAGGGAAAGCAGCACAAGAAGAGGAGTGGAAGGACACGGAAGAAACAATAATGACAGGAAAGAAAGAACAGACCCAATAAAAGATAAGAAATGGCAAAACTGTAACAGAAACAAAAGCTACACGATAATCTGGTATAAGGAAAAGAAATCAATTGAACACAGGAGCAAAAAGAAAGAAGTCAAAAGAGTATACAGTTTTAGTCCAAAAACAATTAAGAGGCCAACAGGTTGTCAAATATAGAACAAAATTGAATATTCCTCTAAATGACAAGATATGTGACCTTGGAGGAGATGGCAGCAGTTTTCAGAGCTTTTTTCCCCAACCACATCTCAGGCAAAAACTGTAGGTGTTGAATAAATTTTTAATTGAGAGCATAAATGATTTAGGTATTCACAGCAGTGCATCGCTCCTTCCTCTGCCGCCAGTGAAACTCTTTCAGTGAGTATCAAATCTCAATTTCCAGTGTCATTGTCATAAATAAAGTCTAGTCCTCTCTGTTTTCTCTACTTTCTGATAGATAGCACATTGTTTTGTGCCTGCTGTCAAGCAAAGCTCCAATTGAGAAATTTCTCTTTGAAAATGTATTTTAGTGGAACGTAGCACCCTAATCAAAATAGCTGTTTATAGCCTTAGGAGGCAAAAAAACCAACTGTTAACATTTGGATGATTCTACAATTAACATTTGTATGAACTTAACATCTTAACGTGAATATATTTGAATGCTTTTGGGTGCTGCATAATAAAGAGCCAGTTACTAAACTTAGCAGCACTTCATGTAGATTAGACATTATAATTGATGCTTACAGAACAGGACCCAGAGAAATTAATTTTATGTTGCTCCAATTTCACTGGTTTAAATTCAAGAGTTACACAAAGGACCTTTACCGTGGGAAAAAAAAAGAAAGAAAAAAAGTGCACATATTTGTAGATGATCGCAATTGTGTTTATTTGTTCTCTGGAAGTAGGTGGATGCAACCTACCTAGACAAAGAAACAACCCACAAAACACCTAACTGCTACACATTCCTCTGCCTCCCTTGCTTCCCCACCCCTTCCCCTTTTCACATTTCATTCAGTTTTTCCAGGGAGCCCAAATCTGTGCTAACGTCTCCACCTGTTAGTCCAGGCTTCATCAATTTTCCAGTCGAGGGTGTGGCTCTATGAAAAAAGTTTGGAAGGGAAGGGCCTTAGCTAGAACAGAAATACTCTTGTTTTTTAGCCAGAGCTTGCTCATGTACCAAGAGTCTTTAATGATCAACTTGAATAGATCCACTGGCACAGTGCTGTGCCTTCAGCAGCAGAAAGGCTGCCAGAGGCATAAGGCACAGAATAATTCATACTACTCACGATGGAGCTTGTGTATTGGGATAGATAACCCAAATAATCCAAATATTATATTATATATGGGGAAACAATTTACTGTACAGATGCCAGACCTGTGGCCAAGCAGCACGATTTACACTTCCAGAGCCAGAAATGTAATTCAGCTGCAGCTGATCAATGAAAGCCTTAAATAGATGGAACAGCTCCAGGACTGTATTGAGGTACAAAGCTGTTAGCCCAAGCGCAGGCTGCAGACCTGGGCATCTACCTCCCAAGCACGTGCCACAAGCACCAGGCCCTAGAGATGCTCTCATTCACTGCCCCAGCAAAGTCAGGAATAGGTTCTGCACACTCCAGTATAACTTACTGTGGTTAAGGAGCTCTCTAAGGAGAGCAACTCCCTTCTGCGCAGTGCAGGAGTTGAAACCCAGGCTCCTTATCTGCCATGGAGAAGCAAAGTTGTACTACCACATTATGGAGTAAAGGAACAACTTGGGTATCTGACCCCAGAGGAAGATTTTGAGTTGTGCTGGATTCAATACTCTTAAGATACTCCTGCTGTGGAGGGTGAAAAACCTCATCCTTCTCTTGTACATATCCTGTGAAGGAATATCATAGAAGTTGCTTTGTATGTTGATAAGGAAGGAGGAACTCCCTGAATACAGAATTCAACTGCAACACAAATAATCCTGAATCATCACCATCAATGAGCATCAGCAATGTTAGTATGAAATTCTGTCCTAGTGGCTCCTAGTTAACCTAGACAATTCCAAACACTCTAATATAAAATTATATTTATCAGCAAAGTCATAAAAGTGGGAACTCTCAGTCTTCAATGTCTGACAAATGGAAGGAATAGGTAAGATTTTTTTTGTATGTGGAATCCCTAGTTAAATATTGGCAGAAAAGGGAGGTGGGAACAACAGTAGGAAGTGAAAAAACTGTAATCAGGGTTCATTAATACTGTAATTAATTGATTTTCCACTTAGATTTCCAAGGAGCAGCAGGATGCTTTCTTTAAGCTTGGTAATAGATTAGTGCCCATTGGAGAGAAAGAGAGGAAGATAGGAAGATACTTGTACATAAAAACCATGAACTTCTCCACTTCTGAAAACTTTCAACCATTTACTTCAGAAGTTAGTATAAAACTCAGTGGTGCAGTTTTCATAGACTAGTATAAACCATAAAATTTTTTTTCCAACTTTATAGTATTAAAAAAACTGTAATATTTGCTGTTTGAGACCTTCCCTCTCCTGTATCGTATCTGGGGAACCATAAATTGAAGAATCCAGCATTGCTTGTTTCTGTCTTATCTCATGGCCTACATTTTTATTCTCTTTTCACACGGTGATTCAGATGCTATGACTGGTGAGACATGGAGAGAGAAGCAAAAATTATTTTTTCTGAACGAAAAAAGGAAAATTATTTTTACAGAATGAAAAAAGGCAATGATATCCCAGGTGCTACTCATCATACCTAAAGAGACACTGACACAGCTTGAGCTGGTCTAAATTCTCAGGGTTTGTCTATGCACAGCTGTTTTAATTCAGTTAAACCAGTGCAGACCTTTAGGTGGTTGGTGCTGACTAAGCTTAAACAAGAGCAGTACAGCGCTAGAAGTGTTGTCCAAGAATATTATCAAAGTAGTGGTCTGCCCGAACACAAATATGTTTAGATGAGATATAATGGGATTTAAACCTCGTATGGATACAAGGCAGGTAAAAATGGCCCAAAAGACAAATTATCTCCTACCTACCTACTTAAAAACACATCCCTTGAAACATTGTTGGATATGGGTATGGCAATGCAATGGCTTCATCGCTGCTGCAAAGCTTGTACGCTTTTATTCTTGTCTTTAAGGATGTCATTGTAAGAAAACAAAGATCAAGTACATTTGAAAATGCACATGCTGTAGGTATGATATTGCTGTGCACACAGTCTGAGTACTGTAGGCAGGCTCTGATGTTACAAGAGTAGGCAGATTAGTATTTATTGCACCTTGAGATAACTTGAGCACAGGATGCAATTCTTGTGATTGCCCTCAAAAATCCCATGTGCTGTGTCAACTCCCATGGGCTGCAGAGCAGGGCTGTGCCATGGTGTCCCCCAACATCCTGGGTCACTATCCTCTCCGCTCGGGGACCCTCCTACTGAGAGCACGCCTTTGGTTCTTGCCCCAGGCTTTATCATCAGTGCAAAGAAACAAAAACGGAACCTGCTCCCCAAAACCCAAGCCTCGGTATGTCCATTGTTACCAGTGCTGAATTCATCCCAGTAGTCAAAATCTAAGAGCAATGCTGCCTTATGCATCATTCTAGCTCAAAGTACACCTTTTTTTTTAAATCTAAAACCTTTCCCTATTTATACCCTCCTTCAACAGCTGTGCCTTATTCCCCATTCAACATGCATTTTCCCTTAAGAGGGATAATTAATTTAGAACTCCAGGCAATAAGGCATAGGTAAGAAACCAGCTTTCTCGGCCTTGCCTTTCTTTTCTTACCCATTAAATGATGCAGTTCTGCCTCACATTTACATAGGAGCAGGGGAATACACCTAAAATCCAAACCAAAACCAGAAAATAATTACTTTTAATGCTATGCTAACACAATGAAACGGTAGGAATTGCAGAAGTCATATTCTGCTACTGCACTATTAATTCATTGTGGGTTTGTAGGTACTAAAAAGTCAAGAACTGACAAAATTAGGCTTTGATGTGTCATCTTCACTTAAACAGCTGCATGCTTGCCAAAGTAAATAGTTTTAAGAAGTGTTTTCAAGAACCTCAGGTGTAGGAGCAGTACTTCAGAGATTTCTTTGCCCCATCAAAGCAGACCAGCCTGTTTGCATTTATGTAAGCTTTCTGCACACGCTCCATGATGTGTAGTCCTGGAGCAGTCAGGTGCTTCAGTTACCAGGTGAATCTCAGCCCTTTCATACCAGAAATCATAGATCCAAGAGATCATATTGACCTTGCAAAAAGGCAAAAATGGATCTCCAGGCTAAGGGAGCTTAGGTCTGTCATCTGAACTGGTCTTAGTCTTAGGACATGTCATCCTCTGTGACTGGAAAAAGAGGGGAAACTGGGGAAGACTTGGTATCATTCTACTCCCAGTAGGGTTTTAAATCCTCAGTTCACCAAGGACCGTGATCTGAGAGGTTACCTCTCTCTCGGTCTTAGGTTACCTTCCTTGATGCTCAACAGCAAGCTCAATCTGATCTCAGGGAAGCTGTAAATGCATGCAGGTGTCACAATAAGGTGGGCAGCCTTGAATGCAGTGACCATGAAAAGATAGAATTCAGGATTGTGGATAATATGCATGAAACAACAAGTAGGACGGAAACCTTGGATTTCAGGAATGCTAATTTCAGCCTCTTCAAGAAAGTTCTGGGACAAATCTCGTGAGTTAGGTCTCTGGAAGGTAGGGGAACTCGAGA
Source organism: Thinocorus orbignyianus (assembly GCA_013400375.1). NCBI lineage: Eukaryota > Metazoa > Chordata > Aves > Ciconiiformes > Thinocoridae > Thinocorus > Thinocorus orbignyianus. Next base: position 1,343,653 of record VXBW01008135.1, read on the forward strand.
GCTGGATGATATTCAACTATCTCTTTCTCCAAACTCAGGATCAGTACATCCCTAAGGAAAAAAAAAAAAAAAAAACCCAAAAAAAAAAAAAAAAAGGGAAGAAGGGGACCGGTGGGG
>VXBW01008135.1:1344154-1450074 GCA_013400375.1 Thinocorus orbignyianus
AAGGAGACTTCCCCTTGGTTGAGGAAAACCAAGTTAGGGAACAGTTAAGTACACTGGATATCTGCAAGTCCATGGGTCCTCGTGGGATGCACTCTTGAATGCTGAGGGAGCTGGCAGAAGTAATTTCTGGGCCACTCTCCATCATCTTTGAAAGGTCCTGGAGAATAGGAGAGGTGCCTGAGGAAATGGAGGAAAGCCAGTGTTATCCTGGTCTTCAAAAAGGGTGAGAAGGAAGACCAGGAAACTACAGACTGGTGAGCCTCACCTCTATCCCTGGAAAGATGATGGAATGATTCTTTCTGGGCATCAGCTCAAAGCATCTGGAGAAAAATAAAGCTATCACAGGTAGTCAACACAGGTTCACCAAGGGGAAATCATGTCCGACTAACCTGATAGCCTTCTACAGTGGCATGACAGGACAGATAGATGAGGGGAGGACGGTGGATGTTGTCTACCTTGACTTCAGCATGGCTTTTCACACAGTCTTCCACAGCATCCTCATAGATAAGCTTAGGAAGTGTGGACTAGATGAATGGACAGTGAGGTGGACCAAAAACTGGCTGAAAGACAGAGCTCAGAAGGTTATGATCAGCGGCACAGAATCTATTTGGCGGTCTGTAACAAGTGGGGTCCCCAAAGGTCAGTACTGGGTCCACTCCTCTTCGATATTTTCGTCAATGACCTGGATGAAGGGAAACAATGTACCCTCAGGAAGTCTGACGATGATACAAAACTGGGAGGGGTGGTTGACACGTCAGAAGGCTGTGCCATCATCTAGTGAGACCTGGACAGTGTCCTGGTGGACAACAGGATGACTGTGAGCCAGCAATGTGCCCTTGCGGCCAAGGAGGCCGATGGCATCCTGGAGTGCTTCAAGAACAGCACGACCAGCAGGTTGAGGGACATTATCCTGCACCTCTACCCTGCCCTGGTGAGGCCCTGTCTCTGGAGAACTGTGTCCAACTTTGGGCTCCCCAGTTCACGGAGGACAATGAACTATTGGAGAGCGTACCGCAGAGGACCACCAAGATGATTAGGGGCCTGGAGCATCTGTCTTATGAGGAAGGGCTGAGGGACTTTTGTCTTTTTAATCTGGAGAAGAGAAGACTGAGGGGAGAACTGATCAATGCCTATAAACACTTAAAGGGTGGGTGTCAGGAGGACGGAACCAGTCTTTTTTTCAGTGGTGCCCAGTGAGAGGACAAGAAGAAATGGGCACAAACTTGGACATAGGAAGTTCCATCTAAACATGAGGAGGAACTTCTTCACTTGGAAGGTGGCAGAGCACTGGAACAGACTGCCCGGAGAGGTGGTGGAATCTCCCTTTCTGGAAACATTCAAAGCCCACCTAGACAAGTATCTATGCAACCTGCTCTAGGAGGAGCTGCTTTGGCAGAGGGTCTGGACTGGAAGATTTCCAGAGGTCCCTTCCAACCCCATCTCATTCTGTGATTCTGTAATAGGGTATAGTGTCCTGACAACATATAACAGGACTCATGTTAATGCTCTCAGTTATTTGGCAAGACTTGTGCTCATATCCAATCACCGACCGAAAACTGAGGTCAAAATCTTTTCTGATTTTAGGGGATAGAAAAGTATTTTCTTGATGATGTAATTAAGTATGTGGAGTAGCTTATTCCATACCCTTTGTGCAATGAGTGACTTCTGCTAGCCTACTTTTTACATGATTTCCCTTTAGAGCTAAAGCCCCAGTCATGTAGGTGAAAAATATATTACTTTTCTTCTCCCCTCCAATAATGGCACAGTATATAATGTATGGAAGTGAAAACATTTACGCATGCGGTACTCTATCACTGGGAGTCTACTTTGATTCCTCTTTTGATAAAATCCAGGTGATTCCACCTTTCCAACACAGCATGTGCTCACATTGTGTTTTGCAGACGCTACAAGAGAATCCTTATGGAGATGGACTTGCAGACAAGAGCAAGAGAAAACTACACTTTCAGAAAATAAAAGTGTCAACTCACAGAGGATCTTTCACCTCCTATCCTTTGAAGTTGGAAGGACACACAGCATGGACAGGTAAGGGAATTACATTGCTGATGATTTATGGGTGTTTTTTTTTCTCTTAAGCATGCTTGTGTAAAGAAAGAGCAGTTTGAAAAACTGTGTTTAAAAAGAACTGTATTTGTCAGCTATGACAATAGGTAGAAGATTTCGATAAAATAATAGGGTTTTTTTCATCTTTAATGTCTATAATTAGTTAATGTACCATAAAAACAGGCACATTATTACCCTCCCTCTCTCCACTGGAAAAAAAAAAAATCAATGAAGAAGAGAAAACAGACAAACACATTATTTTGTTAGCTCATCTTTTAAGAACCTGGTTCCTGTTTAGTATGCATTTAATGACTATGCATTTAAAGGAATAATTTAGACCTCCAATGACAACTTTTCAAGAGTGGTTTTATCAATGTCAGACAGCTTCCTGTTTTTGACCATATAAACACAAGACAGGAATCAGGCTGACATTATTAGTTTTGGCTCATCTTCCTCCTATGTGAACAGGCAAGACCCTTTTTTGTTTCTGGGGGTGAATTAGCATTGTTACTTTTAGAACTTCCTAATTGTAAATGCTCGATCAAATGTATTACCATAAAAGAGAAAAAGAAAAAAAAATCCTTCATTGTACTGGTACTGCTAAAGTAGCAAAGCCAGACACTCCTGGGAAATGTTAGAATTACATTTGGACTATCTTAACTTTTCAGGTTATTATTTCTGTGTTCTTTGGCACAGACAGAAACCTTACTGGTAATAACAAGGCTGCTTACAGGAGATCCAGTGATGCCACGTTTACTTACACATATACTGAAAGCAGGAACCCATCCCTGCTCAGCAGAGTATTTTACTGTGTTAGCAATACTTTTGGTGGCAGTGAAACACATGTGTAAGGATTATTTTAAGGACTTGTATGTTCAGCTTCACACAAGTACATTCTGCTCCACATTCTGGTATTCCCACCAGCAGCTTCACTGGTGATAGTTTTACATTAAGCATGATGTCTAGCCCTTTTTATTAGGTGTGTATGGAGCTAGCAGGTGTAAGCAGCTCACCTTGCCCTGCAGGAAACAACTCAAGTGAAGGCAAAACTAGACTCTTACCAGGTTGGAGCTTTCTCATCCCTGTGAGGTTTTTTTTCAGGTTGTAGCTTACTGTGTCACTTTGTTCAGGGAAAGATACTTACATTAAAAAGCACTTTGAAATAAAGAGATCAGTTTAAAAAAAAAAAAAAAAGAATCACTAACCATTTAGTATTTTCTCCTACGTGCTCATTGGAGATATTTTTTTCAGCTTTCTCTTCGAGCCCTATATTGTTTCCTGTTATCAATACAATTTTGTGTGGGTGCACACCCTACATAAGGTACCAAGCTGCACAGTGTTCTGTTGGATTCAGTAGCAGACTTAAATTTAGCAATTTTCTGATTGAAAATAATGCCATTATTCATGTGCCCTTGTACAAACTCCCAGGCTACCTCCTGGCTCTCTTGATAATACTACATTCCTGCTGCACATTATCTCAGAGGTCAATGCTAAAGGAAAGGTGTTACACAACTCTCAAGAACAAATCCTCCAAGGAGATCTCAGATAGGCACAAAAATGTTATAGACTAATCTTGGCACAACATTTGCTAGGTTCTTAAACACTTTAAATATATGCAGTGCTCCCTTTCTAAGTGTTGCTTATAGCTGAGAGGTCTGCACTTCTTCAGTACGCTTAGTATAGCCATCGTGGTATCTGTCCACAAGAATGGTAAAAAGCAGTCATCTAATGGGCTAGACAGAGGGGAATATAAGCTTATCCTTATTTTTAGGTTACATGGAGGGTTTTTTTCATAGCTAAAGTTACTATGTGAGTAACCCGCAAAGGCAAATACCTAAAGATGGCGATCTAAATCCAGAAGCAGCTAAGCAACAGCAGTCAGTTTGCATTCAGAATTTTGTTTCCCCTACAGAGCCAAATTGAAAATTATGAATTTAGTTTCTTGGTGGCTTGATTATGAAAATTATGTGTAAAGTCTGCATTAGGTATTGTGAAGAAGCAAAGGCTAAAAAATTGCATCAGCCCTACAGTCTAGGTGTGAGCTCAGGGTAAGCTGGAGGGATGAGGGGCAGCCTTACAGTAGTTTGGGTACCAAAACACATCAGCCCGCACTGACCTCCCTGCTGCTGCGGCCAGCCTTACTCCTGCCTGCTGCTGTTTCAGCTAATGAGCTGATAATGGTGATGGGAGCACCTCTAAGGCTTCTCCCATCCTCACCCCCAGGTCTGTAGCTCTGAGCTTCTTCCCGTAGTGAGTTACATGCAGTTACATATGAAAGCTCTCAAGAGCTGGAGATTAAAATATTTGACTTGCCTGAGAGGAAAGGATTTACTGACACAAGCATGGTACGGTGATGAAATATTGTTTACCAAGCAAGTGTGGGGCTAGAAATCAATACACCAAAATTACCATGATCAGAAATTTTACTCACTTAGTGAACAAAGTTCATTTAAACGAGCTGTGCCTCACACCTTTGCATGACTGACTTAAGGCTGTTACTTCCTTTTTGCTTTCTACTTAGAGCAAAACACTTATTTAGTGTCACTTAAAAAATTATGAAGGAGAAAATAAAAAATATTGGCATTCCTTTCTGATGAAACACACACTAATAAAGACTTTAGTTAAAATGATGTTGAAAACCTTAGCAGAAAATTCTAAAAATCCTCAATTGTGTGCAGAAAGTCACTTGTGCAACATCTTTTGCATTTGCTTTTAAAGATCCAACAAGAACACTTTAATATTTTTTTTTCCTATTCTGTTCCCCATAAATATCAGTTGTCCCACAGTTACACTGCTTGTAGTGAAGTTAAATAGGTAAAAAGATTTTCTTACCAGCACCATGCTAGGAGTTATTCTGCAAAAGTGATCCAAAGATGAAGTGACAGGCTTTATGAACCGTAGGGGTAGCAGATATGGTAGCTGTGTGTGAAACTGTAGAAACTGTAGAACAAGGGGAGAGATGGGAGTTGGTGACTGGATTATTAATAGAGCTGGGGAGCTCTGAAGAAGGGATAGGAGTGGGAGATGCAAAGTACCAGTATCTAATAAACTCAGCGTATCTCATGCTAATATGCCTTTCTTCAGCTAAAGGCCAGAAAGCCCCAAGGCCCTGCTCACATGAGTTGGGGTGGTGCCACTGACTCTAAAGACATTCCTGGCTAATTTAGGCAAGCAAGAGAAAATAAATCTGATAAAAGCCACAGAAGGGAAGGTTTGTGTCCTTGGTACCTTCCTTTCAAACTGATAGCTTTGGGGTGTCAAACAAAGTCAGCAAAAGGATCACCAGTTTGTAGTACAAGCATCTGGTACATTTGCTGTATACTCATTTTTATAAAGCATAATTTGGGGCACTGATATTTGTTGTCTTTCCTTTCTCCCATTCAAACAGAAATATCCTCCAGCTAGTGCTCATCCTAGCAAGAGTAGCAGTACATATCCTTGCAGACAGTGGAAATAAAGAGCTCCAGTCTATATAGATGTATGTATGCATTGCTGGCAATCATCAGAGAGCATAAATTGTCTTCTTTCTCATAAATTCTCACCCACGAGCTCAGATTTCAGCTGAACATACTAACTGTGCAGCTGCAGTGCATGAACTTGCCTAGCCCTCAGGCAGAACTGTGTAATAAGATTTTTGTTGCCAGTGGACTAAAATTCAGTTTAACACCTGTTTGCCCTCACAGACCTGAACTGGCAGCGACGGCGAATGAGCAGGACACTCTCCTTAGCACTCTGCTGTGCTGCCCTCTTGATCCAGGGGCTGATAGTGATTATTTATATCTTTGGAAGTAGGTATAAAACACAGAAATCGTTACAGTTGTGCCTAGAGTAGGAGGCAGAGGTGTGTCAGCTCACCCTGTGGTCCTGGTGCATGGAGGTTTGGGATGTGAGATGGACAGGGGAAGAGGTGCACACAGCACGTGTGTCAGGGAGAAAGCAAATGGTTCACTTGGATCCAGAAGCAGAGAGATGCAATGTGATCCTATGGTCTGGTCACGGCCCTGGGTAGCATCTGTGGGGTAGAGAGGTAGCCACTGCTTGTGGGCAAGTCCTTCAAGCCGCACCAAAAGGATGGTTTTGTTAGGAAGAAAACCTTTGCTGACCCGGGAAACTATTTAAAACAATAAAAAATTCAATATGCACTGGAGTTTTAACTTCTGAAAGTGCAGAGTTCCACAGCTATGTAACTGTGAGCGACTTTGATTGCAACTATTTTCAGACTGGAAATTATTTGTGCAGATCTTGCTTTCAAATAGCTCAAAGAAGGATGAGGACTAAGTTTCATTTAAGGCTTGACTACGAGTCATTCAACCAAGTCCCACATGTTTGCGAGACTAGATCTCATTGTGTTATATTTTTTTTTTTGCCTTTCTGATTTAAGCAATAGCAGATCTTTCCTGGGAAACCGACAGAATTGAACCAGTGCTAAATTTGAGATGACATTGAAGAAGCTGATTTTACAAGAAAAAAAAAAGAAAAAAAAAATCAGTTTATTAAAGTTACCAGATTGAAATTATTTGTTCAAAGTTCACCTACTGAAATGAAAGCGGTCATAAGAAACAGAGAGGTGTATATAGTGTATGCATATAATTTGAATAGCTGTCTTTCAGAGCCAGATAGAGTAGAAAATAATGCTTTTCAAGCTCTAACCCCAAGCCTCAACTGCTTCCCCAGTCTCAGCACAGCTGGAGGATTTTTTTTTTTTTTTGCTAAATTTATCAGCAGTAAAGTGGTGAACAACCGGGAAATATGAAAACAGCATAATTAGACTTCAGACTTCACATCCCAGGGATGGGAGTGGAGCAGCTCACCACCCCTTTGAAACCAAAGGCAAATTTAAAGAAGGATTGAAAACCCAACCGAAAAGAGATGTCACTAAGTGGTTGCATTTCTATTTAGAATAGTTAAAAACTGTATGAAAGAGAGAGAGTTCAAAGCAAGTACAAATTTGATTTGAAACCGAAATGCTGTGTTCTGGTTTGTTTTCCAAAGTGTCTATAAATGCTGCACTTCTAGGTGATTTTTTTTTTTTTTACAAGTATTGGTGAAATCTAGCAAAACTTTTTGCAACAGTTTTAGTGTAGCTATGTTTCTGGGCCAGTGAGCTTATGGCACGTTTTCTAAAGGATAGATTAAAACATCAGGCAGGACTTTCCACAAGTGCCAAATCCAACTCATATTCTAGATTATCTAAGCATAACTTCTTGTTTTGGAAAAGAAAAAAAACAGTCAATTTTGAAAATTTTCCCCATTTATCCCTTAGTTCCTCAAAAAAACCCCTCCATTTAGGGTGATGTTTCTGAAGTGGATATTGAGAAAAATGCTACTTTGGTCTGAATATCCCCAGTTCCTCACAAAATCAAAATCAGTACTGCATGTTAGTTGCCCTCCCCAACTCTGAAAAATTAAGTCATTAATCTTTCTGGCATCTCTGTTCATTGTCCTAATTATGCTGTACAAATAGCACCGATGAATAAAGCAAGCTGGTTTTTGTTAAATTGTATGTTTGGAGAGCCTTGTGAGGGGGACTGTGTAATTGTGCAGATAAAGTCTCTAACTCCACATTAATATATAGTGGAAAAAGAAACGAAATAGGAACTGCCATAGAGTATGAAATACAAGATACACCTTGCATTAGCTTTTCTCAGCTGAAGGAATGGGCTGTCAAGATTTAGGTAGCATAATATTCCATATTCTATTAAAAAAGTATCATCATCAGAGAACACTTAATATAAATCCTTCTTTCAGATTCCCTGCAGGAGTTGGGTGCCCTAGCTAACAAAGCCTTGATTTATTCAAGAAAACATACTCCTTTTTCCTTTAAAATGTAGACAGGGCACCTACTTCTGCCATCTCCATGGTTCGGTTGCCACTGCACAAATGTTCCTTTATATCCGAGGAGTACCTGGGTGCTACTGCATGTCCTTATGCACAATGGTCTCCATTCACATGCCTTTCAAGAAAAAGCAAACAAGGACACAAGCAATTGCTAAACACACAGGAATTTGTACAAGCTCCCACAAACACCTTACTTTCCCCCCCCACCAGGATTTTAAAGCAACAACATGTGAGCAGGCATGTGAAGGAAGTCAAAACAAGAGCAGGATTTGCTGCCTTAGGTCTTCCTTTGCAGCCTTATAGGAGAGAAAGGATAAAATCAGGATCCTCGGAATCTGTAACCTGTAAAACCTACGTCAGTACGACTTTACCTGTTCCCCTAATAAACTTCTGCTGCTCTTATCAGTCCTGCCTCATGCAAACACTGTGCCATAGACACATATTTATCTCTCTCATTTTATGGTGTGACCAGGATCATAGATGCTCCTTGATGCCTGTTGAACACCCACATTTGAAGTATGTCACACACCTGGGGCAATTCAGCAGATCTTCTGGATCTGGTCTGAGTTGGAAGCTTCCACTGGCATCGGGGGTGGTCCTTGGGGTGATCAAAAGGAATGTGTCTACAGACTAAGTCTTATTTTTCAGCATTCCAGTGGGTGCTGACCTGCTGGCAGATTCCAGCCCTAAATTAGGTGTGCAAGGAGCCCCGCCAGGGTCAAGGAGACTATTTAGCTGAGCAAGGCTTATGCACAGGAACTGTAACTGAAGCTCCTGCTAACTACAATGAGAGCAGGTTTGGCCCCAAGGAAGGGATGTACCAAAATCATCAAAGAGGATTCTCAGGGCAGGAAATGTGTCCTTGTGTGAATTTACCTCTGGAGTACACTCCAAATATAGATTCATAATAGAAGCGAGTGACAGAGAAGCACTGATGGCTTCCAGACAATATACGTATCATCCAGCACACTGGCTATCTGGTTATTTGCCTAGATCTAGTCCACCATTTTACAGCCCCCCTTCAACCCAGCATCTTTAATTAGAGCAGTGATTTTTCCAGAGGAAACTTTCCACTGACCATGCATCAAAAAATTCCTTCATGAAAGAAGTTGTGATGCTGTTTCTGATGCAGCAATCAGAAATCCAACAGGGGGAGAAATGCAACTCAGGAAGTGTAACTCAGAATTGCACTGCTGTAAACATGTCTACTTTTTAGTCCATGACTCTGATCAGATCATAAACAGCACACAGTGAAGAGCAACCTCTAGACATTCATCACTGAATCTATAAATGCACATTACCACTAAAATTAGGCTAAAGACTTAGCAGGGTTTGTTTCAGTACCTGTGTTCTGAATTAGAACAACAGATCACTTCCATTCCCACAGCTTTCACAACCCAGCCATAAGAAAATAAATTGCAGTGTAGGGAGCTCACAAGTTGTGGTCTGCATTTATATGAAGAGGAGATGGCAAATAACTGTGTAACATTTAGTGCTTTGCTCTGAGAGTGGGTTGCACTATGAAACCCTTCCATATTTTTCTCTAAACAATTATGCATAAAATAAAATAGCAGCCTGTCTTAATGCAAGCCCCTCTCTGATATGTGGTGTGAAGATGCCTAAACCTAGTTAATAAGCAGTATCTCTCTAAAAATACATAGTGAAAAATCTTCATTAACCAACATTAACGCCAGGATGGCTACAAAGTTGCTTTCTAAGTGGCTGTGATAACTGAAGCATCCTTTGCACTTGGGAAGGAACATGAATAGTTGGATACTTTGGGGCAATACTTGCCTAGTTCCCTTCAGAAACCATTTATGCTATTAAATCTTTTTATTCCCAGCTCAGCTGACAGTACCATACATCAGCTCATCTCTGAAGAGAAGATCTATATAAAATTCTTCATCAAGTGACACTTCCCCAGTGCAGGACTCTCATGCCTTGTCCTGTGGCCAAGATATTGGTACAATACAGCACCCTCTTGGAATTTATCAAACCTCAGGGAAGGCTGGTAATTTCCATTTACCTTCTAAAAACCCAGACCTACTTTCCTTTAAAAAGTCTGATCTTTGCATCCCATCCTACCCCCTCATACACTGCAGTTTCTATAATCGTCACCTTATGTAAGAGACCCAGAACCGGGAGCAGTTATTTATTGGTGTTTGCTTGTCCTTGCTTTCTCTCTAGACAGCACTGAAATAACAGAACGGATCCCCATTTGATATGAGGGCCATTTTGTATCCCTGTGCAGATTGGTATCCACCATCACCCTAAGGAGAGCAATGCTGAGGAAAGAGAAAACAGGTCGGTTCTGTTGGTACCATAGAGTCCCTACTCCAGTATCATCTCTCTGTTCATGGCAGAGGTTCTGCAAGACACAGCAGGTGTTGGGTTACCCCACTCTGTGGAAGACCTGGATTTTACATGAAGGGAGATGCAAGAAAGCCCCAGAGCTGCTGCAGCATACAAATGTGCATGCAGCTGGAGAGCTGGGCTTCCTTCTGACTTCACCACAGGAGCCCCTTTGTGTCTTTTATTGTTCACTTGTTTATTTTCAGGTAGCTCTTCTGCAGCATTGTCACTCAGCTGGTTTCTAACTGACCTGGCAGGTTTTCACTGCTCTCTTCCTGCTTGCTTGGCAGGACAACAAAGTCTGGGGGATTTATGTGCCCCAGCTCCAGCGCAGTAGCTGTGAGTGAAGCCTCCTCCCCAGGAGCGGAAGCTTTTGCTGACAGATGCCTCTGTTTGGAGTGTCCGTGTGTATTTAGGCCCTGATCCATCAGGGCACTGGAGCACGCACTCTGCCTTTGGCACATCCATATCACTGTCACCAGGCTATGTAAAGTAAGGTGGGTGTTTAAGTCTTTTGTGGGCTTAAAGGTTTGGTTTATTGTCCTGGCAGCTCATACAGTCATGTAGCCCGCAGTGCTGTGGGTTGATGATTTACAGAGCAGCTAAAAAGGAAAGTTTGCAGCACGCATGTATTTCTGCAGTGAAAAAACACCGAATAACTTCCTGGATCCGTTCTGGGGAAGAGCTTTTACAAGCAAACATGTGTTTGCCCTTTTTAATAGGAACTTTAGTCAGAAAACGTATAAACTCAGCACAATTTTTCCCTGTGTAAAGCACCAATAGGCAGGAGTTGCTCCAGGAGAAGTCAGTGGTGCATACCCTAAAAATGCTTGTTAGCATACAGGGTGCTGGGACTAGCAGCAGCCTTATAGGGATAGATATGTTCTCCAAAATTTACTTGGCTGTTTGGTTCATGCCAGGTTCTATTTTTGTTGTTGTTGTTTGGGGGTTTCCTGTTTGTTTTTTAAATCTCCATTGACTTTGTCATGAGAAGTTACTTTCAGGGAAGCAGATGGGAACTAGTGTTACTCCAGAAGGCTGTAAAAGTTTCTAAAGAGGCTAGAAGAGTTTGACAATAACAACAATCTAGTTTGTAGAATAATATTCATTGTGAAGAAATCTCAACTTATCATTGAGCTGAATTTTTGGTACAGACAAACCAGCATCCTAGTTTAAGCTTTGTGTTTCTGGTATCCTCCATCAGCTTTGTTCTTTGGGCAAACCATTTATTTAGCGAGCTGCTGCAGCCTGGTCCCCTCAAAAGTCAATTGGCCCTGTGCCTTGCCAGACTACCTTCCTTCTGTTTCTCCCTTATTACTGCAGAAATGAACTCTAAATATTGTATCAACCAAATTAAAAGACCTCATTTTTATAACTTACCACCCAGAAAAAAATTAGTTTTGTTGATAAGGGTAATCTGTTTCTTTGCTGGAAGAGAGATGGGAAGCAGGCATGCCAGTTCAAAGTATCATATGCAGCCAGGACTGGAAATGGCAGCATTCAACCTCAGAGTTCATCAGTGAACCACTTCAATAACCCAGACAATTTCATAATGCTTCTCTGAAATTCCTTTTCTCCCTCTTTGGTTTGAAAAACTAGCGCAAGTCTCTTTTACCTTTCTTCTCTTAAAGAACTACATTGTTTTTTCTAACAGAGGTGAAAAGTCACCTCAGATTTTTGCTAGAAAGAAGTTAGGCTTCTTGGTTTTATTATTTGCTCCTCTTCCACAGTGGTGGTATATATCACTAATCAGTAAATAGGAATTTTTGCATTTGAAATGTAAAGCTACCTGGTGTCGTCATCGCATAATCTGTGTTATAATAATGCTCAGTTTTCACCTGACATTTAGAAATCAGCAGATTCAATTACTTGTAGCATTTGCTGAAGATTCTCTAGGGATCTCACCATAAATTATACTGTATTCTACAAATAGATATGACAACATTAATCAGCAAATTAAATGACAGTGATCATTCCTGCAGAGATACTTTAAACATCTGATTGAGCTGGTACATTGGACCTAGGCAGCCTACAGCTTCAGTCTGCAAGAGGTACTGCTCTCATGCATAGGAATGCTGACCTTGCAAGCAGGAACCTGTAGGTTACTTACGATGTCTGATAAAAGAAGAGAGAAAAAGGCTGATGCCTCCAAGAGAACACTAACCAACATTGATGGATGGTTACTCCAGTCCCTGCATTAATATTTTGCTCTGATTTTGCTACCCATTTGACTTCATATGATTGTTTCCAGACTGACTAGGGCTGGACACTCTTTGGGGGTTGGAACTTGATGATCTCTAAGGTCCCTTCCAACTCTAACCATTCTATGATAAGCACTCTTTCCTCAGGGTGGGGTAATGCATGGCAGAGCCATCACTGCACCAGCGTCGAGATGCCATCTTCCTCCAGGCAGTACCTGCTGGAGGTATGGTATACTCAACAGCCTGCTCAACAGCCATTTCTCAGTGGATGTGGACCACTCCTTGTCCTGTCTTCACCTTCATTGCCCTGTCATGTTTCAGGGGAAGAGCCTTTACTTATTAAAACCCCACACCATCAGCTGGCTGCTGCTGGGACTGCGCTCCATGTGTTGCCTGCACAACGTGACAAGAGATAAAGTGGCAGGGAGGGCAGAATGCAAAAGGACAAGACTGTTGAGTGCAAAAGACCATGGAGCAAAGGAGATAGTAATCAGGACCAGGACTGTAAACCTTTGGCAAAGGGAACCGTGGAGGAATGTCAGGACATGGCTCTTTTGGCAAGGTCAGCCAAATAAGCACCAAGACATGTCCTATACTCACAGGCCATGTCACCTTGATTTGGCTGCATCCTCAAGCCTTTCATTAGGAACAGGTGTTGTAGGAGGTGGGGGCAGCATGGAGCTGAGAGGTGTGATCACATCCTCTACCACAAGCTGTTATTTTGACAGCTCTATTACAGTTATAAAGAAACAACTCCTGGGAAGTGTAAAGCACTGTTAAAAAAAAAGTCAGTAAAATCATCTGTGCTGCAATATGCCAGCTTTCACTGGGGAAGCTGACTAGATGCCACTGAGAAGATATGCAATGGGCTCTTTCTCTGGCTGTTTTTTTGGCCATAGCTGATTACATCCACCTGGAAAAACCCTTAGCCTACTTCTGTCTGTTTAGTCCATCTCCTGTTTGTTTCATAGCAGCCCTCTCCCCGAGGGGATTAATTTATTTTTCATAAGAGCGTGAAGACCTCAACCCCACCTGAGGGGAAGAGATGAGCAGCCCTTCCCTTAGATACCCTTAATGGAAAGATGCCAAACAAGCTCAACCCAGGGATCAATAGCTGTGCTCAGAGTTGAAGTTTCAACTCTGCATCCACATGAAGTCATACTGTTTGTGGGAGATACTGCAGCAATTTCCTACCCTAAGGGCCATTGGTGCCAAGTCCTTGTATGCTGATGCATGCTGTGCATGTCCATGCCGGGACTTTGGTGAGGGCTTTTATGAATGCAGCTACATTTCTTGGTTTAACAACAGTATCACTTCCTGTATGGAATAAAGACTTACTTCATATGCAAATACAGCAGCTCTTAAAGGAGCATGATACAGTCTGGAGCCACCTCTGCAATAGCAAAGAGAGCCACACGCTCAGCCTGGCACACGGCTGCAGTGAGGCAGCCCTGCTGGGACCCAGACCACATGCTCCCACAGCTTTGCTCCTCTGAGAACCTGCAGTGTCACCTGGAGGGGTTGATCACCTAGAGAGCTCTTTGCTCTACACAACTTTGGGGGTACCCAGACACTCTAACACAAAAAATTCAATATTAAATTTCTTTATTCTTTTCTTTCTCTTCAAACCTGCAGATAGTGCACCATCTGAAAACTCTGTGTGAACTTTCTGGCATTCTTCACAGACACATACACAGTTTTCTCTTATTTACCACTTCTCCCACCTTGGGAAAGGAAAGCAGTGGAAGTGCTGATGGAGGAGCTCCAGTCAGACTCCCTTCCAGCTTATGGTGGCATTTGCTCAACAGTGATAATTTGTAAGGCAAAACAAATGTCTTGTGAGGTGAGTGTGTTATAGAACCCTACCCAAAAGGAATGCCTGGCAAGTGCTCCAGAAATTCACAGTGACTTTGGTACATTTTTCTTTGACAAGAGGTATCCTGCAAATTTTAAATTTCATCCCTCATTATTGTGAATGACTTTCCCAGCTGAAGTGCTTTTTCTCTTAGGCAATATACTACAAATTGGTACTGCGCTCTGGCAGTCAAGGAAGGCTCAATCAGCATTTCCCTTCTGTCAAGGAAATACCTTCAAGGGCTTTGCTCTGCACCTAACACTTCTTGTGAAGGGGCCCTTGCAGCAAAAGGAAAAGTTTTCAACCTAAGGAGCAACACCTGAGTGCTCCTAGCAGGAGGCATCCTCTCTGACAGCTTAGAGAAGCTCTAACTACTGCACCAACAGACATACTTAGTCTCTTTCTTCCACTTAAAAACCGATGACACCATCGAACACTTCAACAGGAGAACAGGTTACACAGACTCAACTGCAGAAGTAAGATTACATCCTGCTGAATCAAATCTACATGCCAATAGAAGATTATTTCAATTTGAAACAAAAGATTATTTAATTCATTTTTACTCTTACTTACTTATTCACAAGCATCCAAAGCCATGTCTGCATGATGCTGGTATCCAGGCTGCACATCCAGGAGCTTTCATGGTGCCATGGAGGATAAACAATAACCACTAGAAAGCAACTCAACTCCTCCTTAAGACAGAAACCACAACTCAGTTTTGGAGCTGCCTTTTTATACACATCTGGAGCTGATGGGGTTGAGTCCCTCCACCCCATCCCACCTGTGTGTCATCAGGATTGACTTACTCTTCTGTGTCTCCTGTGCCAGGTAGCCTAAGAAGCTGCCTGTAGTATGCGTAGAACTACTAGCACCTTCATCCCATGGGGCATTTTCTTTGGTATGAGATGTGCTGTTCATTTGTGTTGTCTTGTGCTGCTGCCATTACCTGATGGTCATATGGCCTTTGCAGCATATTGAAGGGGTGGGTGTCTGTGACTTAGACCAAATATTGTGATTGTACTATTAAAGGAGGTCTGGTAAACAATGAAAGTCTGTGCCCACTTGTGGCTTTTGGGCCCCGTTGTATAGGTGGGGAAGTTGTACCAATAGCTTCTGCTGTGCTTAAGCAATGCATTTGCAATGACATTACCAAACAACACAGTTCCAGGTACTGATGCCAACCTCAGTTGATAGCATCATTACCATGTCAAAATGCCTTCAGTATTTTAGGGTGCCGAAACATGACGGTTGTGTTCTCAATGCCTGTGTATGTGCTTGTAAACCCTAATTCCTTATTTCCCAAACTTGCTTGCTTTGTAGCCCTCCAGGGGGGCTACGTTTTTGCTAAGGAGTACACTCACCTTCTGTACCCCTCACAGGACAGCTCAGGGCTTAATCCCTGCAGGGAGCCCCAGGGGAGGTCTGACTTTGACTGGCGGGGAGATGTATCGTGTCCTAGCGGTTGGTTTGTAGGGTACCTGGGGGTTACTCTAAAAGGAGGCAGAGGACTGCACTGCACTTTCTGTCCGTTGGGAGGGTGAAGCAACCTTGCTTGTGAAGGACAGCACCACTAGCATCATTAAACTGGTGTCGTTATCCTTGCATAGCAATCTGGACTATGGGAAGAGAAAATGCCTTTGCTGAAGCACAGCAGCTCTTCTCAGCCTAGAGGCACGTTGGGAGTCACAGCAACTCGAGGACACTTTTAACTCTCTGCCCTGTCTCCACCACCATAGTGCAGTTTGCCAAGGATGGAGATACAAGCTGCAAGTCCCACAGAAATGAAGCCCTTTGCTCTTGCTTGCCTATTTTGTCTGCATATTTTTAAGGGACTGTTTAATCCACTGAGGCCATGGGCTTAGACAGATCTTTGTGGGAGGCTTATTGTACAATATTAGTATAGTAAAAGCTCCAAATAAGGACTTTTGCTCTCTCTCTTCTCCCTTCCCCATCTTCTGCCACAGGTATTGAGGCATGGTTTTGAATGTTTATACAGCACCTTTTGCATCTGGGAATGGTTACAGGAAAAGAATCAAGACAGGGCAGATATTTCAGCCATGGAACACAAGGAGAGTTTCATTTGTCATGAGCTGGAGTAATTAAAAGTAATTTTTGCGTGTTTTGGATGAGGGATGCTGACTTCAGTAAGGGCATGAGCTGTGCAAAGTGCTTATTTTTATAGTTTTGACGTAAATCATAGAATGTTTTCATTCTTAATTTGGAACACTTGCCCCACATGTTCCAAGTCTCTGTAGATAAGTCCAGGCTCTTTACTTCCTCATGATGTAGTTCCATACATAATAAAGTCCCAGGGTTGGCTGCCCAAGTAATTTAGCTGGACTGAAAACAGGACTGAGACATCTTTTGAAAGTGGTAACTTCCAAGTATTTCAATAGACCACTGATCTCAGGTGAGATGTACAATTTTGCTATCTACAATCTCTCTTCTTCTCTTCAGAAATGCCATGGGTCATTTGCTTAACAAAACAAACCCAAGCCTCCTCTCCCAAACCCAGCACATACACAAAAATATTTTCCTTGGTTATATTTTCCTCTGGGGATGTTTAAACTATCAGCTTCGCTGAGCTACTTTCCCCCCTCTCATTCTTTCTCATGGGGGTGTCCTGTCACAGGGGAAGTTGTTGCAAACTTGCATTTTGAAATTTTCCAGAGGATTTAATATTAATGCACATACAAGAAACTTGCAAAATCATTCTCTTTTGAAATACTCATACACTATCAAGAGCTTCGAGAGCTAGTGTCATTCAGCTAGTTCAAAATACAGTCAATGCAAACACTTCTGATCCCAGGATAACACAGATAGATAATTTTTCAGGTCAGTCACTGGCTCAGAGTAATGGCACATGACTATTGGCTCATTGACATTGAGATCCATTACAAATAACCCATATTACTGTTATCCTTTAGTGGTTAAAGAGGAGATCTCTATGTTTTCAATTGTAGCTTCTCTTGTCTGTGGCAAGTCCTACTTGGCCACCAACAATAAGCTCTTGAGAACAGTAGGGTACATCTCAAACCACCAGAAGTGAATGTGGGAAAAGCAGAAGCTTTTATTTTCTTTTAATCTAAGACTTTAGGTAGGAATCAGTTATTGCAATGGGTAACAATGCAAAATTTGTGAGCCTGTTTCATATGAATACGCACTTAAGAAAACAGTATCTCACAAGTGCAGTCTCAGCTCTCAATTTCTGCAGCCACCATTGTCAGAAGTAATGGTGCAAAATCACCGCCAACACCCTCAAGTTGGAACTTGGGCTCAGTGTTTAACATCAGTGACAACATATCAGCTAAAATTTGTTAAAATCCAACTGTAAAAACAGTTTAAATTATTAATAATTAAAAGCTGCCTATATAGAAATGTAATGTGCCAAAACACTGGCTAGAACAAGCAACTTGGCACGACAGTTTGCTCTACAGCTTTGTCATTTGTTGCAATAAAGAGGATTGTGCAATCACTATTTCGTTATTAAATGAATTTTTATTTTATTTTTTTTTTCACTAACATGACAGAAACGTCTTTGTGGCAACAGGAGGACTTTTGGCAGATCTGTGCCTAAATGGTGTGTTGGTGCCTGTGCTTCTTGCCTTACAAGTTTCCTGTAGGGAGAACACAGATTTAGCCCAAATCCAGCCACCATGCTCATGAGTCTCTGGCTGTCAGCATGCCTGAATAGGCTTCATCTGCAATCAAAGCCACAGTATGGCTCCCATGGAAAGCTGTCTGGTAAATTGATGTGATTTATTGTAAGATGAGTCCTATTCCTGCTGTAACCAGTGGCAGATCTCAATTTTGCCAGGGAAAGCAGGATCAGACACTGTTGGCTGGTGCCTGTATTTTTCATATGTTAAGGAGTGCTAGCCAGACAGATAGCCCAAAATGGTTGTATAGAAACAGTCCCCATCCCTTTTCTCCCCTTTTATAAAAATACTGCACAATTTTAATCAACTACCTGTCTTTCACAGCTCCCTGTGTCAGTGGGTTTGTGGCCTTCACTGATTTGGAGTCACTAACTCTGATTTTACTGCAGGCGTTACAGTGTTTATTGGTGTTTCTGGAAGCATCATCTTCTAGAGTCATGTAAAAACAGCTTCCGTTTCACAGCTCAGGAACAGTCCCACCTCTGCTGCTCGCCAAGTAAGGTGCAAGCATGCAACAAATAATTGCTGTAAGCATCAGTAATATTCCTGGGGATAATTCTTATCATTGCGAGTAAAAAGCAATTATTTATTTAAATAAAGCCTCATGAATGCCCCAGTTTGGTTTTTGAGTGGGTGATAGTACTGAGGAATCAAACAACTCTTGCCCTACTTGACACTGCTGGTCCATCACCCCACAGTGAATACACACTACACTGATTTACATCATACTGACAGGCTTACATCCTTACAAACCCGGCCCAAATTCTGAGGACTGTTGTAATAGATTAATTCTAGTGGCTGATACTGAGTGCTGATCCTCCAGCGCCTGCATTTCTCTAGGCACTCCTACGATCTGCATATGCAATGCTGCTGGGTTGCTGAAAGACAGCGTGGTTTGGACCAGATCCCCCCTCTTGGCTTGGGACGAGCACAATATTATTTTAATTCCACTATGGGAAGGAGTCAGATCTGGTGGCAATTTAAAGATCATACATTATCATAGGCTATGGAAAGAATAATTTATGCCCTTGAGCCCTCCTCAGATCTTTGAGCAAAATCAGACATCTAAAGGAAAATCTAGTTCTTCACAGAGCCGTAATGATGAGTAATGCACCCAAGAGGACTTGGGGTCCAGACATGAAGGGATTAGCACAATCCACCAGTATGGTTTTGTCATCTGAGACAGATTCGGGCACATCACGTCTCTCTGTTTCATAACTGTCATCTGGACGTGAAAATGGGGGAAGACATGTTTCATGACTCTGCTCTGTCTTCTTGTGAACAATACATCACCTCTGGCTTTTGCAGAGGGCTGTGGGATGCTTTCTCTTCTCTGCTGTGAGTCTGCATTGCTTCCATTGCTTCCATTTCCTTTTGATAAACACTGCCATAGACTGCAACAGCCCTTGGTACATGTAGCTCTGAAAGAGGGGGAATAGTCCAATAACACTTTAGCCAACGTGATCACAATAATCCAAAATGCATTCACATTGGGGTGGAGCCCGCTGCTCTCTTGGGCTTTTGTCAAGTGGTCAAACAATGTAAAAATACCCAGTGCTCCTCCAGGATCTTGTTGCATTCATGCAAGGAGCCATTAAGACAGCTTTGCCTCTCTTGGCATTTGCCTTCTGCCTAATGGTAGATAACCTCTTCTTCCCAAAAAACCTGCCCCCAAACCTGCATGTTAATTGCTGTAACTGGGGCAATTCCCACTGGAGATGGAGGGATCTATCTGCTGTTCCCTGAGCATGTGGCAATGGGCAGTCACTGTCAAACAGTTGACCTAACGCAAATCTGAGATGATCTAGGGATTAAAAAAATGAAATAAATGCCCTCCCTCCCCTCGAAAAAGGAACAATACCACCCCGAATTCAAATGAATGTGGGGTTTCCACTCCAGCTCCCTCCCAGAACATTTGATGGTTCATTTAAAAAAAGAAAAGAAAAAAGCAGAGCAGAGGGTTCCCTGGTGGGCTACAAGACCTCCAAAGGACTTTAGGCAGCATCTGGAGACATTATTAAGTTTTCAGACTAGGTATGCTTAGCACAATAATTAGTTCCCCTGAAGAGACCCCAGGAATTGATGGAATTTTCTGACGTCTATTATGAAAGTACAGAATGACTCTTCATAAAAAACAGCATTGGATTTTTCACTCTACAGTCCAGACAGGCTAAAAATCTGTATAAATACCAGACTAGTAAATTCTGACACTTAAAGAAATTTGTAGCACAAAGAGCTTGCAACAAACTTGTGTACTAATTGCTGTGGAACTAATGAGGGAATCCAAGAGCATCTGGTGCGGAGGTGATGCTGTAGTGATGCTTCTTAGGTGCTGCTACCTATGGGCAGGCGGGCATGCATCAGTGGAGAGGCAAAGGCTCCTGCATTCCTGCATGGATGTGTCACTGCAGCAAAGAATAAACAAGGCAGAGCCACAGGAGCCCCCGTGCCTGATCAGAGGGTTGGCTGTGGGTAGCCGGGGTCCTGCTGAGGTGGAAGTAGCAGGCATGACGCACAAGCGGCGAGACTGAGGAGGGAAGAAGGCCTGGGTATTTTGCGCACCCTGAGGTGGTTTGGTTTCTGCTCAATCTCTAAATTGAATTAGACAGGCTGCTCAAGAAATACCCTCTATATTTCTTTAAGACATACTGAAGAAAACGTCTTCTGGAACCGAAAGTTAGAAACATTATTTTGTAGAGCTGGTTCTTTGCTTCTGGCAATGCTCCAGGGTACTCAGAAGTCAAGTGCACAGGGAAAACATAGGACGTGCACTGCACATGGGCATTGCAAATATATTAGATCAAAACCACAAGAGAAACAGCTCAGGGTTTCTTGGGAGCACACGGAGAGCAGACTGCACTGCCTGGGCTCCCACAGCACGGTGGTATTTTATTGCACCACTGCATGTGCGGTACAAATCAGGGCAACACCTGCCAAACACTGTTCATGCATTTTAGGACTGCGGCTGCAAACTAGCGAGGCAGGCAGAGAGCAGAGCACTTCCAGAGGCCAGCCGATCTGTCTGGTCCTGCCTGACAGTTGTCCTCTGCTGGGGATGGCAAGGCAGCCCCTCGCCTCCTCTAGCCTATGTTGTCTGCTGAGGCTGCTGCAGAGCGTCAGCTGGGGCCAGTGGATGGGCAACCCAGGAGAAGGGCAGGAACACTCCAGCAGAATTGGTTTGTGTAAAACCCAACTCCTCCGCATTTCACATACCGATCCCCAGCCAGTTTTCATACAACTATGTTTAAGGTTTTTATTTTTAAGGTAGCACTGTATATAGTCAAATAGTATTTTGTTGCAGCTATCTCAGTGCTCGTAAATTATTGGAAGATGAGTAAAAAATATATTTAGCTGTATTAAATCCATGGAGCAAGATGACGATAATTGTATTAAATTCACCTTAACTCACAGTGAAGCAGGTCCAGTTAAACCTCAAGATTTTTACCTCTACGTGTAACAGAATCACAGAATGGTTAGAGTTGAAAAGGACCTTAAAGATCACCGAGTTCCAACCCCCTTGCCATGGGCAAGGGCACCTCCCACTAGACTGGGTTGTTCAAAGCCCCATCCAGCCTGGCCTTGAACCCTACCAGGGATGGAGCTTCCAGTGAACATCAGTGAATGCTTGTCCCCATGCCCTAGCCCTGTCTGGCAGCACCCCTGGTCCATAGCCATCA
Organism: Thinocorus orbignyianus; assembly: GCA_013400375.1. NCBI lineage: Eukaryota > Metazoa > Chordata > Aves > Ciconiiformes > Thinocoridae > Thinocorus > Thinocorus orbignyianus. Next base: position 1,365,798 of record VXBW01008135.1, read on the forward strand.
CACAGCATGTTGCAGTGTCAGTTTGCAGGCTGGGACCTGCGACATCCCCCAAGGAGTTGAGAACAGCAGCATTTCCATAGAGAGCCAGATAATTTCCTTCTCATAAGTTATTTAGACACAAGAAAGTTATCACAGCTCCCCGATCTGTCACCAGGCTGAGGGAATGGGAATTTGTGAAGCCAGATACAGGTTTTAAATTATGGCACTAGAAAATAGTTGCTTTTCATGGAAAGCTGCAGAACAAAGGGAGAGCACCCACCCAAAGCTGGATTTCCTCAGGGAAAGCAGACCAATTATTGTGTTGCTATCAAGGTGATACCAGGGTGTTTTCTTCCTATATCTAGGACTCTAATATAATAAAAGGAGCTAATAGCAGCAAGATGTAGGAGGCACTCACTGGTGAATGCTCTGAAGCACTGGGCTAAATTGAATCCTGCACAAGAGAAGCAGCTCGGGGTTTCTCAGGAGCACATGGAGAGCAAACTGCACTGCCTGGGCTCCCACAGCACGGTGGCATTTTATTGCACCACTGCATGCGTGGTACATATCAGGGCAACACCTGCCACTTGCACCACGCCTCGCCCTGCTGAGAGGGCTAACAGCCCTATTGCCCACCCAGTGCTTCCACAGGTGCAGGGAAACACCTCCTGGGGAGTAGGGATAGACCTTTCTCCCTTCTCTCCCTCTCCAGGAGGGCCTGGAAGCTGCCCACAGGTTTCTGAGCAAGGTGCAGAAGGCAGTGACAGCATGAAGGGGCCTCTGTGGTCTCCTCCAGCTCATAAATCACGGCAGCTAACAACCCTGCTGACGTTCACGCTGCTATCTTGGGCTTACTGATCAGAGGGAGCATTTTGCAGTAGCAAAGTGAAAGCAGGGCATAGTATTTATTTACTGAAGGGAATACAGGCTGTTTCCTACTTCTCGAAGTCCCTTCTCATCAGGAGAGGCTTTTCCCCTAGATGGAGAGGAAAGCTCGAGGAACTGAACTCTCTGCTGAGATCATTGCACCCTTGGATGGAAATTGTGTCATGCTGCGGCTGCTGCCTCCTCCTCCTCCGCCTCTTTGGGGCTTTCTCCAGCTGTTTCCCCGGGGCTGACAGGCAGCACTCGATGAGTCAGAGACACATCTTACCACAGCCTTTACAGCTTGGGTTAACTTCCAGCCAGGGAGTTCATCATCTGCTCTGCTTAGCTGGTGGCGGTATGAGAGAGCACTTGGGTTGAGTTTCCTTATTTATTGCTGAGGGCTCCCGAGATGCCACACTTATACTGATTTACATCCTTGGAGAGCGGCGACGTGTTTTCTGGGAGACATCACTTATGGCTGAACCGCAGAGACCATGCCCAGGGTTACTTTACTGGCAACTAAGAGGACATCACAAAGCCTTTACAAAGGGAATCACAACCTTCAGGTGATTACATTTGAAATTGCCTTCTTCAGGGTAAAAAACCCACAACTCCAAAAGAAGAACATTGTAATAAGATTCACAGACATTAAAGGCTGGGAGACAGTATGAGATCATCTGGTCTGGCTTGTCCATCACATTCCCCTCTGCTGCATCCACACTGACCACATGGTACAAGTAACACCATGTGGCACCATCTTATGCAGCGCATCATCCATTTTTTCTCTTGGTACTGAAAATTAATGATCTCTCGTGTTTATGCAGGGAGGAAGAAAATAAAGAAGACTGTGTTCCGTCTCTAACTCACTTGACTCTGGCTTGCATCTGTCAGCTGATGTTATGCCTTCTCACCAGCCTCTGGTGGCTGTGAAGCCCAACTTCCAGCTGTCTGCATTGCTCAGGGAGTATGCAGCACTGGCTTTTCTCTGTGCCTGAAAGCGCCGGTATGAAACCTGTACAGAGCATTTCACACCTGTAACCTCTTTCCCAGCTGGAGGCAAAGTCACATGCTATGTTCTCAGCTCCTGCCATCAGTAGATGAGATCAATGCAGTGACAATTACCAACTAAACTTAATCTCAACCAAGAATAGACCAAAGTTTGGTTTCCCTCCCCTTTCTTTTCTTTTTAAATGATTTGATCCCCATTACACAGGCTATAATCACTTATTTGAACAGGCCAATTATTCCACTGCAGCTCAGTAACACTAATTACATTACAGTTCTCAGCACTGGAAGTTGCCAGGCTCTCCTGCTCATTAGCCAGGCTTCCCCCATTGATAAAGCAGCAGGTTTTAAATGTCTTTTCTTCATGTTTGTCAGGTTGGCTTCAATTTTTTCCTCATTAGAGCTTGGCTCCTCCATTTCTACCTAAATCCTTTCTACCTACTCAGGTTGGGATCCATCCAAGATGATTAGCACCCCTCACCATGTTTTACAGCCCACCATTCTACAGACCCCAGCCCTTTAAAATCGTATCAGTTACATAATCATAAGTTGTTACCTCCAATTTTTTTTCTTCTTTATTGTCTGCAAGCCGAACAATTGGATTTTTCATTTCTTCAGCACAAGCCCCAAGACTTTCCTCCTGCTGACTGTCCTACCAGAGCACACTAGCCAACAGCCTCTCTTTAGAGGACCTTTTTTTCAGTCCTAGACCATGTTTCTACAATTTGCTTACTTCACTAGTGACCATCACCTGCTGTTTTTGGCACATAGCTTCAATTTCCTGCAGTGGCCCTTTTTGCAACACAGCTCTTCCTTCATTGCCCAGGGACTCTTCCTTCTGCTACTGAGCACTTAAAAAAGAGGGCAGGGCCATCACTTTGAGGAGGAACTAGGTCTGATGATGGCCAAGTGAATCCTGCTGTGCATATTTAGGGAAGCTCCATGTCTGGGTAGAGCTGGGAAGAGGTGGTAAGCATTAGCTGTTCCCACTATGTGGGAAATGGTATTCACACCCTGGTTTCACTTGCCATTCAGGTGTCTTTGGTGCACGGTTAGGGCTAAATCCGGGAGAGGACTTAGCTGTTTTCAAGTTAGATAATGCTACCATAGCCAGAAACTACCTGGCTCCTTGATGCCTGGTGTCAGAAGTGAGAGAGTTAGCTTCTTGTACTCCCTATGTAGGTACTGGAGCAAGCAAGAAGTCTTTGAATGAGCCCCCAGACAAGCCAAATGCAATCATTGAAGCCAGTGTGTCAATAAGAAATGCTGACTTGTATTTTTGCCGCTGAAATTTCGTGGCTTCGGGAGCTTGGCTGTTTCAGCCAGGGCTGGCAGATTTGACTTGTTCAGCTCTTGCACTCAGAGCTCTCCCAAAATCCAAGGGTATGGTATAGTCCTTGTAGGTTAAGCCCCTATTCATGTAGTCCAAAGGTACAGCTGCTTCCCTTGAAATTATTTCATAGGATTTGAGTGTGTGTCCAGATGTTGGAAGGCCTGCTCGTACAGCCCTTCAGCCTGCTTATCTGCTCCAAACTCTTACTGCCCTGCTCAGCGATGTTCCCTGAGTGCCCACCCCAACATCTCAGTTGGATCTGGGCACCCTCTAGCCCTTTCCTGTAAGCTGCATCACCGTGAAGTAAATGATGTAAAGCTCATGAAGCTGAGGTGGAGCTTGTTATCAAAGCATTTCCTTCGAGGGCAAAAGGAAGTCTTTGGTCACTATCCCCAGCTGCTAGTAGCAGACTGCTGCTGCTGTGGTGGGACTGGTTTTCTTCCGGCCATCACCAGGAGCATTTGCAGAAGCTTCAACAACCCAACAGGACTGCTTTGCATAACAGCTCTGGTTCCACTGCCTGGCCTCTGTGACACAGTCTTCCCCTTGGTTGGCCTCCAAATAGCTCTTCCACACATCCCAGCCTGTCGCCCTCTCTCCTCAGCAGCCAAATCAGTCTCCTGTGGCCCAAGCACAACAAATGCCGAGGTCCTCTGCTTGGCCAGCTGTGGGAATCCTGCCTTGCTGGGCCCCAAGGGAATCAAGGGTTGTTTCCCAATCCTTCCCATGGCCTCCCAGCTTTTCTCTCTGTTTGCCATCACTGTCTCCACCTCATCCCCCTGGAATTCTCACCACTGCCCTGCCTCCCCACCCTGCAGTCCAATCTGCCTCCCCTCGCCTGCCTTGATACACGATGGGCAGCTCGCTAACCAGGCCTCAGCAAACCCTGCTCTTCCTTTCACACCCCACCGCTCCTCCTTTGGGAAGGAGACATGCCTGTTTTTCTTTTCTTCACTCGTGTCCTTCCCCCTCCTCCATTTTGTCCTAGTCTCACTCTGTCACATTCACAGCTCGGCTTTCTGCACTGTCCTTCCCTTCCTTGCTTTTACCCTCTACCCTGTCCATCCCCCTCGTTGGACCCTATTTCCCCACACCCCCCGTAGCGAGCAATTTGAGTCTAGCTGCCTTGGAGACTATTTATTTTAATAGGTATATCCCTCCATACACTGAATTAACATACTTGCTTTTCTCCCTGAGATAATTTTTTATGTTGTAAATTAAATAGGGGAAGGGAAGTCAAAAGCCAAAGGAATGGATTTATTTTTCAGTGCTCTCAGTGGAAGGTCCCTGCAACAGTGCATTTCACAGCACATATATAATTGCTTAGATGATTAGCAAAACAGCTGGGGGAGTGGAAGAGAAGAAAAGCTGCTATAAATTATCAAGGCAGTTTACAGGTATGGCGGAAAATCACGCAATTGCTGTTGTACAAAAGCCTGTCCTGTAAACCAATAAATTCTCTTGCCAGTGCATTGGCTGCTATGCACTTTTTTGGTTTCCCATTGTTTCAGAGCACCAGCAAATGCACATTCTGCTGGGAGGGGCAGGGGGCTGCCCAGGAACATGTAATTTCTTCTTCTCTTTATTGTGAACACATGAGCCAGAAGGGAACCTTCAGTGACTTCCCGCAGCACTGTCCTTCCTGGGAGCAAAGGAAAATTCTTCACTTTGAGGGTGGCCAAGCCCTGGAAGAGGCTGGCCAGAGAGGTGGTGGAGTCTCTGTCTCTGGAGACATTCAAAACCCACCTGGACAAGCTCCTGTGCAACCTGCTCTAGGCGGACCTGCTTTGGCAAGGGGGGTTGGATTAGATGATCTCCAGAGGTCCCTTCCAACTCCATATCATTCTGTGATTCTGAGAAGGGCTTTGAAGTCAGTCAGGTCTCCTGAGTTGACTGAGGCTGTTGGGTCAATGAACAGAGAAAACAACCATCTTGTGTTAAGAAATTTTTATTTGTCCTTTGGATCTGTAATGTAAGCACATAAAATTACAAGTGGAAGAAACATCATGCCACAAAATTGCATAGAATTTTTACAAAAATGTGAATTATGCCTCTGAAACAATCATAGATCAAGGAACCGAAAAATATATACATGTTAACTGAAGTATTTCATCCTACCTTGAAAGCAAATAATCAAGGACTAATCAATCACAGACACTATTAATACAATGTACAAGAGCAACACTGATTTCAAAGAAAGGCAAGCAATGATGTCCCTTTAGTTATCTTTCAGTGAATGTTTAGCTAATACATGAGCATTAATTAACATAATTATGAACATGTTAAATCTAAAATGTCTGGCCTTCATTAGAATTTTTAAAATTCTGTTTATACTGCCAAAACCAAGCTATTTTCAGTAGTGTAAAGATATCTGAAGTGCACGATCTAGTTTAATATAGACAGCTCTATTCTATACAGCAGAAAGTCCACGATACAGCATTTCCACACATTCAACACGGAACAAGGCAAATACATAAAAGGCACAAGACTTGCACATCATAAAGACCCTTTTTTCATTATCTTACTCTAGTTCAAGTAATATCAATATTAAATGATATCTGTTTTCACTGAAATAGTTTGAATAATGCAAGATGTACAGTATTACACACTACCTTACACCTGCAGAAAGTGGCACTGTACAGATATAAAAAAAAGTGAGTACAGGAAATGATCAAATACAAACGTACTGTAAAATGACTACAGCTCATAGTATATTTAATCCAACTGGTATATTTCTTTATTTTTAAATATAAATAAAAGGTTAATTGGTATTTGCCCAAGTCGCTTTGAAAACTGTGGTGAATTCCTGGCTCCGCTGAAGTCCAGAGGAACGTAGCGCTGAAATTCAAAGGAGCTAAGATTTTACCAAAAAGCCTGCACTGTACAATGTTTTCTTTATTTTTTGTAATGCAATAGTCTTCAGTTTTATTGTGAACACTGCTATCTGTTTTTTGTTTTTTAAATAATTTAGACAATATGTCATTTTTACTTTATAAAATGCAGCATTACGCGTTGACTCTGTTTTTAATGAGTGATTAAGATTGATTTCAAAGTGCAAAACAAGGATTAACAGAGGATTCACCTTTCCTAGCATTAAGATGAAAGTCAGACTTTTGAATTTCATGTTCACTAATTTCATCATCGTAAACCAGAATAATTTAATCCAAAATATGACCTCCAAACAATGTGCAATTTTTCTTTCTTTCTGCTTTAAGTTTAAAAAAGAAACATCAAAATACTGTTTGTTTTCCAAGATTTGAACTTAGATATATATATACACACCATTAGTTAACTGAAAATTTAATCTTGATTTGTATTTTATTGCTTAAATTTAAATAAAATAAGTTACTTTAAAGTACTAAAATCCTGAGGGAACAGAAGTAAAGTAACTTAACTGTTATGATGCATTAAAATGCCTCCCTATGTAACTGACTACTTTCTCCAATTCCTTGTCAATACCAAGTAAGGCCTCGATCTCACAAACATTTGTGTGAATGTTATTCCCCAGGAGAGTTGCGCCGAGCCTGGTAGCGCGTCGGAAAAGTCATTTATGTGAGTTTGCAGGCTCAAGCCTCTCAGCACAAATCTCTGTCTTTTGAGCAAGTTTACCCTTTGCCTTAAGAGCCTTCACCATGCAACGGAGGGAAAGGCCATTAGCGTTAGGCATTGGCTTGGGTACAAATCAGAATCAGGCTGTAATGTTTCATGGTTCCTGTTTCTGTTAGAATGGGAAGCCAGAGAATTAGCATTTCTTTACCTCTCCAAATATCCTGACTTTCACAAAGTCTCTCTGTCGTCTGATATAAATTTCTCAAAATGTGCTGTTACTTCTCTCATGCATATAATACAGTACATTAACTTTGATTGTTCTTATTTTAAGAAGTCAGTTAAACATATTAATATACGTTTTTAAAGAACAGTGATCAGGTTTTTATATTTTGCTTTTAAATTTCAGACCTTAGTAAAACTGAACCTCAGACTAAAAAATAATGGAAGATTCTGTTAAATTTCAAATACTGTAGTCCTAAACATTTTATAATCCTATCAAATTCAGTAAGCTTAAAATATGATACTTAAAATCAATACTTCTGAGTCTGCAAAATATATATCAAATTTATATTCTAAACCTACCGTGATTTACAACACTAACACCACAAAAAGAATTTATGATTCGATGACTATATTATAGTAGTATAACCCAGATGTTAGCTTTCATAAAGATTCTCTCTATTCACGTATCCCTGAAACATTTCGTTTGGCCAAGAGACCCCGCCGACTTCAAATAGAAACATGCCGTGTGTGTATATAGACGGATGTGCGTGCACATATAAGCTATATATATATATATACAAACATATATGCACTCACACAGTGTAACAAACACAGACGTACACAGACACCAACAATCTCCGGGCAGAGTTCATCTCTTTGTTTTCCTCTTGTCCCCACAGTTCCAAGAATTTTCAGCAGCAAATATATTTCTTTCTGTGTGATAAACATAATATCAAGACAGCAAGCCACCAGTGCTTGCAAAGCTAAAAAGGATTAAATGTTTCAGTGCAAATGTAAAGTGATGGTTCAGCTGTCAAGGTGCAGTTATAAAGAAGGAAACAAATATGATGAAATACTGTTATAATATTCTCTAGGATCTGGATTAGTTTGGAGCGCTTTGCACTGGCACTTCAAAAGGAAATCTGCACACGTTTATCTCTGTACAATACACTGGTCTTCATTAAACATTCTTAACAGTGAACATGGCCAGAAAATTACCCATTGTAAATTGGCCAAAAAAAAAAAAAAGAGGAGAGGTGGTTAACATATTAATTTTCCCATTACAGCTGCACTAAGCTTTAGAATAATAATAAGATGAAAAATGAGAATGAAGACCTTTGCACAATACTTTTTATAAAACGTTCCCTTTGGGAAATGTGCACTTGAATGCAGATTCCTCCTGCTCCCGAAGCTCTTCAGCGGCAGCTCATATCGGGAGAATGGAGACGGGCAGCTGGGGAGTGGTGCGCCCCGGCGCACTGATTGTTGCTTGGGCAGTTAAAAAGTAGTATCAAATACTTTTTCTGGATTATCTTCTTCCAATTCCTCTTCACTTTGCAGAGGTTTATGATTTGATTTTCCACTGTCAGATGTTAGGGAAGAAGGGGCAGAACTGTGGTCTCCATCTTCGCTGATTTTCCCTTTCATGGCTTCCTGTACAAACTCCAAAATTTCCAAAGGCAGTCTTTTGAATTTGTCTTGATATTCCTGATCAAGTTCCACCTGCAACTACAACAAAAGAGACAAGCTGTCTTCAGGTGTATCTAATGTGACCAGTGCTACAGTATGGGGAACACACCACACAGGGGCGGGGAATTAATAATGTGTTTTTGCATGATTCAAGAATATATTCCTTTCTTTTCTGTATTAGCACCACACATCCAATACACCTATTGATTTCCATGCAGTCATAGCAAAGCTGAAGGAACGTGCGGCCATTTGTGCGTGGGGCTGGTTTTGGGTACTACCCTTGGGTACCCAAATCCTTCAAATACATGTGGATTTAACTGTATTGGTGTCCATACTCCCACTGGCTTTCACAAGACCCGACTCAAGTGCAGTATGGATCACAGACAAGCCTTTGAACAAGCAAGGCCTTAATTAAGCTTCAGGTAGCTAATCACACATTAATCACACCACAAACATTGCTCTGAAAACAATGTAATAGCGTTTGCCAGATTTCTTGGGTTGGAGAAACCATTAGGAAAAAGTCAGTTGTCAAAGGGAGTCAAAGAGGGAGGGAAAAATAGTTAAATTATATTTCTTAGGGCTAGATCATGGAAAGTTACATTATCTGATTAATGCAGTATGTGTCTTGGACATTACTGGGGAAAAAGTGTCATATCATCAACAGGATGCAAAAGGCATGCAGAAAGAAATCTGGCTATCAGTCTTCAGGAAGCTGTGGGCCCTTTCCCAGTATTTATTTGTACAGCCTTTGTTTTTAGTGCCCATAGTAGGATCTGCACGATCCATTATTTAAAAAACATTAATGTGTATGAAGGTTTCAACTGAAGACAAAGCCAATTTTTTCATCATGACCAGTATGAGCACAGCAGGAAGCAAAAGGGGCGAGTTCCAAAGCCAAACCCGCTCCGTCTGTCCATCCATCCAACCATCATTCCATCCATTCACCCACCTTCTTAAAAAGAGGGAGTCAGTCAGGTTCTGCTAACTGTAGCTGCAGCAGTTTCACAACAGTTTCTTTGACAATTGTATTTTGAGCTGTATTTTTTCCAGAATGCATAAAGGTTCTATGAATTCTGATCCTTCAGCTCTATGCTGTAGTCTATCCTATCTAGTTTCAAGTCTCTTTCACCCCATTGTGACAGCTCTCAACAGGTAATAAAAGTTCTCCCTCGAACATGAGGACCTATACTACTCTTAACATCCTTGGTTGGCCCACAGCATGTGACTTCACCATTATCCCTCCCTCTGAGCCCTTCCAATCCCATTCCCCATGCTTCTGTCCTGGTTTTCATCCTGCATCTCTGATTTTATTTTTGTGAGGCCACTTCTGCTTTCTCCTGATGTGCAAATCAACGTCCTTAGCTCACCTGGTCTAGTTCTACATTCCCTAATTAGACAAATTTTGCAGCTTTTCTTCCTTAGGATTCTATGATCTGGCTCGTTCCTTTTGGTTCTCCTGCTAACGCTCCTTTCCTGCCTTGTTTCTGGCAATTTTCCTGCTGCTCTGGCCTCAGTTTCCCACCTCAGCATGTCACCGCTGACAAACACCAAATCTGAGGCACAAAGGGTTGCAGTTAAATACACCCTGCCTCTAAAATATGTATTTGTGTCAACTATTAGACAATCACTACCATAACACCCTTTTTGCATGCAGTACCCTTCTGGTTTTTTCCCCCTGAAATGCCTTTGTTTTCTGGCTTTATGCCTAGATCCAGATTTTCGGAGGGATCCTCCTTTTGTCTCCAATTTGATGACACTTCCCAGAGTACACATATGATGAGAAGAACAGTGCCGTAGTGTGGCTGGCAGGAAAAACTGATGGACAATGCTGACATCCCTCACTGCCCAGCCCTGCAGCCCCAGAACTGCGCACCTGCTGCCCAGTAAGCTTCTCAGCCACCGAGAGGCTACATCTGCACCGGTCTTTGCTTCAGCGTGATGGCAGCCCGGCACTCACGTTCTAGGCAAAAGAGCTACCGTTATGATGCAGGGACAAGCAGCTCTGCATATGGTATTTTTTTCTATGACTAGGAGTCGTGGGAAAGGCTCCAGAGCACTGGAAGACAAAGCTTTATATAAGGGCATGAACTTCTTTGTACAGCAGCATTTGAGCCAGAGGCGGGCTTGCTGTATTTCCCGCCTCATTGTCATACATGGATTTATTGAATTTGTAAATTTTGGGCACCTCAGGTGTAGAAGGAGATATACAAAATCAAAAGTCAGAGAAAGTCTCCTGTTTCTCAACTACCTTTAGAACCTTGATTTACTTAATTAGGTTTAAGAGCAATAGAAATATTTGAAATCCCTCAGAAAATGGATGTTATCTGAACCCAGTGCAACCATAAGCATGTTGTTAGGTAGCAGTTGTGTCTAATATTCAGCTCGTAAGGCTCCTCCAGTGGATAATGCCCCCAAAGTCAAGTGTTTAATAGCAATGATGTGAATTTGGAGCTACCTCTCTCTCTTCAGTGTCTCCAGAGACAGTCTATACAGATAGCTAATCATGAGAAGGTTGAAGTTAGTTGAGAAGGAGCAGACAGTAGACAAGGAGGGTTGATTAAAACTGCAAGAGCGTGTAAAAATTAGCTTGCTTTTTGATTTCAAAGGCACTGCCAGTCCTTCCCCTTGCTCAGAGCCCACTCCCTAAGCTACAACACAAGACTCCAGCTGCAATTAAGAGCACAAGGGGCGAGACTGGGCACAACACAGCCATCCCACTGCCAGGGCTGGTCCCCCACTGACGACTTCCTCAGCAAGCCTGGGGCTTGGAAACACACAATAGTCTCACAGCGCATTGGCCATGTTTCTCCTTAAACCACCAGCCCCAGGTGCAACAGTGGTAAACAGCTGTGGGTCAAGGTTAAAGAGACAAGTTGCCTGCTTAAAAACAGCTGTCTGAAAAAAACTAGCTGGCTTTTTTAAAAAAAAAACCAACAACAGTATCCTCTATTAGACAATAACAACCATGTTCTGTGGCTTTACAGGGACATTACAGCTCATTCACTAGTGGAAAGCTGCTCTCCTATTAGTAGTAGCAGTCATGTCTGTCTTCCATTTGGCTTGCTCATGGCACGACAAAGTGCCGTATTAGTGTGTGTAAAGTAAAAATTCCTCTGCACAACCAGCACCCCACCAGTCTGCAGCCCTATGTGGCCTTACCTTTCAGTTTGCCAGGTCCCTTGGATTGCCTCCCACTATAAGTCCACCTACTATGATTCCTCTGCTCTATAGCTATTAAACAAGGTGACCTACACTTGCTTTTAGGTTGTTGAAGCCAGACAAGGAGGGGGGGAAATGAGAATGATGATTAGTCGGGCAGATCATTATCTGGACCACTGTTCCCATTACCACATAACAACCTTCTTCCTTCTGTTATCTCACTATCTTCCCTCCAACAGATCCTCTGTCCTTTCTTTAACCCCCAACAAAAATGACTTATTAATGTCACCTCCATGCAGCTTTAGTATCCCACAAAGGGTTAAAAACATTATTTCTTGTTCAGGGAAATCACACTCCTGTGTACTTTACTTACAGGCAATGAGTTAATACTTTAAAACCATCATTAACGTGTTTGCTGTGGGGTCCTTGGGGACAGGAGACGACTGTGTTACTCACTCCTGACAGCTGTGGTCAGAAGCTCTAACTCTTGAATGTATGCTTCCTTTTATTTTTTACCCAACAGTGCTAGTTAAAAAACATCTGCTGATACATCATCTTTACAAAACAGGCAAGTACAACTATTATATCTCCAAATGACAGGAGAGAAATAAAGCTTAGGTAGGGATCAAAGCTCAGCAGGTGCCATCCTCAGCTGCTTCTGGTTTGAACGAGCTCTCTTCCATGCTGTTTATATGACCACTCCTCAGACTACACATACACTAGCACAGGCTTGGAACAGGCTGTGGAGCACTGGGCCACCAAGTTGTCCTGCTCAAAACAACAGCAGATGGTGGGGCTTTGTTTGCGACTGTCCTGCCTCTGCTCCCTATACCTGACATGGGTCTCCCTGGGGAAGCTGTGCCTGAGGGGCCCGTTTGACTTCAGCCAGTGGGTGACCGAGGGGCTTGGGCTTGTGCACCCTCCTGCCCCGGACAGACACCACTGTCTCTTTTGCATCTCGACTACAACCAAGGTAGCCCCAGCCTTTGGGATGGAAAATGAGCAGGGCTTTACATGACTAAGCCTGTGCTGTAGCGAACAGGGCTCCTGGGGGGCAGCCAGCTGCCCAGCTGATGGGCTCGCATTCCCTCTCAATTCAAAGGGCTCTTCGGCATCCTTGCCTACAACCGCTTTCCAAAAAGGGTCATCGTTCAGAGAAAAGGCCTCGGCAACCCTTCCTTGGAATGTGGGAGGGGAGAATGAGTATGGTCATTCAGCTTAAAGCAAGGAAAATGTACTCAGAAAAGGAAATGGGTGGTATTATTAAAACTATTTCTAGCATTTATACCTAGCTGTTATTATTAAAGCTACCAAAATAACAGAGCATAGCATTAAAATAGTGACCAGAGCATTAAAAAAAGTAACTGATCAATAAAGAATTACACAAGCAGAAATTGTTGTTTCAGACTATCCTGATCAAGCCCCTGTAGACTCCTGCATACTTGCAATGTGATCTAATGAACTTCTGTTTCTACCAAGAACAAAAATAAAACGATCACATGAAAAACGCAACGTGCTGCCAACACAAGTTATCAGGAGGCCTGAAGTTCACATAGTGTTCAGGTTAAAAAAAAAATTAAAAATATAAAAATTAAAATAAATATGTTGAACCCCTTAATTTTTAATTATTCAACATTTATGGTGTTTCATATTATCTTGTCCCCGAATTTAAGCTTCAAATACTGAACTCCTCTCCCTTCTTGCTACCTGAAACACATCTCCTCCCTCTTCCTGCTGCAGAATCTTTTTTTTTTTTATTTTATTTTTTCCCATTTCAGGATTGTTTTAAGATAACTGTGGAAAAGCATCCAAGCTGGGCTAATGAGACATAAGAAACTAATAATGAGCTACCAGAAATTTCAGATACAGAGCAAAGTTAAGAAAAGTTTTGTAGTTGCTCAAGCCATGGGAAGCAGGTATCTGCAGAGACATAAATGGCAACCATGTCTAGGACCTGAGGTGCCAGAAACAAAGACTTTGCTGTATGCATGAAAAACAACCATCGGACTAAAACGTGACCCTGTCACACACAGAGCAAGTTTGGGAATACCTCTGTGGGCTGGTGCTGTTGCCAGCACCTTGTGAATGTCTACTGCCTCCACGGCTTGAACACACAAGGTGGATACACAGCTGGCTGATACACAAGGCTGCTTCCATCTGACCTCCTGCCCCTCACTTTGGCAGCCCAAGGAAAGGGAAACTGGGGGGGAAACCATATCCAACCCATATCCCTTCCTGCCACAGCAGCACCTTTGAAGCTGTTAATGCAAACACTGCTGCTCCTTCCCATTGTACCTTAAAAGTGGAGTTTTGGAAGTTAGTGATGAAAGTGTTTTTCAAACAATTTTCCCCTCTCTGACTTCCTCATACAGCTTGCGTGACCATCACATCCCGGTCAGCGTCATTCTCCTGATGTAAGATCCCATGCCAGAGGGAGTTCTCTGATGCAAAACCAACCCACTTCCACATGAACTGGGATTCATTCCAGCTCATCTGTTTTTATAAAATACATTTTCAACTCAAAAGTAACGGAAGGGTCACTACTTAAAAAGCATCTAAAGAATTTAACTTTGAGCACAAATGTTTTGATGAAGTTATGTATGGAATACAACTAGTTACACATTTTAGTGAAAAAAACCCAACACTAAAATGCGATTTTGTTGAATGAAAAACATTCATTACAGCCATATTTGTTTTTGTTATGTTCTTCCCCTGCAAAAATTTGACATGACTCAAAATAAACTGTTTTCAGTCTGAGATTTTCTATTCCACTTGCAATTTTTCTGTAAGGCCTGTTTTTTTGAGTTTCATGTTTATTTTATCCCTTCTTTCAAATCTATCTAATTTTCCATTATTCATAAATACTTTGTTTTCCTGATCACACTCCTTTTTGCTCTGTATGATGCAGTGAATTATGAATGAAAAATATTCTGAAAATCCTGGCTCAACAATCCAGGTGAAAGTGCCCTCCGAGGACTAAACAGTTTGGTACCTCCAACAAAGTCTGACATTTCCAACAGCAAACTCTTTTTTCTCAAGTTCTTGAGAAGATTTTAGCAATACTTGAGTTCTTAATCCAGATGTGAAAAATGTTTAAGTTGTGTTATTTCCACTTGGGGCAAAGGGCAGCAAAATATAAAAATAATTACCCTTTTTGCTATTTGTTTGTTATATTTACTCACCAGTTGAAGTGGGTTACTAACTTGTATCCATAATTACCATGGCACTATGCACATGCAGTGTATTATTTAATTCCATATAACCTATTCTTTTTGTTTTGCTGATGAGAAACTCAACTGCATTCATGGCCGCTGTGCAATTTCACCAGGATGTATTTTGACAAAATGCAGTAATTGGTTACTACACAATTCGTAACAAAAGGGGGACTGCAACCTCTACAGGATATTTTGTTTAGCAAAGCTCCCACTTTCCTTTTCCCATTTTATTGGAAGTGTTTATTTTCTTAACACCAGTGACACTGATCTTCTCACTGGTCAGCAAAAGCATATTGCAACAGAAATACTTGTCTGTGGTTGTAGCCCCTTTCTCACTCCTCCCTTGTTTCCCTAAATCTGCTAAAGGTCCAAATAGCGATTTTTCTTCCTGTAAATATTTGACCCATGTGCCTAAAGATAATTTTGAATTTGGGGGCTTTTAAGACTGCATCAGACAACAAATATGCATCATGTCAGTGACCTCAATTTAGCTTCCAAAATAGCACATAGAGGACTCCCATATTAAGGGTACAGAGAGCAAGCAAGCTGCTGTTCTGCTGCTTTTCATTTTCAGAGCTTACTTAATTAGAAAGTCATTCTGGAGGGATACAGCATTAAAAGACATATGAGTAGCAAGAATTGTTAAAAGCAGATGGAGGCTCAATAACAGGGATAGTGAAATTGAGGAACAGAGCTCAGGGATCAAGTGATTTATAGGCAGCAATTTTTGTTTAATTGGAAACAGAAGGAGTTTCTTATTAAGGACCGTGTTATTCCCTCCACTAAGCAGATTTCTGCTGGGAAGGCAAAGGAGTAACCACTGCTTAGTTGTCCTCGCGCCTCATGGCCATGGTCCCTCTGCAGAACTCAGCCTGCTGGGGCGGGCTGCAGACTTGAGGAGAGCGTGATGGGTTTGAGAAGAACCTGGTACTCCTCCTTCCAAAAGCTCTGCCACGTGGAAAAATGGCCCAGAGAAAGCTGCTGGGAAATGTGGTTTCTTGGGAAGCTGTTTATCCAGGCCTGGGAAAGGAGTTAACATCTCTACATGTGCAGAGAGCACCTAAAAGCTCTCTTTTTCTTTTTCTCCCAGTGACTGCAAGCGAGCGCAAAAAGGAACATGCCACCGTGTTAGTATCTGGGCTTACCATAGCTACTTCTAGACAATATAGCTAAGCATGAAGTTAAACTGTTCAGGTAGCTGAGGTTTCATCTCATACAATTCTGGAATGTGGAATCATTAAAGAAAATCTAAGGACAGTCAGTATCAGAGATGGTGCAGGGAACAGCATTGGACTAGGTAAATGACAGCCAGTGCGGGAAATGCCTTTACACTGACTGAAAGCTCCCATTAATGATTCCTGTCCTCACACGAGGATATCTCAGTCTCGGTGCATGCCTATTTCAAATAATGGTTACTTTTCAGGCCATGATACACATGAGAGACAACAAATCCAGAACTTTCTCTCTGCCAGCCCCATCCCACACCCTTTGTCTCCCAGATGAAGTTCCCCCAGTCCTTCACGCGAAGACTGAAACACCAAGCTGATTTTCTGACCCTGCAAGGCCTCCATGCTATTGCTGAAACCAGGGGTGCATGTGCAGGAGTTGTATTTTTTACTGATCCACTACTGCCACCCCTGCCTTCTTAGGTCCACAGGTTGCACAGTCCACATGCTCTCCTTCAGAAATTGCCCCCAAATGAGCTTGAAAACATCACTGTAACACTTGAAGCATACCATGAGCCAAGCAGACTAGAAACTGCATACTGAGTTATATTCCCTTGTTTATATACTCCCCCTTCAACTTCCCCTGTTATCTTCCATGTTTCAGCTTCGCATCTCTTTCTATTAAAGCAAAGGTGATTTGCTGTGCCTCCCTAATGTAAAACAAGTCCCCATATCAATGAGTCCTTTAATATCTGCTGTCTCAAGGCATTAGACTGTAACCCTAGGGCCTTCATCAATCTGTGTCTCCACCTTTATTAACTGCAACCTCAATTAAACCAATGGGACTGTGAAGAAAGAAATCTGGGACCCGGGCTCTTAGATTTTAACACTCTCATAAAGAAACTCGTATCTTCTGTCTGCATAATAAGCCAACAGCTATTCCAAGAGCTAATTAACAAATAAATGTTTGAGTGATGAGATGCCTGTTGGTGTTGCCCAGGTTATACATATATAATATATCTATATGCCTGTACTTTACCTCTGCTGAAAACTTTGGAGTTAAAGAAGCTCCTTACAGCAAAAGCCTGAACTGTTGATCTTTCCTACTGGCAACTGTATTATTAGTAGGAATTTCAGATCTCTTGCATTTTCTTTAAAGAGAGAGCTTGTACTGAATTCTATAGGAAGATTTTCTTCACAATAACTTTTGTTTCCCGTTTCTTCATCAGTACAGCAGTTTATTCTCATGCAAAGCCCTGCTCCATGCCTTGTAAGCTGTACACTTGGAATCACTCTTCTTTCTGAAGACTATTTTGTGTAATTGTTTCCTTTTGTGGATAAAATGCTTTCTTAAGCTGTCAACTGTTTTTCTGATGGCTCTATAAATACGTGACCTATGCATCTCATGATGCATATGAATAAAGATAATTTGAGCTGGTATGAATGGGAAAAAAATCGCCTTTCCATGAGCATGTGTAACATTTTAAGACTACATTCTGCTCTTTTTCATTATCGCTGGAGTAACTTAGCTTCACTGTAAGCAAAAGAGAATCTGCTCAGTTTCAATGCAGTAAATCCAGAGAAACTCCACTGAAGTCTCATCTATCATCAGATACTGCCCTTAGTTTATTGGGGCAGATCCAGGATAAATAACTCTAGTGACATAGCTCAAATAAAGCTTCTTAACCGGTCCTTTTATAAAGGGTCGTCCATATTTTGCATACTGTCTTCAAAACAACTAAAAAAATCAGTGCACCTTCTAATGGGTGATTTTTTCCACTTCCACGATGCCTCCAAGGCACCCTGTAAACAGGCAGCTGACTGTCCAACAGCACAGGTCTTGGAAGAGTAGCAGTATTGTAACTCTCAGCTCAAGAGGTCAAAACAGTCCCTTGGAAACTCCTTTTAAGTGACATCTTGAGGTTATAACAGCAACAATATATTCCAGAAATACTTCAAATCCCGGGTGGACCCAGAGAACGCGGGACTCTTAGAGCTGTGCAGCACCACAGCAGTGGAGCAGGATGTCTCCAGGGGGCCCTGGAATCCATGGGGCCACTTTTATGTAAAATGTGTTTTGCCTAAAAGTGGTGCTGTCCCGCAGAACAAGAGATTCTGGCTATTTTTGAAAGAGGACAAAGACAAGGAATAAAAGCTTCAGGTGCTTAAGGCCTCCTGTATCAGGGCCCAGGAGCTGATGAGGTACAGATCTGAAATAAATGTGGTAAAACTCCCACCACAGCTTTTGGATCCTTGCCTAAAAGGAACTCTGAATACAGTTTAACAAAGTGTTTTTCAGTCTCTCACATCCACCTTGCTAATAGATAATTATAGTGTCACCTATATATGACTCTTGGCAGGACATCTCTAACAGCTCCCATCAGTATTGCAGAAAATTCTCTCCAAGCAAAGAGATTTCTTCTCAAATATGACAATGAAAAGGAAATAAATAATCTCTTTCTCTGTCTCTCTCTAGTGGCATCACTCAATGGAAAAGGAACAGAGTCGTTCTGTGATTAAGTCTGGCACCTTCTTTCACTGTGATATCCCGCTCTGCCCTTCCTGCTCAGCCCAGACTCTAAGGCCTGTTTTGAGTAATAAGAACTCCTAACATACACTGAAGTCCGTGTATCTTGAGACGGCGTGTTTCTTGAGGTGCATGCTCACTATAATTTCCACGTCATTGATAACTGTCAGGGAACTGCACGGAGGTTTAGAAGTAAGCCATCAGTAGTTCAAAAAATAATGACGGTGATAAAGCCTTACGCTGCACTTTGAAGTCTACCTTGCACTGACTATACCCCTTCACATCAGAAAGCTTCTGCAGGATGGAGCCTCATTGAACAGTCTGCTTGGAAAATTAGCGAGCAGTCAGTCCTCCTGTTAATAGCCCGTTAAAAATGAATGTTTTTAGACGAGAAAGCAAGCACTCCCTGAATCAAGAGCAAAGCCTTAGAAGTTTCTTTGAAAATCTTTTCAAGTAGTGGCAGTTCTGTAATCCCTTGTAACAACGAAGGCTATTCCAAAATACTTCCCAAGTCGTTAACAACATCAATCTGGCTTCCTCTTTACTGTTAGCAGAGATGAGCCAATTTAGTGACCGACCCATTATTTTCTAACATAACAAGCTAATGAAAAAAATCTACTCAGAACGCGGCAGAAATTTAACAGCAGAGACAGAGCCACCGTCCCTCATTTTCCATCTTCCAGAAATGATGGTTCAGTATTTTGGCTTTTGTACTTCCAAGTGTCAAGAAAGTTTTGAGGCCGAGTTTAACAATGGCAAAAATTTGGGACTCAATTCAAATTTATATATTGATGCATATGTTCATTATTATATAATGAACATCAAATAGAGATGTATCATTGCTACTAAGGATACAGACTCTGATACTGTTTACGGCTGCTCTACGTTTATTTATTACTACTATCTTCACATCTCTACTTCCACCTTTATTTCATCCATATTATCTACTTCTTCTTGTTGTTTTGTGCTGTATTACACAACACACTTTGGGGTTTTTGACTTGAGGAGCAAAATTAGTGCGGAATTTTAACTGCAACTCTTGAAAACCTCATAGCTTAATGTAAGAGTGGCACTGCCCAGAGGTTCAACTTAAATAAAAATAGCCTGAAGGGTTTTACTTCCCGATACTACAATGAACTTAAAAGGAAAAAAACCCCTCCTCTTCTTGAGGGTACAGCTATTACTGGATTAAATAGTACTATGAAATGGGAGGTTAATGAAGCCATCCTCATGATTAAGTTCAAGGGATTAATATTTCAGTTCAGTTGTTTTTTATTTAAACATTGTTTCCAAAGGTCATATTAACACTGACTACTGCAAACTCAGGCAACTTTCTAATTACCCATCAAGTTTAAATGGACCATGCAGAAAACCTTAATTCAGTCATGTTCAGCAAGCATCCTGCAATGCAAAAATTGACATATAAGGTAACTTCATAAAGCTAGATAAACGAGACGAAGCCTTGCTGTGCAGAGTAGCTTGAAATCTGCCTGTTAAAGGGCACACCCAAAGTTCACTGAAGTCCACAAGAAGACTGTGGTTAACTTTGATGGGTTTTGAATCTAGAGTACTGGCAACCATATAGGTACAGGTACAAACTAATCAGGTCAAACAAAGGAACAACTGGTGCAAAATGTCAGGAAGTGCATACTCCTTCCCCAACAGAGATCCAAAGGTAGCCTGACTCAGGAAGCAGTGCAAAAGCTGTGGTTTTTCCAGGTTTTGCAGAGGTTCAGGATTTTCAACTGTCTTGTTTTAGCAATTTAAGGAAATTGCAAAGCATGAGAGAGTCTAGGATACAGGACTAGGTTGCTGCTTAAAATCCAAGCCTGTTTCAACAGACAGGTAGAGATAAATTCCCACAGAGAACATAAGATGCCATTTGCACTTCCAGACCTGCTTGTCTTTCTCTCTCTTTGTGTACAACCTGATGTGGGTTTCTGTTTTGTTTCCGAGCTTCATAAAGAAGGGAAACCTCTGAAGGCTTTTTGCTCTCTTAATGCTTAATATGGGTAACGGACTACCACCCTGGGCATGCTGCAGCCCAACCAGCCAGCACAGATCCTAACGTCAGCTCTTCTCAGGTGTGGTGGAGTATGTTCAGTGAGCTATGGTAATGGAAACCAGGTGTGTCACAGTGCTTGAGCGTTTAAGTCTGCACTATGGTATGCTTTTCAGCTTGCTGTTCAGCTGGACATCTTAAAGTACTCTTAATGATACTGCCAATAGCAGAGTTGGGTTTTGTGGTCAGACCTTTCTGTTGCTAGGAAAAAGGATATGCAAATTCCCTAGGAGCCAGCAGAGGCAAGAAAACAAGAGGTATTACAAACTTACAACCCTTTCAGTTCCTTTGGTACCTCCCTTCCCTACTGATCTCAGTGGGCCACAGCGTACGGAGGTCGCACTGGGTCCTCATACAGATCTCAAGCCTATTACAGGACTAGTGAGCTTTGTACTGACATCAGTGTGTGCTGGATTTGGTCCCTGGCTTCTCTCCTTCTGAAGCTAATACAGTTCATCCAAGTTTAGTTCACCAAAGGGTCAAGCCTGAACTGAGACAAATCTCATGGAACTTCACTAAGTCCTTTGCTTTTTTTTCCACTGAGAGGCATGCCATCAAAATGAATAACAAGATCTCCTTAGAGCTCTGATTTGTTTTTAATCTGATTTCATTTTCGTGTATCACTATTGGTAGCTTCTATCTTGAAAAAGTTTTGTACTATGCAAAAACTTATTTAAGAAAAAAGCAAAATTGGCTGAAGAATAAAACCTCTTTCCATTATAAGAACTTATCTTTTTAATGCTCTATCAGTGTTTTATTATTACTTCAGTACATGACATGTTCCAAAAGCACTAAAAAGTTCTTGAGAGGTCTTACAACTTTATAGTGTAGACTCTGATGCCAATTCTGATCACAATCTAGTTGAAGATAAGTTTAATGAACACTGGAAAAATAAAGGCCTTTTAGAAGTAATCAAGTTATTTTAGAGTGCAAAATAATACTTTAAAAACACTGGTTGCTTGTTTTAAAGAGTACACATTTCTGTAGAAAATAGCAGATATTTATCTTGAATTTTGGGAGTATTCCAAATTGTGGTAGACAAGTATCAGAAATTAATGAGATTATTAACTTCCAAAAAAACCTTTTAGAGAAATGGCTATAAAATGTAATCCTTTCCCCATCTCATGGAAATGTATTTAGAACTATAGAGATACAGACAAGCATTATACTTAGTGATGGTGAGTGAATAATTAAGTCATCTGCTACTGTGTATAACAGTAAAAGGATTATTCTGAGTTAGTTACAGAAGTTATTCCTAAAAATTTCTTATCGCTTATGTTATTTAAACTTTCTTACATATCAATTAGTTTGAAATAATAAGTCTTTAGGCTATCCATTAATTGCAGCACTGTAGACACGATCTGTATTTAAAATTATGCAATGAAAATTAAGCCGAAGCACCAAGCTGCCTTGGCTAACAAAAAAGGTTTCCTCAGCCCTTCGGATAAAGGAGGAGAGATAATGGGGGCACTGAATTCACAGGAGAACTCTTTCTCAGTTTACTGCTCTGTCTCATCACACGCTAACACTGACTACCAAAGCCACAAGCTGTTATCCACGTGTTTAATTTGCAGCATTGCATTTTCAGTGCATTCGTTTTCTGATCGTATGGTAGGACTGTTTTCAAACAAAAAAGAAAAGAACTCCAGTGATTAATGCAAAGAAGGAGAGCAACATATATAACCCGAAGGATAGCTGAATAAGAAGATTCTGCACGGGATCATTTACAGATGCAAGGTAAATGTGGATGGGAAATTTAAATAGCTTAGCTAGTCTTTTAGAAGTGAGAGGGAGGCTGGTTGCAGAGGAATGTCTGGTCTATACATCAGGAGAAGACATCATTTTTAGTTTCTCTCTCTCCTGCTGTTACTGCTCTAGGCTTTCAAAGAAGGCTTCAGTCCACCCTTTTAATTCTTGCTGTCTTTGCAGAACAGATCTCAGGACAAGTGATTTTCTCTTCTCTGGTCATACTTTGCTTCACTGATACACTGAAACTGCAATTTGGCATTTGTACCATGACAGGTGGCTCACACTGGCATCTGTCAGAGGCACGCAGCGTGGACTGGCACATCGGTCACAGCTGCCCACTGCAGCCACTGTCCTCAGAGCAGCGATGATGGCAGCAGGTAGGTATTTTTTAAAAGTGCAGCCATTAATTGATAGGTGTTTTTCCCCAAATCCTCTGTGCCTGCAGCATAATTGAGGAGTCAAAGATAACATTCAGCAGATTCAAATAAATCTTGGGAATGGCGTCTTCCTGCCACAGAAATTAGAAAAAAGAGAGCAGCTGAAATACTCTGTGTTGAAAAGCATGCCTGACAGAGGTAATTGTACCCGAGAGCAATGCTTCTTTAAAGTCAGACAAACTGCAGCAGCTTGCTATCTGTCAGTCTTCCCTGCAGCTGCAATAGCAGTTGCAGAGCTCTTCCACCTTACTGTCTCCTCTGTCCTATGTTTAATTGTACTTTTAAATAAGAAAAGGCAGAGCATCAGGCAGTCAACTTTGTGTGTAATACAGTTCTTTTTATCCTCAGACAGTAGTGGATTACACTTCTGTCCACAAAAAGATGCTATCCCCTTTAAGATTCAGCCCAGCCACTGTGAGATTTCCTAATGTCAGCATCCTGCACTCAATATATGACTCTCTTAAGATACTAAAATATGTTCTCTGTTATACGCATGTTTATTAAAAAAGTGCTCTTATTAATACTCATAAATAGTTATAGGAAGGGAAACAAGGGTAAATATTGAGACAGTCCTCTTATGACATGTCTGTGTGCTTGTGGATGCATATACTCATAAAACAGGGAAAAACGGAAGGCATCTGATTATTTTTAAGCAAATTAAAATAATGACTTCACTGGCATAAAAACAGAATTTGTATAAAAATTCATGTTACTGAAATATTCATGCACAAAACAGTTTATTCAGGGAAGACAGGTAAAAAAAAGGGTCTGTTGTGAGATATTTATCAAATATTTTACTATTTTTTTCTGATCTCCAGCATATTGTAAGAGAGGGGCCAGCTGAAAGTGTCAGGGTAATGACAGAATTGGACATGAAAATGGACATTGCTGTGGTGGGCACCTATAGCAGATGATTACTCTGGGAAGACTGGGTGGTGAGGCTTGCTTACTTGCCCAGAAAACTTTTCAAAGAGGAATACAGAAGGGCATAGAACACTTCAACTTCCTAGCAGGCAACATTCATATCTACAATATGTACTATCTACTCTACTGGTGATTGGGTGGAAAAAGAGATACCTATTTCACAAAGAAGATCAGATCTGGACCTGTGAGCAGGCTTATTGCTTTTTCACACTGTATCAGTTCCTGCAGCAGCCAATAGAGTGAGTCTCGGCCTACGTAAAATCCTCAAACATGATTTATATCACTGAACTAAATCTGCTTGTGAGGGAGTCGCAGTCATTAAAGGGCAGCTGATACTAAAAGAAATTAACCCCAGCCTTTAAAAAAAATCACTTAAAAAGTAAAAAAGCTAAGTAATAATTTAAAAAATTGAATTAATTTTCAACCAATTAGTGTTTTCAAGTGGGAGCTGCAGTAGTGTCTGTCTGAATACAAATGGGAATGAAGGATACTCCAGGCCAAAAGGAGACATTAACACTGACATGGAATTGGGGAGAAGTTACTGCAGAATTTATTCCATTATGCCATGGAGAGCATGAGCCCCTGCTCAGAATTACAATGATTCCCTGAGAAAACGACTGACAATGAGTTACTGCTCCCAGGAGCTTCTACAATTTCTATGCTACTTAGCATTACAGGCTCATACATCTATCACACCTCAACTTCAGCAGCAGCCAAGCTATGTGGTACGAGGTGTATTACTAAAAGAACAGGGAAGGATAAAATTGCCACCAAGGCTATCGGTCCTGTCAGGAATACTGATTCCTGAAACCTGATCTCCGCTTTGAAAACTGAACCTGCACAATTTTCAGCAGAAAAGAGCATTTTAAGAGTGGAAGTATTTCCCTGAGCTATATAATATTTCCCTGACCTGTATAGCAGCCTGCAGAATAAAACTCTGATCCAAACAGGTACTCTTAAATATACTAATATAAATAATCTCAAGAAGGACCACAGATAAACTATTCTATATCCTAACAGTTTATAGAAATACTAACCTCAGTATCAGCAGTTTGTGAAATAACTTGTCCTATAAGCTCCATGCCGTATGTTTTATTCAGGCATTAAGACTTAGGTTATGAAAATAAAGCTCTCACAAAGTGAGGTACCATGTGTAATATCATTCCCACAGGCTATACAGTAATTAAACATGGAGGCTGACATTGCACCATGCTGAATTCTGATGGTGCTATTAAAAAAAATACAAAAATCCAGGTTTAGAAAAAACGCCAGCTTGATTCCAGGCAACACCTACATATGGCTGAAGCCCCACTGATAAACTCTATCAGGTTCTTAAGTGCTCATTTGAAACACAGCTTAAAGGATGAGGAAAGTGTAGCAGTAGATTTTACATCTTACGCTTTAGAGTTCTCATGAGCCATCCCTACCTGGCCAGAAAGTCCCAGTGGAAAAAATATTTTGCATGGAATAAAAAGAGCTGCATGTTCAGGCCAGATTTGTAAGTCTACATTCTCTTTTTCTGCCTCAAAAAATTATCTAATTCATCTTAGGTTTCTGCTGTTAAAGGTAACTGTTACCTAAATGGAATTTCCTCTTGTAGATGACTAACATTTAGTCATTAGTAGATTCAGACAGTTTCTGAATGAAGCTGTAAATTCAGGTAATTTCTCTAGATTTCTGCATGGCTCTTATCATGGTTTAGAAGGATTATACTCCTCTCCTGCACAGAAATATTCTCTAAGGTCATTAGTTTTGTTCAGCCCAAAGCCAGTGGTTTCTTATATGGGAGCAAGAGTTGAGATTTCCCTTCATGGCCTGCAGGAAAATTTTACTCTCCTTCTGTGCAGCTTCCCCTCCTCCTATCCAGGTACCCTAAAGCATTCAAAATGCCTTGCCCAGTGGATGAAACAGTGTCAGATTAGGGCAGAAAGGGAAAAACATTTTCCTCCTATCATTCCCATATTTGCTTTGGAGAGAGATGAACATTGACGTGATGGATTCCTTAACCCCAGTTTGGAGCTCCCTGCATACTCAGTGCTAATCAATCTTGTTTCCCAATTTTCCTGCACAGAATGGTAACTCCACCATGCATAGCTTCCCCTAATACCATTCCCTTTACACAGTGTACGAGGCTGAGGTCCTGAGAGCAGAGTAGAGCTACATGTGGCTACATGACACCACAGGAGGTTCTTCTCTGAGGTCTGATTTCCTTCTAACTGTGCAGTAGCCATTTGATTTGCCCAGGTCCCCACCATTCTCCCAAGATACCCTAATTTGAGTCAGGCAGGTGATAAAGGGTTAGCCCCATATTGCTTAAAATGTGAGTGATGTATGATGAGGGTAGGTCGAAGGAGGATGGAGCCGGACTCTTTTCAGTGGTCCCCAGTGACAGGACAAGGGGCAATGGGCACAAGCTGGAACATGGGAAGTTCCATTCAAATATGAGGAAAAGCTTCTTTACAGTGAGGGTGACAGCACTGGAAGAGGCTGCCCAGGGAGGTTGTGGAGTCCCCTTCTCTGGAGATTTTCAAGTCCTGCCTGGATGTGATTCTGAGTAATGTGCTCTAGGCAATCCTGCTTTGGCTTATGGATGACTTATTTTGCAGCAATAAAAACATTGAAGTAAACCGTATGCATGTAATGATATGTATAGATACACAAAGAATATGTTGGTGTCCACGTGGGCAGACACAGGTGATTCACAGCAAAACAGCCTGACAGACTATAGTCACGCTTTGTAAGCGAGTCAAACTTACTTCGTGTTTGCCTTTCAGTAAACTGTAGAGACAATCTGTATTGTGCAAGGCACAGATCAAATATACAGAATTGGCTTCTCCTTTCTTGGCAGTGTATTTCCATAGAAGTATACATGATAAAAAACACACACAAAGCCCAACCCTAGACAGGTAGATAAAACAACCGGGGGGAACAGTACAAGGAACCACCACACTGATGGTGGCCAGGGAGCAGAACAGTGCTCAAAGACCATGAAAGCCTTCACCCCTCCTGAAGGTGCATTGCTGCTGACACTGGTACCAGCACCACACAGGCTGGAAGAGGAGCAGTCCCCAAAACTGAGCCTTGGTTGTCATTAGGAAGGACTATGAATAGCAGAACAAGTGTTAAGGCCTCGTGGAGTTTAGCAAAAAGCCACAGAAGGATGTTCCAAAGCGAGGAGGAGCTGCAGCACTCTTGAGAAGGCTCCTTTTAGTCCTGCATGTGTGAGTGAGTTTACCCCGGAGACACTGAAAAGCAAACACTGCCTGCCTGGTAATTAACCAAAATCCTTTGCACTCAGGTAACTGCAGCAGAAAGGCAGATTTTGTTACCAAATACTGAGAAACCACAGCTATTCTCTCCTCACAGACAAACAAAGCATATCAAAGCATTCCAGAAGAAAGCAGTAGAAGGTGAAATATTAAATAAAAATACAAAGCAAGCAGGATTCACTGATTCAGTGACAAAGGTGTGTGGCTGATTGCTATCGCTTTGACAGTGAAAGCTCAAGACATCCTGGCATGACTGTATTTACAGGAGGTTTCAGGATGTTTGCTTATACATAATCATGTCTCCTGACAGCAGAGATACCCCTGAAATAATACTTCATTCAATCAGCATGTTCTAGTCATCAGCCCTTCCATAAAGCAATGAAAAAACCTCTTTTAATCTTCTTTCATCTTTGTTCCAGGCTTTGCCTGCCTTTCCCCAGTTGTCGTCTGTTCCCTTCCTCCTCCCTGAAAAACTCAGTCCCTTATGTCTAAGTCTTCCCCTTTAGGCGTCACTAATCCTGTTTTACTGATTCACATCCATAAATTCTTTCTCTTTGTCCCCCCATTTTGCCTCCTGCTCTGATGCCCTGGTTAATCCTCTCTTTATCCCATACCCTGGTGTCCCAGATGACAAATCCCTCATTTATCTGCTTGGTAAGCTTAATCTTCAGAGGTACCCAGAATTCCTCCTTTCAACACCTTTCTCCATCCCATACCTCCACATTCAGATGCTCTCAGTTCTTACCCCCACATCCTCCCCCCGCATCAATCTTCTTCACCTCTTCAGAGAGACATTTCTTTTCTGATCTGAGAGTACTGCAGCTACTGTGAGCAGAGAACAGAGGATATTCTGATGACCCAGAGGGCTGTGGAGAGAAAACTTTTATAGTCATGCTGTTACTCACAGCCCCTGACAGCTGCACTGAGGTGGGGCAAAAGCAGCAATAAATAAAACAGGCAGGGAGACAATGGGGTGGGGTATGATTCGAAGAAGCCGCAAATTGCTTTCCCAGTATAAAAAGGATGTAATGGCAGCATATGTTATGCAGCTAGCAGATAATAATCAGGGCTATAAATGCTCAGAGATTTCAGAAGAACCACCAGGCAGTAAATTGTGGACACTCCTGACTTAGTTTTGACATGTAAAATAAAAACAACATTAGCATTACTAGATAAAAAGGGGAATGTTTCACTCACTTTCACTATAGTCTCATATTCCATTTCTACTTCTGTTTTTCCTCTACTTCTTGTTCTTCTATGCTCTTTAAAACAAAACCAAGGATCATTTCAATTTGATGTGATTAACAATTACTCTAAGCTGAAATGACATAATTCTGTGCATTACAGTAAAATAACATCTCTTTAATCTAAGCACTTAATGAAAAACAAAAGATTACTTCATGCTTCTGTGTGCTGGCTCATTAATATTTGACTAGGTACTTGTTACTCAGAGAAACCAGTCTATTTATCACAACCTGTCACTCAGTACTAAGAGAGGACACTGCTTCAATTGTGTTCCATGGGATATCCAGGTTTAGTTGAAGTTGCAGCTTATGCACATTGCAAGAAGTGTCACTTTTTTCTGGGAGGGGGGAAAGAAGTATGTCTCTGAAGGAAGAAAAGAGCATCAGCCATGCCACCTGAAGTATGTGATTGAAGAAATGCCTCCGGCAACTGCAGCAGGAAGCCTTTAGACTGCAGCCATGCCTAATCCCATGAACTCAGTGCAGTTTGGATGGAAAACCTTCAAGGACATCCTCAAGTGCTTACAAGAGTGGTGCTGCTCCCTCACCAGCCAGCCTGTTTCTTTCGAGTCAGTCTTGCACGAGCGCCTGAGCAGGAGGAGGTACAGGATGTGCTGCTGCTGGAGATGTTACTCCTGTTCACTTGCTTTTGTCCTGAGCTGGTGTTTATCTCTGGAGTGAAAACTTCTGTTTGATAGTTCAAAAGAGTGACAGGATTTCAGATTGTCCCGTTAATCTAGTAGACCCCGATGTGCTGCAGGCAGCTACATGCTACTCAGAGCTGACTCACTGGGGTAGCTGTGGTCCATCACACACCACTCTGAGCACCTGAACTCAAACTCTCTCTCTTGAAGAGGTCTAAGGTCTGAATCAGAGAGATCCTGAAGGTAATCCAGCAACAACCAAGAAGACCCAAAGGTTTTAGTTTGTGCAGTTACTAGAAGATGGCTATAAAATAACAGCCAGGAACTAAAAAAAAAAAGTGCAGTCTTAAAACAATGTTGCCATGCCATTTTCAAGGGGCTGCAGTACATGTCATTCTCTGTTGTGTTAAATTATTGTGGTAACTGTCTTATTTTACTCTAAAATAAGTGTTATTTCAGTCTTGAGTGATATATTGCTTCATCTGGATAGTAATTGCATGAGCATATTGCTGTTCTTGGTTCATTTTGTAGAAGTTAAAGCACAGCTCTTTTATGATACAATTGGTGCCACTAAAATCTTGACACTTCCCACATCATGTACTTTACGCTCCACCACGTATTCAAGGCAGTATTGTATTTACATTGTCCAGGAGCCAGAGCTGTAATGGCATCCAATGTAATATGGTGACACTGGCTGAGAGTCAGCCCTGCAATAATTGCACGCGAGCTCATTGGGGTAGACTGCATTTTGTCTTAGCTGTTGGGTATGTTACAAATGAAATTGAATATGGAAACCTATAAAAAGAAATAGAAACAAACAATATCACAAAATAAAGAGGGTTTTGTTTTGTTTAATATTTAAAGATTACATAGCTTAATAACTGAATAGTACTTCTGAAATTTTTCACAAAACATTTCCTCTCAAAGCGTTTTTTTAAACTGAAAATAATTATCGAGTCACTTCCTTGGTAATGGGTAAAGAAGCAGAGCGATATGTTTGAGCAATGTGTCCTCATTTTACTTTCATGCAGATTCATAAGTGCCTTATAATTGAGTCACAATGGCAGGCAAAAGAAATATAATTAGCTAAGGACGTGGCTGGACTTGATTGAAATTCTATGTAAGGGAACTCATGCCACCTTCACATTGCAACAAATGAACAAAACTACTTTATTTATTTTCTCCTTGAACTCTTTCTCACCTTGGTAGCAGGGGGCTGTAAAACTACTGCATTAACACCGACACAAATGGTGCTATAAGGTACATGTTGGGTATAAGATGGTCAGGAAACGCGTGCCAGTGACTGTGGTAGCTTACACCATTTTGACATGCAAAATGAATCTAAAATATTAGCTGAGGAAGCAGAAGGTGACAATTTGTAGCAGAAAAAATGTAGCAGCAAGAAGGTGAAATGTAAAGTGAAAAAAGAAAGCTACTTTGTTTTGCACAGTTCCTTATCACTTCTCCTGATGCACTTCAGTTTTCTCTCCCTTTGATCTATATACTTCACTTGTTTTGTGCTCCTACTGACAGACAAATCAGATAAAGTGCCTTACTTAAAACTGGCAATTTCTACAAAATTACATATATGTTTGCAGCACACAAACGTTTTGTTACTGTGGATGTTGGCCTAGTTATTTCAACAGGGCTTGTAACTACCAGAGGCAGGTTAAGATTTTATTAGAAATTCCCTTAAAAGCAGTCTTGGAAAACACTATTAAGCATCATCTTCCTAAATTACCTGGTCTGTGCAACATTATTACTTTTCCTTACTTTTGACATGGTTTTAAGCCAGCTTCCCTGTTAAAGGACACATCTTGGTTTGTGAAAATGCGTGTCTACTTTGCATGCATGTACGAACTGGCCAGTGCCCACACGCCAGGGTTTGGGTGTGCAAAGGAGACACACATTTGCAAATGTGCAGATTTTACCTACCTGGAGGATGAATATCAGGCTCAAAAGTAAGTAAACATTTCAAAAAAGCAACATTCAAAAATGATAACAAAACCCCCTCTACTTAATCAAAGTCAGGATTTTCCCTTTGATTATTTATCAAAACACAGTCCACTGAAAGGAACAGAGATATCTGGATAGCATGAATTCCACTGTAACAGGAAATTTTAAATACACAAGATAAAACTATGTAGCTGTACGTAGGGTGCACACCACTCAAAACCTATACTGTTTTTCACAACACAGTCTGTGCACTTGCACCATTGGGATACTCCTGATCCCAATTACATTAATGTAGTAGACATATATTATATATTATGCACACATATTTACCACAGGGGTGCTCACTAGTTTTGGAGCTCCAGGCACTGAATTACAGCATAAGAGAGACAAAGTCAGAGAGAAACACAGGGATTAAAACAAACACCAAATTTCAAGCTTTTTTTCCTATTCTGATGGTCAGGGCTGCAGTTGTCATAATTATCTCATCTTTAAAATCCCAAAGTAACTTCTTGATTCTAGTGTGAGAAGTATCTTTCTGTATGTTCAGACATTACTTAAGCAGCTTTTGGGGAAATTCCTAATGCATAGATAATACAACACAGAAAATATATATACTTTCCCAAATCATAGCTAAGCAGCCAACTGTGTATTGCTTTTGTCAGTACCAAGACAACATTTTGGAGAAGACACGCATGGCAACTAGACTGTAGAAGAACATTAATGACACAGAGAAGCGTTAAAACACTATCTGCTATTCAAAGTCAATGCCTACAGAATGCTGGTTTCCCAAGAGTTTTCTGGAGACACCAGTCATCAGAAAATTGACAAATCAATCCAGTGCAAGCTTAGGCTTTTAAAATATTGAATGGTTTATATGGTTTATTGGTTTATTGTGGAAGTGTCCTCACTCCTGTAAAGGGCCACAAAAAATGCTATGTTTTATATTTCTATTTAATAAATCTAATATATAAATATTTATATTTCTAAGTTATCATGAAAAGCTGTGTTGTATTCTCATTTATTGTGACATTACTACAAAGAACTACTGCCGCAATTAGTCCAGACTCATATTCTTGCTAGCATACAGAAATGTAGCACAGAATCTTGCCATTCACTGCAATAAATTGTGCTGACCTAACACCTCCAATCAAATGTTGTTAATATGACTTATTCTTTACAATTCCCTTTTATGAACCTTTAAAAATACAACGAAGGAAAATGTATCGTATCAGGGAAAATACTGCTTATCCACAAGAGCTGTCTCGGAGCACATCATTTAGTTCTCTTAATAATTTCCAACTCACAGTTATTCAGCAACTTACATGTGTTGCTGTTGGCTCTGCCTTTGGCATACACTTACAGTGTTTTCCAAGAACATGGCAGCACGAAATCACCATATTGAAGAAAGAAGAAAGAAAGAAGAAAAGGATTGATCAAGCAGTATGAGGGGAAATAAAAAAGTTTCAAGCAATGGTGCAAACCATGTGACTTAAAATCTTTAGAAATGAAACATACATGCCTAGGCTCCTTCTCCTGTTTCTGTATTATACTGCTCTTATCAAAGGTTCGGCAGGCTAAAGGATAACTCTTCACCAGTGGCAATCGCAGGGACGTATTTCTGCTGAAAATCTGACTATGTAGCAAGCAGTGTTTGCCAGCCACTGAAGTGGGGGAAAAAATAAATCATCTGGAAAACAGTACATACTGTTCATTATCTAATCAATGGACCAAGAAAAACTGTCTTGGTCTTTATGGAAGAAGTTCTGGCCTAAATTACTAAGCGATGACTCCTTTTCCAAATTTGTTGCCATCTGTGTTATGTGTCAGAGTTCATCTTCAAACTAACATGCCAGGTGTGTTTTATGTAAGAGTGTTCTTTATAGGTATCCACAAACAGAAGACTGAATTGCAAAGTCAAGCAAAAAAAGGAAAAGAAATGAGAGAGGGTATGCTTTCCCATGGGTATAATACACAGCAAGGTTGCACAAACAGACACTTAAGACAAAATCTAGCTCATGGCAACACAGAAACAACACAAAAAACATTTAAGGCAGCGACTTGTATTCGTATTTTGAAAGTTGTGAAATCTTACTGTATTTTCATCTTCCTTGGATCAGAAAAGATTCTCCACATCCCTATCACAAAGACAACATACACGCAGGTTTGCTTATTAATTAGAATCATAGAATCATAGGATTGATCTGAGACTGACTGTGAAGTAGATAGACGAAGGAAGAAATGGAGGAGGAAGAGAATGGTCCTGGCTTTGACTTCACTCAATGGAACAGTAAAAGCAATTCAGATTAATTCTACTGCATGCCACTGGAAAACACTGATTTGACAACAACGTGAGTGAAACCCATCACTATGCAATTTCATACTTAAGTTACACATACACAATCCAACCGCAGCAAGAATAGTCCTCATATTGCCCTCCCATTTCTCATCCTGGACAAGAAAAATACATTTTCATTCTTGCTCCTTATTGATTATTTTTGTTATAGACTTTTTAAAAAATCAACTGCTATTATACAACAGCTCCATAAATGCCAAAAGATTAAGTCAGAATGTACATTTTTCAGCTCAAACACACTCACACCCAAACCAAACCTCAACAAAAGCAGAGTATCACTGAAGTTCTGTAGGTACAAAACTTTATATAAATCACCTTTACCATATGTAGAGTAACATTTATTAGCTTACAAGCTAGACAAAGATCAAGCAAATGGAATTTAGTTCTCAGAAACATACTTCCATTAATATAATAAATGACCATTAGACACAAAAAGTTTGTGTTCCTCTGGTCAAGCATGAATAGTTAATGCACTGCAGTAACGAGGCCGACAAGATTCTGTGAATGTCTCAGTGGATGACTTAAACTGAAAGTCTCGAAGACTTACTCATTTAGGACCTGGACTTGCTCTACTAAAGACAATCTGAATTTTGCTACTGATATCAGTCACAGCATCATAAAAGTTCACTGCTTGCTCCATGGATGTATTCGGCAAATTGCCTTAGTCTGAGAGGTAGTCAGACAACCCCTGTGAATCAACTACTCATCACAAAGAAGTTAAAATTCCTTTTAAAATGGAATGAATGCTAAGGGAGTCAGTACTGCTATAGGTAATCCAGAACAGCAAGTTGGCAAGGGATTATTTTAGGGTTCATCAACAGTAATGAAAAAGTACATTCCCACCTGGTCAGTTAAAGGAAATGACAGAATCAAAGAGACTTAGATTACCATTAGGAGTGGTTAAACAAGAAATATATAGAATACTTATATACATAATATATATCTAGAAGTATATTGTACTTTTACTAGGCAGAATATTTTTTTATTAGTATTCAGTAAACACTAACATAACTGAATTGAAGTCAAAGATTTCTTTCACTGGCCATGGTGACATGGCCACCAGGAGTTTTAGGAAACACTAACTTCATTCTTACATGATAATAAAGCCTTTTTAGTTGTCCCAAGATGGTCCCATTACTGGATTTTTGTCTGAGTACCAAGGCTCCTATAAAGAAAACGATCAGTGTTTGCAAAACCTGTTACATCAGGGAGAGTATGAAGCTGTCAAAGACTTGTAAGAATCTGCATCACCGAGGATACTTTTCCTCTTGTAAAGATTTAGTTTGTCTAGACCACACATTCAAATATTTCTTTGACTCAATGCTGAATTCTCACTCATCCTTTAAAACCTCAAGTGTTACAAAGATGTATATATGTGTATAAGAACGTCACAAGGACTGGGAAGGACCTCTGTTGTCCGAGGTGAACCATAAAACTAAGAGAAATCAGCCTAGCTCCACCTGAAAAATCACTTTCTGGCCGCCAATACATAATTTTAAAATAAGGCATGTAGTACCCCAAAGTGGAACTACTTGTCTGATGCTTAGTTATGCATCAGCTAACCTAGTTAAGTTATTTCTATAAGAACACACCCTGCAGCAATATTCTGCGATGGCTCAGTCTTCCCTCTGTCCTTATAGTAAACAGGTCAAAGAGAGTAAAGCCCAAAAGCTTTTTGTAGTGAAACATAGTCATCGTCCCAATTTAGTGAATGTACCACATTATTTTTAAAGTGTAAAGTGTTAATACATGGATTTTCTACGTAAATTATCTTCAGGGGATGCAAAAGACCAAGTCCTCTGATCTTGATAATGAGACATAAATTGCTTTCCTGTAAATGATACTCAAATCTGGAAGACTGCAAATTAAAGAAAATCCTTCTCCTATCCCAAAATGCCATTCTAAATCACATCAGTACATATCCAAAGTGATACCAATAACATTGAAATGATTATGAGCAAATGCCAGTGAAATTGAGATAAGCATCAGGCAAATGGATGTCTCATTGATTTAATGCCTCATACAAATGAAATAGTTTAGTTGTCTTATCTGACAAACCGATTTCCTTTGTGACTTTCTCTAAGTCATTTCACTGTAAGGTCTCAACTCTCCCTTCTGCAAAATTGTATGGAATAGACGTTATTAGTTCAAACTGTAATACTATTAGAATCTGAAAGCAATAGCACAATCTTGTCTTACAGAGCTAGCATGATAGCTTAGGCAATTTTTTAGGTCCTTCTCTGTGTTAAATATAGCAGATTGCACAGATTTCCCTGTAGTAAAAGGAGATTTATTTCCTAAGAATATTCAAAATCCAAATCCTTTTCCTAATGAAGTGTCACATTAAAGGATTTTTTTAGTCAAACACCATATCAAGAAGACATAATCTCCCACAATTTCATTAAACATTAAATGATTGTGAAATAAACAAGCAAATATGTTATTCTTGACAACTTGTTATTACTTCAATTTATTTTGTAAGATGTAATACATGTGCCAATTAGTAATTCCAGTGCCTACACAGGGGATGTCCCCCTCTGTCCCTACGCTCAGTTCTCTGTTAAACTCCTTAGTTTGTGTCCAAGAAGAGATTTTCAGCTTCATTCTTTTCTGAAACCAAAGTTAGCCTCAGACAGATGTAGCTACTGCACATAATGTAACGGTAGCTACTGCTGATAAACTCAAGATGCCTTAATATAAATTTGCCCAATGGAAAATCTTGCTTATTTTGAATTTATTTAGTACACCAGTACCTGTTTAAGATCAATTCACAGCATACTATTTCCTATTTATTGCTAATTAAAATCATGGATTTCCTGCTCCAAAGAGCATATAACCATGAAAAATTAGCTACGAACTCAGCGTGTTCTTGACTCAGCTGGTAGATTACATCTAGTCTTACCACCTAATTCTGAGGTTCATAAAAACGACTACTCTAAGCAATGACAAAATGACAAAAGTGAGATCAGGTGATGAGGGAAAAACAGGAGACACTGGGATTTGTCTTCTCAACATTATGAAGTGGAGAATGGCTTAACTATGTTTTTTATCTCCAGTCTGCGGAACCAGGAGCACAGTAGGCTAGAACTCTTTCTTGGCATATTAACTTTGGGGACCACCCAGCCTTTCTGTCTTAATTCCAGCCCTTTCCGGCCTTGAGGAGAATAATACTCCAGTTGTGTGCCAAAGAGATATCTGTAGGTGGCATCTGGTTTTGACTTCATCCACCCGCACTTTTGTTGTCAGGTTTATACAAAAATATTTTCGACTGATTATGTTGGGTAGACACAGGCCAATTCTTTCTCTTCTGGAACACATTTAAGTCACGAAAGTACACAAGCATGGGAATAGTTAGGAAAAAGTATTGGAGTGGTACTGAATTAAGGAAGATTCCACCCAATGCTTTCAGTACATTGCTCCTGAGCAACCACGTTCCTGAGATTTGAGCCTCTATCTGAACTGTAGAGCTAGCAGGAAAGCAGAACCCACTGAGCTCCATCAATATACCAATCTTCCAGACGATGCAATTACAGGAAGAATGCGTATTACTTTTGCTTACTAGTGAATCAAATTTTTCTTCTCCAAAAATCTTTGTCTCATTCCCATTGTAAAAGGATAAAATCTGCTTAGGCTCATCTTAGGGCAATCTAGTCAATCACAGCAGCCTGAACTGCATTTCCACCAAGAAGTGTGAGTTTAGGATGCTAAGCTAAAAATGACAAAAATGCCTCTAGGAAGCAACAGAACAGGTACGTCTTCAGAGCTTTGGCAAATCATGTGCCAATGAATGTTTCTTTATTGGCACCAAGTCCAGCAAAGCCTTGGTGAGACAGAGATACATCTCTTTTAAAGCCTCCTCTAGAGCTTTTATTTTATATGTCCAGATAAGCTAGTTGTCTGAGCACTTTACGCATGGATAATTTTAGAATTCAAACTCCAACCAGCAAATGTTATGAAAGATAACATTAACAAATGTCAGTCTGGAAGATTCCTAATTCTCAAAAGCTATAATGCTGCTTATTTTAGAGCAATACCATTCAGAAGCAATTAGAAGAAGATCCAGACCAAAACTGTACCAATTATGGCCTAGCAGGTAAAATTCTCAAACGAAAAATAAGCACATCAGGCTAAACAGACTGTGGTGACTGACGCCAGGCTACTACTATGTTTTAGTATGCTGCATTGAGTCTTACAAGACTTAAAAGGCAAACAAAATAAAATTCAACTCTTTATAAAGCCAACCTGAAAATTCACAACTGCAGAAGAACCTGGATTTTAAGAGTGTCCAACTTTATTATTAGCATTTTTTTTGACATCCCAAAAATAACTATTCAAACAGCCATCCCAGTCTGTCTCATTAATTTCTTAGTGGTTGAATTTTTTTTAGAACAGTGCTTAGAGATATTAATCACATTGGGAAAAAACTAATAGGTATATAACGAATGTAATAATCATACTGAATGGATATTCACTAGGTTCAATAAGAAAGAAGTACTTCAGGTTGTCTTTCATAATACAAGTGGTTACTTCTTGCTCAAATATTCATACACTTCACCTGTTAGAAAACTGTGTTCAGGAAGTAACTGGGGCAGGGATCATCTTTTTGTGAGAGGCCCATGGAACCAAGTATTATAGGATATCTGTTCCTGCACTGAGCCATTGGAAATTCATGGACATGAAGAGATGGAGTCCTACTAAATTTGCAAAATATAAGGAGGCTAAAGTAAACTTGTCATATTTTGAACTTAATCAAGCTCCACATTTTTTTTCAGAAGGAGGGATTCAATTCAAATTTACGGATAAATTAAATTGCTGTAGTTAAAGCAGACAGTATCACTAGAAATCCTCCTTTTCTCTCCTGAAGATTTTGCCATTCTTATAGGCATTGCTGAGCAAATTCTCTATCTGCTCGCTAGCTGCTGTGGCTTAAATTAATTAAGTGCATTAATGTAACCTGCTGCCAACTGGAATTTACATTAACAGGCAGGACCACAAATAGGGAAGAAAGTCGGGGGTTACATAGCCCACTCAGCCGACTGCAGGGAAGGGTAGGGCACAAAGCTAAGGTCGGTGCTGGATGCAGCTGTCTCAAAAAACAGTTCTCGAAGCGATCAAAGAACAAGAACCTATACATCGCCTGCGAAGTCTGATCAAACAGTTATGTTTTTCATTCCCTTCAACCTCATTTACTCCAGCAGTTCAACACGCCTGCATGCCAATACAACCAGCAGTGCTGATCTTCTTATGAAAGGGAATTGTAAAGTGACAGTGGGCAATTACCTCCCCCCTGGGGCATACCTGAGCTCTGCCAGGAGAAGGGCTTTGACTCTGAAGCTGGTTAAATGACAACTTTCCCAGGGCTCTGAGGAGCTGCCTCAGCTGGGGTCACTTTTGAGGTTGCTGAACAGCATTAATCACTGATGAAATTCAGAAGTAACAGGAATTGACATGAATGCAAGAAATATTTGCAGTAGCACATATTTTATGTGCATTTTTAAATTAAAATAACGCAATCAAATTAATAACAATGAAATGAATATAAATATCAATGCATGTGTTGATATTTAGATGATGAAATGTACTTCTGTTGTTTAGAGGACTAAACGGCTTCTGTTCTTTGAAGGCTTGAAACGATCTTTTGTTTAGCTTTTTTTCTGACATAACTTATTTATTTACAGTAAGTCAGGAGAGAATCCTAATTTCTAAAGACACTTTCCAATTAATTTTCTTAATTAAAGGAAAAAGTTAGACTCAATTTGTTATGTAAACAGTATTATTTAAAACCACAAAATACTTAGATTCTGGGAAACAGTACTACCAGAAACAATCCGAGATGTCAATCTCTAGGTGTTACAGCTGTTGTGAGGCATTCTGAATATCTGCCCATTTTGGCCTGATTTGTTTGACAATGTATTTGCTTCAAAAGTTTCTAACATTATTAAGGAATTGTTGTTCCCTTTGGCTTCTGTTGGACAGTGCTATAAGCAAGCACTTACATGGAAGTATGCACTTAAAACTATGACTTTAATGAGTCTTAAGTTCTGCTCTGAATATGAATCCATAACAGGAGTTTCTGCAGAGATCCAACTTCATGAATGCCTGCTAGAATCCAGCCAGGATTTCCTAGGAAATGTCTGCTGCTGCTGCACTGACTCAAATGTCTGCCAGTCAGACTGAGATCTTTTCAAAATCAATGTAAAAATTCAGAGTTTCAGGAGGGACCGTGGTTTCATCTCAGGTCCAATGACATCCTTAATGAAGTTAGTATAAGTCTTTCAAGCTATAATTTTGCAATGAAACCAGACTCAGGAATAAGAACCCAGATATCACACTGCTATGACTGACTTGGGGTTCAATTAGAAACAGACCCGTCCAACTGAACAGTTAACAAACACTGGAAAAAGATTGAAATCCAATAAAGCGAAACAAGATGATTGAAAACCACCCCAAATCATGAAAACTACTTATTTCTCTCCTGCATTTATGCCAAGTGAATAACCACGCTCTTTGTGGATAAAAAGATATTTCACATCTAAAAATAGTTTATGTTGTACACCGATCACAAATCTAGATATACCTAAGGCAGCCTGTAGTCATAGGTCAATTTATAATGCCTATGCAAAATGAAAAAGACAATAAGCTTAGAGCAAAATTAGGCATTATACTTCTCACATATCCATCATGGACATATGCTATGAGTTATTGCAGACTTTGAGAGACAGTAACTTAGAAGAACATAGTTTCAGTAGTAAACCAGATTTTTTCCCACATGTTGAAAAAGTTATCTTCAGCAGACAATAATAACATTAGATTATAAGAATGTGTATTATCTTTCAATATTTGCTATTTCCCTTCTCATAATGCCAGTTGGCTTTCAGCAAGACAAATTCTCACCCTCATGCACATGCAGGCAATTCAACCAAAAGTAACACAACTTCTTACACCCTCACCTAAATGTTGGCCCAAGACATTCTTTACTGTGGGTAGGTACAAATGTATGGCTTATCCTGCTCACATCCTGACCATCTTACCACAGCTTCACACAACTTTGAAGCAGCAGTTTTCTTTGCTTCACTAGAGAAGCAGAAATAAATGTGGTTTGATACATTTACTGTCCAAGATGAGCAGTTTCTATGTTCCCATAGAATGTTTTCAGAAAGAAAACAAAAAACCCCAGCATCTGGAAACTTCAGTAGGGCCTAGCCATCACTGGAGAAACTAAATAACTCTGAATTTTGAAGAAATAACTCTGAATTTTGAAGACAATTAGTTCACAGTATGTGAACACACATTTTAAATTAGCATGTTTGTGTGCGGACAACAGCATTGTATTCTCATTTTGCAGTGGAGTTTATAACCATATTAGTCATAACTCAGGCAAAGCAACTGAGGAAACCTGATGGCTTCCACACTTCACAGTATTTCCATTGTTAAAGAAGAAAAACGCTTCTTCTGCTCAAGACAACTTAAGAGTGAACCTTGCTGTATGCAGGTTTGGCATAAGTTAAATCGATTTTGTAGATAGCACAGAACCTGGAAATCCATAAATCTGCCTCTCCCCATTTTTGTTTTCCATACAAGGGAAACTCTGACTTCATTCTTAATGCAGTCAACTAGGAAAACTTGAGTAGACCACAAAACTCCTTTGTGGGATTAGTGGTTTCAATGCAGGACTGGGAACCATCAGAACTGGATTCTAATTTTGTCGTGCAGACATGTCACTCTGAAAGATGCTTACGCCAGATTTCAAACACCGACACCTAAAGTAAGGCAGCAACATGCAAAATTAACTATGCACTTCAGCAAAGCCTTTAATACAAGAAAAATGCTGTATTGTTTTGAGTTGGAAACAACACAGGGAAGTTGTATCATACACTGTTTTCCTTTCGGAATTTTCTATTCATTTCAGACCCACAAATTTAAAACTCATGTCCAAATTTGTCTTGATAGTGTCATTTAACTGAATTACAAGTATTTTCTATTTGCTGGGTTAAGCTTCACAGACTTTTATAAACTGAGTTCTTCAAAAGCTGTTTCCTGAAAAACACAACTTTGGATAATATCTGGTATCTCTCTTAGCAACAATTGACCATAATGAACCATTTTCACTTTTATTTGGTGTCTTCTATCTCATTTATACCTACTCTGCATTTCAGTAAGTTCTCAGTCATTCACTGAAATGTAAGTATACATGTAGCGATTAAAGTAATCCCTGATTTGAAACTAAATGTAGCTACCACTAACGAACAGCAGGCTACCAAACTGGTAATCCTGGAATCAAGAAACCTTCCTTTCAGGTTTTCCCTTCAAGTATTCTTGTGATAGCAGGTAACCCTCCTGTAGTCTCTGCTCAGTGGACCCATCCTGTTACCAAGGTCACCTTTGCAGAGTTATATTTGCATCCAGCTGACGTTGATTCATATTGCCAGATGGCTAAGGACAAAGCACAATCGCTCAACACAACATGTGACCTACTTACACGCCTAACAAGCTGCTGTTTAATACTTTGGAAATGCATGGAGACTTTGATTAAAATTTTAATTTTGTTTCATAGTTAGCCCACATGTGGCATGTATATTTTGCATACTGGATACATCTGTTCCAACAGGGCAGTAGCGTGATGCCTCCAACTTCTTTCTAAAACAGGGCACACGAGTGCGTAAGTGTAATTTCCTTATTTCCTAAAGGCACTCTCAAAAGTAATTACAAGTTATTGGTTTACATACGGACAACTAATGAAGAGCCAAACACTCATGCTGGCACCACGTAAACAAATAATGACAACAGTAGTATGTCAGCTCTAGAAAAGAAGAATGAAGACACGATAGACACAAAATTCATGTAGAGTTTTTAATCAAATATATGGAAAGTCATGGGGAAACTCTCTGTCTGTGCTCATTCTCATATATATTTACAGGATAAGTGAGAGAACATGGCTTCTCCTTAACCACAATGTGAAGACATGCAGAATACTAGAAATGAAATTTGGTCATTGTAGGCCAGGTTCCCCAAATTGCTCACGGCTTTAGGAACACAGTAATTATCAGACTGAATCAGACCCAAGGCTGACTTAGCCCTGCACTCTGTCTCTATCTTCAGCTGGTCCCAGATACTGTACAAATGTAGAAGAGATCTAGAGCAGATGTAGGTAAAATAATTCCCACCTTCAAGGAGGCTTTGCTGGTCCTGATCTCTAGTAGTTAAAGCCCTGGAGTTCAAGTTTTAGTAAAGTTTTAGTTTCTTTCGAAGTACTGGTCAACAAGAATTTCAACTCTTAAAATATTTCAACTTTGAAGCAGTTTCCAATCCCATTTTGAATCTATCTTGCATTGACAGATTTTCAAGAGCTTGGCACCTATAAATGACGTTGAACTGCTCAAAGTCATGAGTGTTCAGCAGCTGCTCTTACGAAAGTTCATGGCCAGACCCTCAGGAGAATTTAGTGTGGTGAATGAAGCTAGACACAAAAAACTCAGTAACTCTCCTAAATGGAAACAGAATGCTTTTTAAAATATAAATCCTCCAGACTATGAAAAAAGAAAGCAGAAACCAAAAGACCTGCAGAAAAGCAAGTCTAATGTTATATTATAGATGGAGGAAAAGGTTATAGATGCTAGTTCGAAATGGTCCCATTACAAAGTAATATTATTTTGGGGTGAGGGGGGGAAATGAGAAGGGAAAGCCAAACACAGGGAGAAGCAGTTGTATCATCACAATGCAGACAGTGCAAATGAAGTAATTACAGATTATTGAGTAAACAATTGTCAGGAAATTGACTAAAATAAAACTTTACAGGTAACCAAATACTTTCTTGTTGATTAAAGATATGAAGAGTTACATTCAGGAAATATAAATCCATTACTGTCTAAAAGTAGACACTAAATCAGGCTGAAGTGTGCTAAATGCAGAAAAGACCACTCCCTGGCAACGTTTTGCTCCAACTCACAGGTCCTGTGAGCCTAATTTTGTCTATTACCACAAGTTTTTCCTCTCTCCCCATATCTCACCAGCAGAATCACAGCAGGGTGCATAGAGGAAGAATTCAACACTGCTGTGTGTCTGGCATATGCCATGTAGTCAGATGCAGTGTTATTTTTACCAAGAAGTTCCCTGCTCCTCAAAGACTAGAAAGATGCCTACAAAGGATGTTCCAGTTGTGGATGAGATACAACAGAAATATACTACAAAGCAAAACAAAAAAAGATGCTCATGAGTTTGTAATTATTATTTCCCCCATGTTCATGCTTTATAAAAAAGATTTACCCAGAAAAATGCCATGTCTTAAAGTTCTGTTACTTTACTATAAATTAAGTTTTGATAGAGAAAATAACGCACTCATACAGAACCGAAAAGAAGCAGCAAAAATTTTAGCATTTGTTTTCCTTGACAATTCTTGACGAAAAGTACAACAGTTCTGGAAAAAACACCAAGCATGCCTTTTAAAAATGATAAATCAGAGAAATCCCTCCTTCCTTTTAAACCAAAGGAAGTCCAAACCCAAATTTTAAGCCAGATCTGCATGTGTAAATTGGAACTTTTACTATCTACAGAATGATAACTGTTAAAAAAATACTTATTAAGTATTCATAGGAAGTATAATGCAACTACGATTATAACTACCATATAAAACAAAAGTATCTTTGTCTTGAGCAGTGCATCAGGCTCAGACTCTGTTAAAAGGTGACCCTCATGGCACAGGTCTACATCCTGTCACTATGTCCATCTGGTGGACCTGATTCTGCATGTCTTCAATTACAGGCATCAAATGCATGGCAGAAAGCCTGTTTTAGTCAGTGACCCCCTTACAAATTTAAGGTTGTGGACTGTCCTCAATCCACAGCAAAGCTCCCAAAGCTTTGCAGAGTCAGAGATCTGCCCAAGGAATCAGGAGGCAACCTGGCCTTCATGCAACAACAGTGCTGTTTACAAGCATGTATTATTATTTTTCTAGTTGCTGGACACTAAATATGATAATATAGTGTGGATAACACTTTACTACATCTGATTAAAACTTCCAATGTCCTGTGTCCATTGGGGTTGTGCAGCAGAATAATAAACACATCCTAGCCCTAACAGCACACACTAAGTGAATTGAAATAAGTCCCTCTCTGGGCTGCTTAGCAGAGAGCATTCTCCTCCTTTGCTAGGGCTGATTATTTTTCGAGTTCAAGGTCTGTGGAGGAGGTAAAGTGTCTGTTTAATTTGCTGTTG
Organism: Thinocorus orbignyianus; assembly: GCA_013400375.1. NCBI lineage: Eukaryota > Metazoa > Chordata > Aves > Ciconiiformes > Thinocoridae > Thinocorus > Thinocorus orbignyianus. The sequence continues at coordinate 1,410,139 of VXBW01008135.1, forward strand.
TGTGGGCAAGAGTCAAAGGTGTCTGTGGCATTACGCTGTGCTTGGAAATTGTTTGCTCTTGGTACAGCCTGCAGTTTTTAAGCAAGATGCCACAAAAAACAAACAAAATTTAAGAGAGGCTCCTTAAATGAGAACAAACAAAGATGCTTCATTAGAGGTTACATCCCTTGATTCTGTTTCTGCTGTCAGGTCCACTGATTATTTTTTTTCTCTTTGGCTCAACTTAAAAAATCATCATCTTTCATAGAAAACACAAGTTGCTATGGTTGTGTTAACAATACTTTGAAGAAAAAGGGTTTCTTTTGGCAAGTCTGTCTTAAAAAATAGGTAAATTTAGTAAAAATCATACTTGCTTGCTGTTTAGATCTTTGAGACAGTAATTTGCAACTGATTTATGTGCATTGTAGCTTAATGTTTATATATGGGCTATGCTGACACATTTTCAGGAAGAACAGCAATGTCTGAAACCAGCCAAGTGCAGTAGAACAGTTTTTGAAGGGTTCTGCCACCCATCAACAAGATTTGACAGTAAGGAACTCGTGAACACGCGTGGCGAAGTTGCAGGTGCCCAGTGCCATGAAAAAGAAAGCCTGCAATGTATGAGGAAATTATGAGTAAAGCTCAAATAGTCCCTCAGTGCAATTATCACTAGCACACAAAACATCTGCTGGTGTGATGCTTTGGTTTAGAGGACACAGAGGAGAAAGATAACTAAGTCACATTCCCCCAGCAGATACACTCTCCTTACGTTCTTTCAAATTTTGTATTTATGGAATATTTAAATTTTAATCATGGAGAAAACAAAGGAAGTCGGTTAAATAAGAATTTATTGAATTTAAAGAAGTAGAATCATTATTTCAAATGTCTGAATTTTGTCACACTGACTTGTAAGAAATAATGGCAAAACTAACGTTGTAGACTTGAATTATGGCAGATGATCTTTAACACAAAACTATAGGGGACTGTTGGCTGGTGCAGACCAAACCTTTTATTCTTACAACCCTACCTGCCTTTAGGATTCAAAACTGGAGTTCTGTCTGTTTTTGCTATGTTCTACTATATTTGAGTTAAGAATAAAGATAGCAATGATAATTTGAGGTTACTTGATAGGCATTAGACATATTTTAATCACATTCTCAAGAGGTGCAGAGCATGTTGGAAAATATCATCAGTTTTATCATTCAGCTGTGATTTGAGACACTCACTAGGTAATTACAAAAGGGAGAAATGTCTTAAATAGTCTGGAAGTGGGATGAAAAGGAATAGTAATATAATTGAACAGTTTTGTTTAGGTTAGTGCTCTGTTTTTTTGGAAGAGCTAGATGGATATCATATTCAGGATAGCTCTTTATTTAAGGAACGGAGCACAAACCATAAATTAGAAAGTATAAATATTTAAAGTTTTGTTGAAAGTGTACACAAGCAATCTATTATGGCTGAACTCCTTTTTCTAGGCAATAGCTACAATAGGTGTCCTTAAAAGTGATCACTTGATATAAGACTGGCCAAAGACCAAGAGAAACTTTGTTTCCATAATGGTGCACAACAGAACTTTTTGAAGCACTACATGGAATGCCTAAATTAAGTCATATGAGTGAAAAAATTTATGGTATCCAAAACCTTTCTTTGGGCATATACTTCACGGCATCACTCTGTAAATCACACTCGAGTTAAACAGAGCTGTTCACCAATTACTAACTCAAACAATCAACTGCTTCAGAGCTGTCAAGCCCAATGCCAGCTCTTTTCAGAACTGCCTTCTTGACCACAAGATTAGACATGCTTTTAGGGCTATAATGAAGAGTAAGCCAAAAAGAGAAAAAAAAAGAAAAAAAAAAGTTCATAGCCAAGTAGCAGGAATTTCAAGCAGTTCCCAATTTGGAAATGGCTGAGAGTAGACGAAGAACACAGTCAAAATCAGAAGCATGTGTTTAGAGCAAAGTATAGCTCAGTCAGCTCACATAAAACCCCCAAAACCTAAGGGATAGTAAAGGATGAAGGAAAGTGGGGAAGACCAGCACAGACTGAAACATGCAGAAGTTTTTACTGTCTCCAAAGTGGTTACAGGTTGAATTCCAGAATTAAAATACACAGTCTGTCTACCACATTTTTTTTGCCTATGTAAGATTTTTAAGTCATGAGCACTACTTTAAGGGTCCTCTTATTTTATCTCTCCACTGTCTGTGAAGTTGTTCCTGGGGACTTGAGCAGACCGTGACCGTGTCCCTAGAAGTGTGAGCGCCCGGCAGGTTTCACCTTAATCACCCAACTATAAAAAGCTTCCTTCCCCTCTCATACCATGTCATTTACCATCAGATGTGGTCTGGGGTGATGTATCACCTCTGTGAAACTCTGCTGGGGGGGAAGCAGTTAACACTCATATCTGGAAAGTGAAGGGCAATGACCTTAATTGTCACCCTCCCATGGGACCTGCACGGGTCCCGTCGCTGTCCAATGTACCCAGCCCTCCATGCGCCTCCTGGCTCAGCACCTCCCCGTCAGCACCTCATCCTGCCCCAAAACCCAGACGCTTACTGCTCTCTGGAGACAGTGATCAAGTTTCTAGAGAATGTACCATTTTATATTTGTAAATCCTGCTTTTCTCCACTTTGCGAGTAAAGCAATACTGCCTATTCTTCCATGAATGAACAGCAGTGGCAGTTAAAAATTTTCAGTTTCTTTTTTTGGAGTTAAAGCTGCTTAAACCACTTTTGGAGGCTAAGCAGATACCGAGCAACTGAAATTCAACTCTTGTTCTTATTGTGCTAAAAAAGCAAAATAGGGAAAAAAACTTGGCTGTACACCTAGTTTTAAGTTGCTCATACAAGCAAAAAGACAGATGAAATATGCCATGTCTTTCTTCTTCACAATACAACCTACTTTTTCTTACTTAAATAGTCACTCTTCAAATTTCCTGGATTTAGAATCTTAGTAATTTTTACAAGGCAATGAGATCTGACTGATCAAAACACTTAGTCTCTCCGTGCTAAAATATGCAACAGAAACAGCTGTCAGTAAAACTCAGATGTGAACAGATAAAATGTACATCTGTAGCACAAGCCTCTGGCTGTCTGTCAGGATACATCTTGATGTATCCAAGAGCCTTTTGTACAAAGGAAAGAATTCTTTCCGTAGTAAAACTTAGAAAAGAAAATAATTTCAAATGACCGTGTGTGATGTAAAATTCACTTCCTGTTTCTGTAGATAAGTGGTTACTAGGATGTCAAATTTCACTCTTGAACAGGGTTGGCTTTAATTTAAACTCATGATTAAGGCCTGAATTTCCCTTTTAAAATTTTACTTATCTTGTAACAACAGTCTGAAATTAATGAAATGCAAGTGTAAAATGTTTAATCTTAACTTTCATAATTTTCCCTTTTTTTTTTGTTAAATACGTTGCACATGAACATAAAATGAATAATTCAAGCAGAATAGTACTAATTATTATTTCTTTTGATTTGAAAGCATGCAATATAAATAAGAAATCTTATTTAAACTTTAAGTTAAGATTCACCACTATGTTTGGGGTAATTTAAACTGCTCTGTAATAGAATAAAATGCTCAGAGCATATTGGCACAGCTTTGTATTGCCAGGCAATTAAAACAGCTGAATACACCGCCCAAATTTAATCTTCTTCCTGCTTCTCTAAGCATTCGCTTCCACAACATAACCTGCAAACTGTTCGTAGTCTTGTTCTTTCACACATTTCCTACTGTTTTCTTCCCTCAGTTCTTGATGTTTCATTTTCCCTGGAATCTGAAGAATACATTCGAGTAGAACTTTTTTTAAAAAAAAAAACAAACACACAACATTTTCCTGCCTTCATTTCTTAGATAGGCTCAAACCCTTAGGCTGCCTGAGCAAAGATACTATTGTTTCATTTGTTTGCCATCCATCCATTTTGAAAGAAAGGAAATTCCCTGAGGACGCGCACACGGGGCCATTTAGAAAGAGGACAGCTGGGACCAGAAAGCTTTTGCACAAGACTTCAGTGGGGTTCATGGAAAAGTTTCAAAAGTACCACAATCTAGTGCTACCAAGTTCATTTAGAGGTAAATAAATACCTAAGATAAATCACTATTTTGCTTTAATGAGCCATTAAAAAAATCTTCTTTAACAAATAATCTAAAACCCAAGAAGCGTTATTCTAAAAAGATTTGTTTCACAGACAAAAATTAGTTGCAGTCATTTTGAAGACATTCCATATTAATTTTCACATATATCAAGGAAGTTTCACACCTGTCAGAGGAGTTAATCTCAATTCATCCTTTGCTTAAGAAATGTAATTCCTGTCTCCTTAATTAGAGAGGTTTGAGCTGGTTCTTCTGACACCAGTTAAAACCCATACACTCAATATAATTTTTAATCAAAATAGATGTCATAGGTCCTATTGGAATCTCTATGAATTCCATGTTAATCTTCTCAGAGAGCAGGCATATAAAATGAGTTAGCTGAATTGCTTCCTAGAACAACCTGGTTCTCTCAAAGGACTTGAGGACTTGCACAGGTACACAGGCTTCCTGTAGTTATTAAAATTCAGAAGAGCTGAGTTTTACCTCTAGTTTTGCACCTATTGCCCTTGAAGGACTCTTCAGTTACACTATAACATAGCCACTTTGGTTAGTAAATTTTCTTTGCAACTTTAAGACTCATAATTTAGTTTAACTCAATTAAAACAGTGCAGGAATGTGGAAAGATAAAAGTCTTGAAAACTGAGGAAATGCAAATAGAGCATCTCACTCGGTCAGCTCTCGAATTATTTTTCATCTCATTTGCACAAATCCACACAAAAATAGGAAAAGGTGAAAGGGATGAAATATTCCCAGGGTAACAGTACTGTTTTGTACTGCTACACAGCAGCAGCATTAAACTTTAACAAATGATCTACAGAACACACTGCATTTCCATGTATGTTTAGCAACTGAGACCCAAAAAACCCCACAAGGAAGTGAAATATTACCTTTATGCTGAAACTTAATCTATCTCTAATGACATCATAATTATTATTTTCAAGAAAGGATGCTGAAAGAATTACTGGCAACAATAATTTTCTTCAAAGACGTTGATGATGGATATCAATGCCCCAGTAAAGAGAAATGAGTCCGCCCCCTCCCCCNACTAAATAAAATTAAATAAAACATTTTAGAAGTGCAGAAGAGAATGTTTATAGGCACAGTTGTCTGCTGTTTATGGCACTAGATGAATCTCAAACCATAAAAAGGTGAATATTCAACAACTGGCAAGATACATGGGATAACACTATGTAGACATCTGGATGTCATTATAGGTAACATTTTCAAAAGGGCATAACTCACTAAAGTACTTCAAAGACGGCATTTGTGTTATAATGTTACCTTTATCTATTTAGGTCTGTATGCTATGAACAATTATTAGGAAAATGATGTACTATATGTAATTGTCTGACCACATAATGATCTATATGGTGAGCTATACAATATACTCTTAAGTGTATCTGTTAAGAAATAAAATTGTAGTCCAAATAAGCCCAACTGTCCAACTACTCTAAAAGGAACCAAACCCTTGATTTAATGTGTTGGATGTTTGTAATGTATAGTAGCTTAGAACAATAAATACAAAAGTTCAATAACATATATTAAAAAGACAGGATACTAGCTTGAAAGTTACTGCTCTCAATCAGTAATTTATAGTAAAATAACAAAAACTTCCATGTCCAAAGAAATAAAACACCCAATCTACTAGTTTATGTAAAAACAGGAAAAACCAGGAGAAAATGTAACCATTTAAGAGTTGTAATCTCGTTCTAGGAGCTTTTAATTATTCACATTACTTGTCCCATGGGCACCTCATGTGTGTCTGAAGTCTTTTTTACTGTTATTTGAGAAACTAGTATAGGCTGTACAGGTGTCTCCTGGATGGCAAGAAGTAGTGCCTGTGATGGTCAAGAACACCCTGAAAATCATTTAAATTTCTCTGTTGCTAAGTTCTGACAGAAGTGAAAGCAAACCACTTAATAGGGTCTGTCTTTCGCAACCACAGAGAAAGAATATACAGCTGCACGTTATCTTGAGTTGCCAAGAGAGTTTGGCAACGAAAAAGTACAAAGTGGGTAAGAACAAGGAAAAAGTGGAAACTGGGAAAGCCTGACTTCTCACAGCGGAGAAGAGAAACTGCTTCTTGTGATGGGCTGAGATCCAGGGAAAGCTGAGTCTGACTCGAGCCCTGTGAAAGAGACGGAGGCATGCAGACAGCAGTACTGAGCTTCACTGCTGCACCATGACTGTCCGACGCCTCTAACTGAATGTCCTCAGAAAGTGCAAGCCAGAGACAGAAAATTCTTGAAGAAAATGCTTGGTAATGTCTGCAGAGAGGTAAAACACAGAAAAAGGGAACTGACCACATTCTGCTCAGTTTGTTCACTTGGTAGCCCTCCAAAAGGGTTACTGTCTATTCAGGCCACAAACCGATCCCAAATATTAATGTATGACAGTTTTATGAATTAATGCTGTAACTGAACATAGCTCTACAGAAATAATCCCCACACGTCACTCAGAAATAATTGAATCCTTTCCTTTTCCTGGTGGATAACAATAACACATGCACAAAAGGAAAAAAGTAAGCAATTTCATTGGAATTAGAGATTCACAGGGAGGTCAAGGACAACAATTCGGAGTTTCCAATAGAGTATCCTGCACCCAGCAAAGGGAAGGGCAACACACAGGCATGCAGAGAAAGCAAGAGTGGCAACATTATTAAAGGGTGGGTTAAAAGTTGGTTAAGAAGTAATTACAAGACAGTTAGAAATTTTGTTTCTTTATATGTTAGAAATTTTGGTTCTTAGCATGTTCATGAGACAAAGAATGCCTCAAAAGCATATATTTAACTGCATATTAAACCCACCCATAACTAAAATGGTAGCTGCTAAGTATTTAAAACATTTCAAAAAGCTATTATGTGAAATGAGCATGAAACATATCCTGCATAACTGCTGCCAGATATTGCTTTCTTTCCTCCCAAGGTGTGATGGGAAGCCTGACGAGAGCGATACAGTTTACGCTGTGGGAAGGCTCCCCTGATAGCTCATGTCCCAAGAGCCACACTTGTGGTAACTAATGATCCAGTGCTGCAGCCTGTACATGCACTCTTACGAAAATTATGTTAAGTTTTATGTATGAAGGACTCAAGTGTGAGTGACAGGCTAAACAGGGAGAGTGTCAATAGATGCAAATAGGATTGTGAGGGCCAGCTGAGGAACATTGAGGAATCCTGATAGGAAACTCGCAAGAGTGTTAAATAAGGGTAATTTGTGGTTCACATGTCACAATAATAGTATATTGCACAGAATATTGGATAGTACAAATGATACTAACAAAGGTACTTCCTCAGGGAAACGTAAATCTAGTAAATGATCAATTAGTGCTGTGAAGGTAGCTTTCCATTTAAAACTGAAGGCCAAGTTGTTACTATTCACATAACATGAATAATACACTTCTAATTTTACATGCTGTATTATTAATATTGCATGTTGTCACGGGCTTATGGATAAGACAATAACTTTGCACAAATATTTGAAGGAGAAACAGAAGCCTTGACCTGAAAAGCCGTCACAAAACTTACTGGGGAGCATTGCTTTTAGTGGAAGCTGTGCAAAACCATTTACCATCAAAAAACAATCAGTAAGTCAGCACAGAAAGGACAATTGTAAGTGCCCTCTACACAGCGAGTAACACTGCAAGCAAGGCAGACAAACCAACACAAGATGTTGGAGAATTTTTTCACAGTACATTATCATCGCCAAATATAACAATTTGCCGTATTTTTTAAGCTAGAAAGTAACATGATTTTTTAATGATACAACAATCCATGCATTAATCTGGCTGAAATGGGTTTGGAAAGTGCCTAAATAGATGAGCATTGATGACAGCAGCATTAGCAGTCAAGGGGATCATTATGAAGCTTTTGTGCTTTGTGTGTAGAGAAGATTAAAAATATTAGGACACGGCCCTTCAGCAAAAGATAAAAATCAAAGAAAAATGCAGGAGTTCAAATCTCTAAAGGGTCTTAATTAGCCCATAAAAGTACTTACACAACTATATGACCAAGTAAGTTATGGTGGATATACAGTAATTGCATAATTAGGGCAATAAGGAGTCTAGCACACTTTGTCTGCATAAGCAAAAATTGACAACCAGGATACAGCAAAAAAACCTCAACGTAGAAACAGAAAATGTATTTCATTACTATAAGTATCATCATAATAAAGAATGTCAAACTATAAAACTATCACTATTAGTCTGAAGTCTCTTACAAGAAGTTCTCGGTGAAAGAGCTTTCCCTATTTCCCACACCAGATACAGCAGGTAGGGAGGCGTCAAGGCTTCTAGATAATCCCAGGAAACATGAATGCCAGATTCATATACATGAATGCAAATGAAAAATACCATTTCCAATGAGGAAAATGGGAAAGGAAATTGATTGGAAGAAAGAGAACATTTGTTTTCAAGCTATCAAACTAGGCATTCACAGTAAACAGGGGTGAAAAAAATACGCACATGAGAAGCTAGTGTTAAACAGTATGGTTTATGTAGCTCTAGAGGCACAGATTTAATCCATTACAAGGAGAGAGTCGATGCATTAATTGGGAAGTCATGCACATAATGAATGCATGATGACATTTTGATGCTTCACTTGTCTTCCCCTGCCAATCCATCTCTCTGGTTTGCAATCTGCCATTATTCACAATGTGTTAATCTTTGGGGTGAGGATATAAATATATTTCAGCTCTTTCTGTACGAGATTGTTCAGAAGCAGGTACTTGCTTAAGCACTGCAAAGACCCTCCCTGGAGCAAACAGACACTGCAGTTTACAGAGACACTGCTGAAAATAGACTTTAGCAGCTAGTTCTCCGTGAAACCCTCTTTTAATGACTTTCTCCTATATTTACTATCTACTTTGCATTTATATACCCCTTATTATTTAAACACCTCATAATCCCAAATGTGCTTAACCTAACAAATCCCTAACATAATTCAAGAGCATTAGGGAAGTTTTATACAGATAAGCAGGGATGATGGCAATTCACGTTGTCTAACTTAGGCACTGGAACTGGAAGGTTAATCTTCTGTTTTCTACGGAGTGAAAGGAAGGAGAGGGAGCCTCTGAATTGCTAATCAGTTGTCACCCTGAACATGTTCAAGCACAGGCTCTTTCCTAAGATGTGGAAAGCATGCACTGATGTTCAGTGCCATGTGTTGCTGTCTCTTGGGTTGATCAAGCCAGATCAATGTGGCATTATACCTCTAACTCCCATAAACTCATTGCCTGAGGTCCCTTTCCTCATGCCATTTTGTTGCTTTTGCTGCCAAGGAAGGCTCCCACTGGGTGGAAAAGATTCTTTCCCCACTTATTGTTTTTCCAGAAGGCAACCAGAATATTAAGCAGGCAATTTTACAGGACAGGAAAAAAAATTAAGTGTTGAATCAGACTGTAATTAACAGAAAGGTGATCATGCCAGTTTTAAAATCACTAATACAATTTTATAATAATGAATTTTACATCCTGCAAGGCTGTGAATAACTGTAATTTAAGAGATGCATCCAAAAATATATATCAAACTAATCTTTACAAACACAGCATATGCATGTCCTTAATATATCTAGTGAGCAAGCATGCATATGCATACATAATCGAGTATTTACTATTATATACACATAAACACATATATTAATCAATATAAACAAATGGACTATATTTATTCCGCGTCAAATTTCCTTATCTTTTCCTTTTGACTAAAATTCATATCTGCTGGCAAGGGATTAGCGAGGTTACAGGTAACAGTCTGACTCATAAGTAATGCTTCATTTATTCATTTTCAGAAGATGCAGGGTGCAGACACTCTCATCTTTCCTGTAGCAGACCAGGAATCGCACTCTCAGATCACAAACCCACAGGCCCCTTTCAGTACCTCAGAACAGTGGGGCTGGGACACAGTCTGCTCCAATAAAAGCATCACTGGGGGAGAATTTACACAGATTTAAATTATATGTAGGCTACCAACGGTTATGGTAATGCTTCTTTGTTCCCAGGGCTTTGAAGATGTGTATCTCAGTGCAACTGGCTAGCAGATGCCTTGTAAAATATTAGTGTTGTATTCTGCTACAGGGTATCTACACATTACTATAAGCATTTTGTTTCTTCTACGATATATATTTGCAGAGCTTATTTTGAAAAAACAAAAGCAAGTAATACTAACATATCACAGAAATTAGTTTTCCTGTTGTTATCTCATGTTAATTGAGGTCTGTTTCTGTTGCCAAGCAAGGTTTAGTAGGCTTCGTTGGTTTATAAATCAAGGGTGTTTGTTTCATTACAACTGGTGTATAATTGCCTGTCAGCAGTCACTTTGGCTTTAAGAAAGGAGTGAAAGAAATCAAAGGAAATGTAGAATATTACTGGTAACTGTCTTTGAACAACAAATATAACAGTGTGAATAGCTGATCAGGTCCCAATGAGGAAAAAAACCCAAGCATATAGGGAAGGATTTTGATATAAAAATGTTTAGATGTATTCATGATGAAAATATAAACTAAAAATTTTTCATTTTGTATTCAAAGAAATTAAATCTTCAACCTCAAAACTCTGTGTCTGTTTGGCCCTTTCAAACAAAAGCACTGCAATGGAGACAGTATTTGAGCTATTCACAGGGAAAGGAAGGCAATCCATGCTATGAGCCTTTATCAATACTTCTGTGTTCAGAATATTCAGCTTGTGCTCTGCCTAAGAAGACACACTCCCCCTCTTCTGTGCACTGGGAGAATGGTCCAAGCTCTCTGACATAGGCTGATTTGGATTAGGTAGCTCCTAATCCAAATCAGATACAATCTGGAGCTAGTACTGTTCCTCTGTGACTGGAATATTTAAGAGGCCAAAGGAGGAGAGTGAGGGAAATGATACAGGCATGGGTGTAAGTGGATCACTTCCCTCTGGAACCGTATGAGATTATTTAGCAACAGCAAGTTCTGGATGTATTGGATGCACATTTTGGAGGGGGGAATACACTATTTTACCAAAAAATGTATTTTCACATTTCTGGGCTGCACAGCTGAACAGAATGTACCTGTCTTTTAGACTCTTGTTCTGGAAATACATTTATAGTTAACTAATAGTTTCCTTTGCATTTGCTGCAGCATGGGAAATGTCAAACAGTGCACACAAAACTTGACAGAGTGGGCTGAACACAACAGAGAATCCAGAAAAACTAACAAATTCTTGGTAATTTCTCTTGTTAGTTTGAGATGCCTGGTGCACTGAGGGCAGCACTGTCCAGCTCCCTGCTGTCATCAATCCTGTGCTGCATGCCCACCTACATGCTGCATGCTCCAGCAGCCCCTCTCCTATACAAAACCTGCGACAGCAATTATCACAAGTGCTAAGCAATCTACATCTAATCCTCCACCAGCCCTTGGCCTTGATCTCCAAAGCAAGACTATAATTGCCCATTTCCTCATCATGCAACTGTAACTATATCAGCGGAACATCATCAGTCAGAACTCAAACAGTACCCACACCGTGCAGCAACGTATGGGTTGCACACTGGGCAAGGAAGTCAAGATTGCCACTTGGAGAGATGTAATTCCGTTGCATTTTTTCCTGTGTTGGACTGGATATAAAGTGAAAATTGTAGTAATTGAGAATGAGCCATGGAGCTATACTTCATTTCCAGTAAAGATCCTCCCATATATATTCCTAATTTTCTCCCTGAAGTTTTCACTGGTTCTCAATCTTGAATATAAATTCTTTAGGCCCACCATCACTTTTTTTTCCTGTTTTCTTCTAGTTTTGTTTGAGGTTTTTTTTTCATTGCTTTCACTTTAAATATTACTCCTTCTATTACACCAGTTTTGAGGTGGTTATGAATGATCTTCCATATATCTTTGGAACTTGTGTATCATATCTTTCATCTGATGGAAGATGTCAGAACACACTCCACATACAGTCAAGCTCACAGACATGAGGACCTTGTCATGTCAGCTCCTTAAAATCTACTACCTTCAGGCTTCTTCTTCAAACATGTCTTTAATCTGAAAGAAACACTGCTCCTACAAGTGCTTTTAGACACTCCTTGCAATTTAATAGCAGAAGGTGATGGCAAAGAGGAAGAAGGAGTACAAGGGAGTATAAGAAGTGTAAGTAAAAAAAGGCTAAAGAATATTGGAAAGAAATTACATACTGAGAAAATCTCAATGCAAGATGGAGAAGGGGAGTGGGTAAAACTGAGGAAGTGGAAAAGTGGAAAAATAGAAGAAAAGTTAAAAAAAACCCACCAAAACTGAGAAAACACAACCTGATAACCCTTTTCTCTTTAATGTCTTCATAAAGTTCTATAAACCACAGGCCAACCTGGAGAGCTGCAAAGTGGATAGAATGAAGCAAGACAGAGATTTCCTGTCCCATGTTCAGTAGTTTTGAAAAGGAAAATTTTTATCAGATGAAAATCAAAAGTCTGATTTTTCTTTCATTTCTTTAGGGGGGAGAAAAAACCCTGAAAATTGTGAACTTTCACCATCCTCACATTTTCCTACGAATGACCTCTGGATGCACTACTCTTTTGGAAAAGGCAATGTTACAAGACTTTAAAACTTTGCCGTGACCACCTCTGAGCGAGATTCCGTAACTAACCACGTCTGAATTAGGCTTCCCCTTCCTGGACACATCCACTTACTCCACACAAAGCTTACAAATCTCTAGGACTCCATAAAAGAGATCATTTTCAGGTACACAGCTACAGTATAGTGTACGTGCTTAGTCACACTCCACAATCTCTTTGCAAGAACCTCCTTCCAAATAATGGCTGAGTAATAGGAAACGTACTGAGTCACTAGCTTCAAACCTATATATGATCATCACCCACAACTACCATATTATGCAACTGCTGCAATTATAAGCAACTACTGTCAGAAAATGCTGATTTGTTAGAAATGAGTCACAGCAGAAATTTAATGAAAAGTAATCTTTCCAGGGAACATCTTTCCCTGCTATTGTGCTACTGACTAAGGAGTGCTGCCAGACCCTTGAAAGCTGCACCCACGTAGCAGGGGAAGTACATGCTGAAACATGGCTAAGATGCTGGTTTCCCTGTCACCACGGATGGGAGTGCACTTTCTCTTCCTTCTGACTGTACAGTGTTTTCTTCCCCAACCAAGCTCAGTACTCTTAAACTGCTGGGAAAGATATTGCATCTCAAAACAGAATTTTCTTTTTGCAGAACTTTTTGGTGTTTATAAAATGAAACAACACACACTTGTGCCCCCCCCAATCAGAATTTTCTTCATGATGCTAAGTATACTTTTAAATCAATGTATACTTTTGAAGCTCTCTCACTACTTGCATTATTTCTGCTACCCTTCCTACTAGTATACTTAACATGCAGAAGTGTCTCACTGTAAATAAGATCAACTCAGCACCTCTCTTGGCCTGAGTATACTAATAAAAGCAATCTGCATCTTTAGCTTGCACTGCAATGTTGCACCACTACCTCAAAATGCAGTATTATTTTAATTAGTGACTTGGCTTTGCAAACTGATTCTGCACAAAGACATACGCACGGTCTTAACAGATGACTTGTATATACAACGCTGTGCATATGCTGCAATCTTTGCAGTGACTTTATTTCTCAGTTCATTAAGGAACATGTTTTTCCCCATTTCATGCATTTTAAAACATCTCCCTAATGAGTTTACATACGAAGCATTAATATTTCTTTAAACATTTTTCCATTAGCTGTGTCAAGCCGAATTTCTTGTCATTTGTCATGTTGCACTGAAGGTCTGATAATTAACAAATATGTTGCTGCTGTTGCTTAATGATGAATGCAATTGTATAAGAGCATGTGGTTCTGTCTCTGTGGCAGTTCTTTTTTCAATCTTACTCTGACTTAGGGCAATGAACATGTGTATAAGATGCTATAGAAAGCACTATATTTGAAGTGTGTGCGTGTGCTACCGTACTTTTCACCTATACTATGCAAACACACCTATATATATATATATATACAAACACAGACTGTGCATAATTTGGCTTATGTTTTACAATATATTTTCATAGAGTAGTATACCAGCTCATGAAAAGGTGAAGGAGAATCAAGAGCTTGTTGGCCCCCTGTTGATCACTTAGACTTAGCATGCAAAACACTTCCCTTTGAAAAATCACAATTATTTTCCTAGCAGGGACTTCTCTTTTTAGGTTTAAATGCTGCATAGTCCAAGCTAAACATCCTGACACAAAATGTTGGCAGCCCCTGGCCTCTTCAACTTTTGCACATAATTTCCCACAGCTTTTTCTTCAGAAATAATAATGTAAACACACCAGTTAGTTTCATGTTTTTTTCTCCCAGACACTTGCTACCTTACAGCTTGCTGGCCACCTGTGCATGCTTTGGGGAATTTTTGCTGTAGAAAGCGATAAATGTTGACCCAAAGTGAGTGCAGGAGTGGGTCAGAAGGAGGCAAGTTACTGAATGACACCTGACACTTTGCTTTCACCTTAACATGCTCTGCAGCTGAGCAGAGAATGGAACAGTGCAGAGGAAAGTGGTTTGAGAGGTTACAGAGAACAGATAAGGGGGTTACAGTGGTCACTCCCGGTCGACATCTTCTTGTCATCCTTATCTACCTGCAGGACACAGAGGAGCATCTTCTGCAGAAACAATGTGCACTCTTTAGGATGTTGTCAACCTGACCTTGACCTTGCAGAAAGAACCTACATGCTCATTTTTCATATCCCTTTCCCAAATTTTTCTTCAATCTATGGTTAAATACACTGTGCTCTTCTCTGCATAGGAAGTTCACTCGTTTTGAGAAGGATTAACTATTCACAACTGTTAAAATCAGAAGTTAGGACTACTTCAGTAATTTATGCTACACAGGGAGAAAAGATAATTCTTGCTTTTAGATGTTTATTACACAGCTGATCTTTTTAATGGCAATTTCTTACTTCCTTTTTCTCCTTTTAATTGAACTGGTTTCTAACTCAATTTATGGATCTAAAAGAATTCCAGTAACAGCACAGTATTGTAAAATCAGTTATTGTATAAATGCAAGTCATCTTCTTGCTTTTAACAAGCAGGATTGTTTGCATATTGCGATGGCATTCTGAAACAAGAGCCCCAGCTGCAAGAAAACATGGTCTGTTCTTTTTGGTAGATCATCATTGCAGCAATCAATGAATTAGGGACACACATAGTTTTATCTGCCTAGAGGGTAAATAACAAGACCTTTACTGCTTATTATTCATACTCAGTTGGGTTAATCTGTCCTCCCATCCCATACCTCCATGATATTACAGAAGTCAACAAGGGTGGGAAAGGCACACAGCTTGCCCTGGAGGAGCAGTACGGATGTCATGCCCTGTGTTCCTGGAGTAACGGCGAACCTTGATGTCTGTCTGAAAGTTGAAAGAAGTCTCTCAAACAGGCATGTCTGCATTGTCCCAAGACTGGAACAGTTTGGGCACTGCTGTACTTTCTGCTGAGGAGAAGAGGGAATCTAGGGGACGCTGCCTCCGAATTTGGGTATATGGAGTTACCTTTGCTTTGTCTCCAGCCAAGTGGGAATTGGGTGGTGGGGACTGTACCATATGAAACTGAGCAACAACATGAAACAGCTGAGAATACAGGACAGCCTGAGCTATGCTTTGAGTTTCTTCTTCTTACACATATCAGGAAGCCTAAGTAAATAATTAACCATAGCAGGCTGAGACATGAGCCATGTGCTTATTTGAGATTCCTTTGTGCAAATGAGATTAAAAAACAAATGAGTGAGGTTTCTTTTTTTCCAGGAAGAATTCTCAATTTGGTGAATTTTTCCCCCCCACAGATGAATTTTGAAATTATTTTTCTTAAAAAACCCCTCACAGTTCTTATTTATTAACACACTATCCAGGAAAATCTCACTAACCTTCACAAATCAAATCTGTCTGCCATAGGATCTCCATTATGGAGCACAACGCTTGCCTTCACTCGTATCAGTTTAAATCACCAGTGACTCTGCTAGCTTCATAATGTTCTTTTGATTTACACTACTGCAAACTGAAAAAAAGTCTGTCCTTTAAAATAATTTATTTTCCACTTTTTTTTTGCAGTTCCTGCTCAAACCCAAGATTTCCTCTGATTTCTGTTAAAATGATACATGAGAGAAAAATATCACACTCTATCACTAAACTCCAATCTAAATTTATCATATTTTCCCTTATGTCCTGTTCATTAAAATACTTTTGTATGTTTATAGTCTTCCTAGAAAGGGTGTGTGACATTCTTATTTAAAGAAATTGACATTGGAATTCATTAAAATAAATTTTAAAAGCATTTTGCATATTCACACTGGAAATGCAATGCTGTTGATTTGTAAGGTAGCGTTCCCAAAACATACGTGTAAGATCAACACCGGAAGATATTCAATTAGCATAATAAATATCACCTCAAATTGTTAGATGTAGCTTTTGTGACCTGATATTCCTTTCTCACACCGTAATATTTATTCTGCTGGAAAAATCAACAATCATTAAAAATATGGATTTATGAAGAAAAAATGTAAACAAGCAAGGAAGGAAGATCTTAATCGAAAATGATCCTTTGAGCATCTTATTAATCGGACTGAAGCCTTTTGATCTCAGACCTAGTGATGAGCTAGTCACTTCACTGAACTTAAGGGAGGTTTATTGGTATAAAACTGGTGTAGAATAAAGGTCATATAATGGCATAGACTAAAGGTCCTGTTCATTTTACCAGGCTAAGTGAGATTATTTACTACTCAGTTTACAAGCTGAAAGTGCATTCTGCAGTATTTATCCAAGGGGAAAAACAGGAAAAAGAGACAACTGCAGCTTCCCCCAAAATATGCTGCAACTAGGGATTGCTTAGCAATTGCACTAATAAAACATTTAAAGAAAGATCAGTGTTTAAGCTACTCAAAGCTTATTAGATAATTAGGCTGATTGTCACTTAGGACTTGATGCTGAGAGGTGCTGAGCAAAGTGCCAAGATCCCCAAGTGAATAGTCCATGAAAATTGCATCCTTCAGTTTAAATGTAAGTCCTGCTCCAGAAGTGGGAAGATGCCAGGTCAAGTCACAGGGAGATTTGGAAATCTCAGTCAAGATATTTTTTTGCTTTTTAAAATATTCCTTTTAAATATTTGTTGTTCACTGAGGCTAAGAAAATTTCATTCATTTCTCCATGCTGTTGCCCACTTAATGAGGCAGAGAAGCATTTTATTATTCCCCTCTGATGACTATACAAGCACAAAAACGCAAAGCTGAACAGTGAAACAAACAGTAAATGATTTCAATCCTCTTAATTCTCTGCTTTTTTTGGCAGATAATGCCGTAAGTCATTTTAGCTTAGCAACCACAGATTCAACAGAGATTTCTTTTTAAACTTTGGAAATGTTTAAATTGAATGAACTAACAGAAGAAATAATTTTTATCTAAACAGGGAGAAAATAAAAGCAGAACTTTTCAAATATTAGAGTGGCTATCAACTCATTTTTTCACCTGTTTTTGAAATGAGTATGAATCCTACTTTAGGAGGGCAACTTTTCCCCATTCAATCCAAATCCATGCAATGCAAAGTCCAATGAAACTCAGTAAACTAAAATAACCTTTTCCTCCAAACTCCTTCCCTGAAATTCTTGAATTGTTGCCGATGGTTGAACTGGAATGCATTTGGAAGGGTTTGAATTAAGTGCAGTTAGCCCAAAAGACAGTTTGGCTTCCTACTGAGGTGTAAAGGATAAAAAAGGGATTGTGGTGGACAGTGCGTTGTTATTGTGAATTATGCAGTGAGCTGAAAGGCCACTGGAATAGTCATCAAAGTTCCTACGAGCTCCTCTTTTCCAGATGAGCTAATAGAGTGGCTCTGAGCTCCGAGGTTAACTGAAATCAAATTTAATAGTGCTGTAAAATACATTTGCTGTATTTGACTTCTTTCTAAAGTTACAGCAATGACTCTGCTGACCCTATTGTCACTAACAGCTCCATTTAACTCAATATTATCCGCACGAAGATGACCACAAAGTTCTACCTGAAGCACATATGACAAGCTGTAACCTACACAAAGATTGATGTATTTTTTGATACTCTAAGAAATCAGAAAGCATTGATCAGAAATCTAGGAAACCATTCACTGGGGTTTTCATATAACTTCACTTATAAATAACACTCAGAAGAAAGGAGTCACTGTTTCGTTAGCAGGCTTACAAGATAAGTGATTGTTTGTAAAAGCAGCTCTCCCTAAGAAGAAAGACCTTGGAGGTCCTTGCCAGCCCTATGTAATGGAAAGACGACATTGGAGCTATGCAAGCTTTATCCCTGTATACGATCAGTGTTTCATTAATTTGTTCTGTAACCTGAATATGTATCATTTTATGTCCCTATAAATTTTTCAGATGCTGATATTAATTATTGATTGGATGTAGAAGTGTTGACTTCCATTGAATACAATTAATAATGCATGTCAAACTGTGAGATAATAAATGTGCATTCTTTGAAAGTGAATTAGAATGCATCAGATGCTTTTACTTTCCATTATCAAGAACTGATTTATAATCTGAAGAAGTTGTTTTTATTACACTTTGAGGGGAAAAAGGAACTTTATACCTTAAGGCTGTATTCTCTTCATTCATCTGTAAGACCACAGAGATGTAACACTAAGAGGAAAGTTTGCACATCTTATGGTGCCTCTAATCTGTTGCACTTTTTCCCACAGGTAAAGCCTCACCCTGCATAGGGCCGTTTTCTATTTCTCTACAGGACCTCATACCATCTAGCAGTTCTTGGCTGAGCTGGGGTTGTGAACAGTAGAGCAGGTGTGAGCAGAAACATGAAAACGGGCTACAAAATTAGCAACCACACAAGTTGTATCTTCCTTGACAGCTGGGACTGTAAGAATATGGTCCAGTGAAGCCAAAAGAGTCCGGATAACTCGGCTGGGGGCAGGAGCTGACTGTAAGAACACAGGAATCTCAGCTATTATATTGAGATTTAAGTGTAACTCTGACCCATGAGCACAAATAACAAAAGTCTCATTGATTTCAATTACAGGAGGCTTGGGTCTATTTACTGTAACTGAGTCGATTCTCAGAAAAATAATTAACTCCTTGTCATGCCTCACGTGTATTGATTTTTGTAATTACAATGAAATTGGAAGCAAGGGTGGGGGGAACAAAATGCACTTGATTTATGTTTAATCTGATGCACAAGCTGTCAAGCACAAAGAAATTGAGATGCAATGACCATGCCCATCCTTGATGCACTCTGTGCTTAGACAATGAGGGCCAGACACATGCTGTAGTGGAGAATCTAAAATCATAACCTGCTCGAACGTACAGCATTCAGCACTCTGTTGTAAACAGCTATGTTTCTCCAACAGCCTCCACAGCATGCAAAAGAGATGCCCAAGGGGAAGAAGATAAGGACAGGACAAGCTTAATGTGTATCAATAACCGAGAGGAGAAGACAAAGAATTAGAATGGGGGAGAAAAGAAATACAACCTGTTGCTGATAATAAAGCTGCCAGTAGATAATGTAAGTAAAAAAGGAGAGAAAAAAAATCCCTACGACCTTGCAGGGTAATGATGCTGTTAGGAGAAAGACAGTGTCAGGAGAGCATGTGAACTTTGTTTCCACTGAGCTTTCACTAAAATGGCAAGTTTGAAATATTTTGACCTTGAGTGAGCCGGTATTTGGTTTCTTAAGTAGGTAACAGTCTTCTTCTCTGAATATGCTTGTGAGAGGGGCTGCGGTGTTTACACACACAGACAGACTTGATGATAGATAATACTGAATTTCTAGTTTCTACAGCATCAGAGGTTGGTTTGTCATAAAAATATCCTCATTACTTACATAGATATGTAAGTATGACATTTTGGGCCCATTAAAGCCCATGCCTTCTCTGATTTCAGAAGGACCACAAGAAGCTGAAGAGCTATTTCCAATCTTTTGGTGAACAGTATCAGTTCAGGAAGTAAAGTCTCCAATTCACATATCAGGAAAAAAGCTTTTTGTTACACAACAGCACTGTAAACGAAAGCTACAAAGTAGTCTCTCATCCAAACATTCAAAAGAAATTATCTATATGAGGGAGAGTCAGTGTTTAAGTGTGTAAAACAGTTCTGAGTTTAGTACTTCCATATAAACACATGATACTTTAAAGAAAAAACAAGCCCTCTGTCTACAGTACAAGCAACTAATTTGCATTCAGTTTGTGCAGTTTCTAAAAGCTCTTGTTCAAAATGTCAGCACTCCAAGGGAATTTTTTCCTCTGGCGACCTACACACACCGCAAGGAACCTGCAAACTCATACTTTAAAAAAAAACAACACCTAAAACAACTCACTGGTGTGGCAGTCTGTTGGCAACGCTTTTTGAAAAGATCTTCTTCCTGGCTATGACAGAGCTCAGTGCACAAATACATAAAACAACCAACTGTGAGTCAGTAATAAATAATCAGATGACAGTGACTGATGATGGCAAATCTGTCTCCAAAGGAATTATTGGTAAAAATACTAAAAATTCTTTCCCTCTTAATATATCAAACTCTTTCTTTAGCAGTTGAGTTGATACTGCCAGAAAACCCTTTTAACACAGTTAGCATAAATTTTAGTGGACGTTAGAATACTGAAATGCAAGAGACTAGACTGTTAAAAGAGCTGCCCCTAGAAGGGCTGCTGTTTGCATAAAATATATTGGTTCTTCCCAGCTGGGAAATTATTTAATCTATTTTATATCATATGTCCTGTCACTAAGGAAGCAAATATGGATATGAAATACGACCATGAAGCAAAACATAAAAAGAGACTTAATAAAATGAGTAATTATGTTTTGCCTAAATCTTCTCATGCCAGGAAGAGGCACATACCATCATAAATTCAGTAAAGTCTGCCCATTTCAGTATGTGGGAAAAGAAAAAAACACTGCAGCCAGGCTCTGTGAGGCGCATTACTGCAGAGGGTTTTCTCAGGAGAAACTGAGAGCACTGACTGAGGAGGGCTGATTACTGCAGGGCTTTAACTGATGGCCAAATGCAGGGGAAAACAAGGGGTCTGGAGCTGCCCCGTGCCAGGACCTAACACTAGCAACATGGACAGCTGGTGGAAGAGTCTAACACTCCCGGTCCAGCACAATCCTCCAAAACACAACTCAAGTCCTTAGTGTCAAATTCTCAGTTCTTTTCTCACTGCTTTATGCTACTTGTAAGTAAATTAAAAAATTTAAAAAAAAATCAGGAAAAAAAGAAGAAAGGACAGAGACACAGAGAAGTAATCAAGTGCCCAAGTGTTTGTGAAAAGCCAGTGTCAGAAGTACCAGCAGATTATTCTTTGAAATTTAAAATTCTAGCATTTAAATTCCATTCTTTTTAGTACATGGCTGAGAAGCTCATGATCACCAAATATAAACCACAACATACATACAGTATTTACATTCAGGTGCTCACAACATCAAAAACCACCTAGCTTATTTATAAATATGATTTTGAAAAGAAGAGCAGAAAATCAGAAATGCAAACATTTTTATATTTCCAAACTATTAGCTATTCTGATCTGAGCCTAATTTATTCTCTGGATATCACAGAAACGACATGACAACCCTGAAAGCTGACACCCAGTGCCAGAATTCAAGCTGTAAGTCACACAAAGAAACATTAGGACTGTGGACACAGACAAGAAAGGAAGTGAAGCCTAAAACACACATTTGAGCAAGAGCAGAAAAAATGAAAGCAGATATGACACAATGGGCTGTGAAGAATCATACTTGGATATAAACTCTGCTGAAAACAAGTCTCCCTCTATACAGGAGTCTAATTACATGGTTGCCTAGGTCCTCCTACAGGAAAATTGTGTACAAATGGAGCACTCTGAGCCTCCTCTGCTGGAGTCAATGACAAAACTACCACCAGGTTCACTAGGAGCAAGAGTCAGCCTACAATCTTTAGGATGAAAAGCTGTATTTCAGAATCTTACATGTAGATGCAGTGCACAAAATCAAACAGGAAATCCAGCAAGCAATGTAGATTAGTAAGCACTAGTATTATGAAAACACGTTGTTTTCCACAAAAATATATTCTAAGCGATTACCACAAATATCTGTGACAAGCATGCTAAAAAGATATCTCTTTTTCTTTTCAATGTAAACTGTGTTTTGTTTTTGTACTGCTAAACCACAACAGAGTGAAGGGCACACTCTGCTGGTCAGAAGCACCATTTACACTGACAGCTTTTTAACAGCCTGAGTACCAAAACCCAGACCCCATTATATGACATCTGTACTTGAAGTGGCGCTCCACAGTAGGCTGCTACTTGACTTTTTTTCATCCTGAATATTAGAGATAATGGCTATGATGCTATGAATGGGCTTTCTCATGTTTAAACATCAGCCTACCTGCTGTAGGAACACTTTCTTTCCTGAAGGACATTTTTAGCAGTATAACATTGTTCAAAAACTCTTTACCTTAGGCTTTTCATCCAGTATTTGCTGACGAATCTCCTTGTGTTTTTCTACAAGTTTTTCCTGTCTTTTACTCTGAGCATCTTCTAGCTGTAAGAAAATAGCAGAGAATATTTTTTTTCAGAGATTCCACATCCACACACTTTCCCGGTAAATATTTCATCTATCAAAATTAAAATGCTCTCATCAAAATGATGAATGATTCTAATATAAACTGACACACCATTATCACAAGAATCCCTGAGCACAACCACCCTAACAGCTCCCCGTGGACAACATATCTCAGCTTTTACACATGGGATTTAGAATCAGAAACGTCTAAAGGACTTACTGTGGACTTCTAATACATAATGTATTTTTAAAATTCATGTTATTTTGCTTTAGTTTTTATTATTTGATCTGTGTGAGATGGACTCTGTTCCCAGAACAAGAGGATCTGGGGCCTCATTTAATAAAGCACTCAGACATGTGTCTGACTCCAACAGGAATTAAACATACTTAATTTGCTATCTCTTTAGGTTGCTTCCTGATTCAAGGCCTCTGTGAGCAAAAATGGGCCAACTTTTGAACTGAACTATTTCTGCACTGAAATTAAGAGAAAATTCAGTAGTGGCATATGCTTCATTGTGATTTCACACATCAAAACACGGCAGCGGATACTTTCAGCCCAGTGTAAACCACCTGTGGCTTCAGAAAAGCTAACACCTGTAATGAAATTCCTTGACTTGTATCTACAGAGCTCATAGAATGTTATTCTTTCATTTCAGTAACTGTACAAATGTAATTAAGGCAAAAATATACTCTACAATTAAGTTTTTACTGACTTTCAGAGTTCCTTATACAGTCTTGGCATACATGAAACAGCAAGCCAACTTAAAAAAACAGTACATTTTTCATGAATAAACACAGGATATTCAAAGATGAAATCATAACTGTATTACAATCTGTCCCTCTTAGAACCATCCAGCAAAGACTGACTAACAATTAATCAAGATCTGTTTGAAATTCCAGTTTTCCTTTAACTGGGACATGAAGTTAAAAATCAGCACTTGCAGAATCTTTATACCAAAGCTTAGAATCTGCAGTTTAATATGACCTAAAATATGAAAGCTGGTATTTTGCTGCCGAAAATGAAAAATAAGCATATGGCCCGACATACCCGTTTTATGTACTGCACCACCTCCTGGATATATGATCGAATCATTTCAGTCTTCTCTCTGGGGAGAAGCAATTGGCAAGTTATAACAGTCAATAAGATCACACCACTGTATTTTAATATTCCACAGCTCCTTACAAAATAAATTAGGCTATGCTTTGAATGCACTGATCTGCCAATTTAACTTTCATCCACTTCCTGAATGTGCCTCCCGCAACAGGCTGCATCTTTACTGTATGGAAGGCTCAGATTTCCCCATGACCTCCCACAACAACCCCCTGTTCTTTCAAGATGGGCTTTTCCCACAGGGTACTGCCACATCTTCAAAGTGGTGGTGGTATTCCTTAAGGCCCAAATGTCAGTCTAGGAGAGCTCGTGATCATCAGTAGATGCACACTGCCACATTGTGGCACATCAGATAGCAGAGAAATAGTCTCCGTCAGCGAGCAGATACTGATGGTGACATCTCAGAGAGAATGGCAAAGTTCCCATGAAGAGCAGGGCAGACTCAACTTCCGATCTCAGCTTTGCTACGTAAACTACATAAACCTGAACTTGGAGGAAAAAGTTGAACTTTAAGTGACTTGGCAAGATAGTTATTAGGTAAGCTTTGGTCAAAGGCTGAAAATGAGATCCCCCAATGGGATAAACGCACATAAAGTAACAACTTGTGGCTACCTGAGTTGACCAGATTCAGGACAGTACTCTAAAACCTAATTACAGGAGTTTCTATCTACAGCACTAAAATCTGGTAGTTTTAAGTAGTTGCACAATCCCTGGGTGCACGTCAGAATTAGAAAAATTAAGTAACAACTAATACAATGTATTATCTTATTGGATATACAACTTATTATCAATGTATTAATATTATGTAATATTATTTCCCAATTTTGTGTAATAGTTTGAAACAAACAAGAGCTTAACCTAGTTGCCTCAAATGGGATTCACCAGAAAGTCTTGCTACTCTCTGTCCTGCTGCAAGAATGATGGCAAACTCTGTCCCTTAACACAGGAAAGCAGAGTGTCCCATGTAGTTCCTATCTCAGCTTTCCCGAAGACTCTTTGAAAAGCCTGGCAAAGGAAAACCATTGGGAAAAATGAGGAAAAAAAAATAAAAGGAAAACAAAAAAGAATTTCTACTTGTCTCTTGCTGAGCATTTCCCACTAGTGTCTCATTAACTTCTCAGCAAATCATTTCCTATTGCAATTGATTTTTACTGCTCTTACATTTTCATAATGACTAACTGCTGTTTTCTAATATGACTTCCATTCCCCCTGACCAGCCCTAAGTATTTCCTCCTTTTCTTTTCATAATCAGTTATTCTCATTTTATTATCTTTTCTAGGATATTTATTAAAATTTTATAATTTTGATTCTTAAATTATCTGATGCAGTTCACTGTGTATATGTGTGTGTGACCTTCTTTCAGTGTTACCAAATGCAGATTCTCTGCTGAAAGGCTCTAAAACCTGTACAAACCTTTTTACCTGTAGAAAACCTATCAAAGTTGTATCGTTGTTACTTGGTAAAACTCAGATACTCTGGTTTTGTTTTGTTCTCCCGTGTGTTTTTTTTTTAAACCATCCTTAAATGTTACTAAAGTACAGACTGATAACAAAAATATTCCAGCAAACAGTGCAAAATTAAAATGCCCCATTTTCATTTTAAGCTGCTTGCCAAAACAAATAAAGGAGGACAAATAAACCCAGATACAGTGCCCCTGGGAAGAATATAATCAACTTACACAACTACAGTTTGTACTGTCTGGTGGTGCATAAATGACATTAATATTCCTGTCCCCGTTCACAGTAACTGCACCCTCACAGCTCAGCTTTCCTCTCTCTTCCACCTGAAGTGACTGCTCACTGTGTAACACTGTTACTGGAGGAGAATCAGTAGCACAACATCTGAGGGAAGTTTATCACAAAAGTAGAGCACACTTTGCAGCGTGTCACGACTATTTCTTCTGGAAAGCAGCTTTAACAGAGTTAAGAAGGAAAAATAACTCACAAATAAAAATCAAAGTGAAATCAAACCCCGCAAAAACTGAAGCCTCTATGTCTTTTTATACTCAGAGGAATAGTGTCTGGATTAACAGCATGTTGGTGAAATCACTCCATTGTGCCATTCACAGGCATGTCCCCAAACTACACTTCAGCACCTTTGCAGATGATCCGGACTCCATGCTCACAGAACAGGAGATTAGATTAGTCTCAGGAAATTAAATTATTATCAGTGGAAGTAAGATGGACTCCACTGCTCTGGTGAGGTATTAGTCTGACTAAAAGCTGCCTTGTATTTAGGGTTAAGACCTTTCTTTGATTTTCCAGTTGTGAGAAATCTCGTGTCATCTCATACATACAAGGATATGGATCCACGGATATACGTACTCTTCCATTTGATTTTTATCCTTGGATTTTGCTTCTGTGATCTTCTCCTGCCGCTTCTTGTCCATTTTTTTCTTCAATTCCTTCTTTTCTCTAAAGCATAAAAATTAAAGGCAAGTTCAAAATGAATCTAAACAAAACCCACAAAGAGCAGTGATTGATTATAAGGGGGATAGCACCTTACTTTTCACATGTTTCTTTCAGTTTCTTCAGCTGGCTGTTCTGACACTCCTCTGCTACATCTGTCAACTTCTGAATAAGCTAAAAAACCAAAACCATTTATTTTCAGCTAAACATCACACGTGAATGTAGGTTTGCTCAAAAGTCTGTAGCAGACATGGAAGTGTTACACCCTTCCCTGATCAATCACCAATGAACAAAAGCCAATAAACATTCTTATCAGTGTAAAGGCATGCTTAGCTTGCAGAGTCCAGCCAGACTCGTGTATATCCAGCTTACACATAAAATACTACTTCTCTTTACATGAAGGTGATAAAGTTTCAGAATATTAGATGTAAAACCAGAATATATATTGCAGATTCTAGCATTAAAACACCCAGGATAATTCATAAATGGTCACAAACTGAATTTATGCTGTATAAATCACAAACCCAATTCCTGTGCACTGAATATTCAAGGTTTTCTGCGAGTGCTGAATACATTCCTCTTGCACTGAGCATTATTACATGCAGCAGCTTGGGTTTCAGGGTGGCCATGTAGATATTGAACATTCATGCACAGTAGCTAAAAAAGCTAAGTATAGATACGCATAGCCTACATTTTGATCACAGAATCATGGATTCAAAACATCCGAGTGGTTGGTTTGAAATCTGCTGTGCAGCACTGGGTCCAATCTCATTCATGCTGAAACCGCTAAGAAAAAACACATTTGTGATGGTGATGCTGATGGGAAAGGTTACATGGACAGTGCTTGCGTGCAAATTCAAAGAATGATAAATTAAAGTGGGAAATGGCACCAGTTTGGTTTGATCACCCCCTCCAGTTTGATTTTGTAAAATAATCCTCTCAGGATGATGAACCAGACAATGTATAAAGCTGCCTAGCTAGTCTGATCCAGCTTTTCATTCCTTAGATAAAAGAAGAAAGATACTGAAAATAGGCTCTCCCCTAAAAGAAAGATATCAGAAGGAATCCCTCAGCTGCAAGGGAGATTTTAATTGGAATATTAACTCCTGCACAGCTCAGAGGGAAAACTGTCTGAAGGTTCTGTGGTAAAAAATGAATTTATCCTGATGCTGCTTAACGGGACTGCGATGAAAATGTAACTTGGCTTTGAGAAACGCCATTTCCCATTTTGAAATGAGAGATGAGTTAGGTTACAATATAAACCCTAATTTGTGGGTCCAAAATGGTTAATTTTCATATAAATTAAAATCTCTGAGATGCAGCTAACAATCATTACTTGAATGGGGACTCTCTCCTGTGGCTCAGGCAACTGTGTCCATGCATCCACACTGGAGCAGCTGTGATTCACATATAACTGGTGATAAACAGGGCACCACTTGGGAACCTCAGCTCCATGCTATAATCCATGGGAATGCATTTGTGAAAAGGTCTTGCTGAGAAGTATCCACACGTACTGCCTCTCTAACCTGCTCTTTTTGGATGACAGGGCAGAGCAGACAAATCGCTTCACCCAACAGTAATGAGAGAAAACATCATATAACAGAAAATATTGTGAGAGGATTGTCTGGAGTTGAGAAACAGTTTGCACTGCTTTAAAATTGTTCTTTTGTGCCAGAGAATATCCATCAGCACCAGCTGCCATCTTCCCAAGCTCCTCTATTTCAGCTCAGAGGGCCCATGATCCCAGTGTAGCTGTCAGCCAAAGTCCAGCTCTAAAAACACAAGCTGGCTTGGACTGATAGAGCACAAAATGCTTTTTCACCATATAGAGATTACGTCCTGCAACCCCTTAAAGCATTCATCTGCAACAGGAACACGGCATGGCATAACTCTGTGCCCTGTGCAATGTTTTAATTTATTTATTTTCATACTGTTTCAATTTCTTTTCCTCCTTGAGTGCTGTACATTTAAAAAAGTGGAAGAACAAAATGGGAACATCACCCAAAAGCTGCAGTAAACTGAGACTTACACAACAAGAGGTAAGGAGACTGCGTTAGTTGCAATAATCCTGTTGCCTTACTGCCTCCCATCCAACGCCTTCCAAGTTGTTCGAGGTGTAAGTGACAAAGTGACAAACAAACCCTTGAAGTTGCAGCAGACCATGGGGAAATCAAGTTCCGAAATGGATTTCAAGTAAGAGGAAGCCCAACGTAATTATAATGTCATGCTGCTTTCATTATTCACCCTGAGACGGCTAAAGAAAAGCAGACGACATAACAAACATACCAGCTTAATGTGCTCTCGTTTCTGGTACTTCTCACTGTAATACTGCTCCTGACGGAGATTCAGCAGCTGCTGCTGTTGCTTTTCCTTCAGCTCAACGAGTTTCTGGGTCATTTCAGAGTCGAGTGCAGCTAATTCCTGTTCAATAGTTGAAGAACTGTGGTCTGGGCTGCCCGTTTCAGATCTGCAAAGACACACACACACGCTCAATCAAAGTCTAAGTCACTAGGTGTATATACTCTGCCCCACGTTTAAACTTTTTTTTTTAAGGCAGCTGGTTATATGTAGCCCATTAAGAAATTTCTCTGTACCACATATAGGGCCAGGAGGCGATATTAGCTCTAGTAAGTCCAATAATTTAATCTTTTAGGAAAAAAATAGTGTTAACAGTTCAATAATGGGATGGCTATTGCTTTTAAACCTCATTTTACTGACCCATCAGGGTGATGTGAAATGGACTTAGCATAAATGAGCTACAAATGCAACTGCCAAGATTTCCTGTGAACGAGTGCCCATGGAACTTGTTTATCCACCTCCAGACGTGTAACTTGAACTTCAAAGCTGCACAATCCTCAGCAGAAATAGTGAGTGCTAAGTCTTTTGAAAACTGTGTCATTCTTGCATACACTTAGCAATAAATTTAAGAGCCTAACTTTACATCTGCATTTATAAAATGCTTAAAATGGTTGGGAACATCCCTTTATTTGGCATTTTCTCCCCCTTCAGGAAATGCCATGCATAGCACACGCTGAGGAAACTGCTCTATGGACTGCTGATTTCAGGAGGAAACACCTCCCAGTGGGGAGTAAACCTCAGAAAAGCAGCACACACGAGCAAGGAAAAATATGATAAGGAAGCTAAAAAGCATCACTGAGGAACTGTTTTGTTTGTTTTTTTTCTTAAGACGGAAGGATAGATGTAATGGTGAAAGGAGACATAACATAACGTGACATGACAACACTGAAGTGTGCAAGTTAAAAATAAGCAGCAAAAGTAGTGTCATTCTCAGACCAGAAATAAACTAAACCCAAGAAAAATATATACATAAAAAAACCCAACATATGCTGTGTCCCTGCTTTGCTGCTGTGTTTACTGCTGTATGCAGGTGTTAAATCAGTTGCCTGGTAAACCTCAGGAATACCTCATGGAATGGACAGAAGAGCAAGGCCTTGAACAGAGAGGGCTGACATGAAAAAAAATGAGTTTGCTGCTCAGAAATTTGCAGATACTATAATGCAGAGAGCTTGCTACACTCTTGTCTCTCTTCTGTTCAAGTTTGCAGCTGCTGCCAATTAGAGAACTTCAACTGAAATAATGTGAACCTGCCTTCATCAGTCTGAGGATATGAACCAAGGCAGCCCCTTTTTTCTTCTCGCATTTGTGTTGTATTTGAATATTCTGCTGAAAGGTTAAGTGGTGTCAATGTGGTAGGTGAGGATAATTTAAATACAGAGCCAAAAGACAGCATGAATGAATATTAAAGTCAGCATATTATGCAATTACACTATGAATTTTAAAGCTGACATTTCTCTCGTGGTTTTGGGAAAAAGAAGTAAGGCCTATTTCTAAATGCAGGCTAAAATACAAGGAACATGCTCATTAAAGACACTTCTAAACAATGCCAGCAAAACACTTGTGGATGTGTATAAATACCTCAAACTTCCTACAGACAATGGCTTCACTGAGTCTTCACCCAGTTTTAGACAAGGGCATGCAACACGGATTGCTTCTGACCAGAGGTAACACATTTGTATGTCAATCTGACTCAGAGACTCCTGATGAAGTAGTGATTTATACTTTGCAGTTACAGGCAAAAGCTTGAGCAGACATTTAAAATGATAAAAATAACTTTTTTCCTTGGGATGCAGTATTCTGTTAGAAGTCCTCTGTTTGAGATACATACTTGTAAGTTTGAAAATCCCTAAAAATATATTTCTGCCTTTTTATAATTCAACCTCAGATTTTTTTAACTTTCAGATTTCTCTTTATCTGCACACAAAACTTCACATCTCTGAAATCACTGTGACAGCTCCACATAATAGACTGCAGGGTTTTATTGCCTGATATCATGAATGATTTATGGGGAGAAATAAAAAAAACAAAAACCTTTTTACTCAAAGATAAATGAGTCCTTTTATTTATTCAGTTTGTTTTTCTGCTTAAATTTGAATAGAATATGCTGGCGAAATGAAACATGACACTGTTTGGTCTGCCACTATCTGTTGCATGTGTTGATGATGGAAAATACAGTGGATAAAACAACACTGTGTGTGCAGTTGACAACCAGTCATTAAGGGAGTTTGTTAAATTCAAGTGTAGAACCTGGAAGCTGCCAAACTGGCAACAGTTAAAGCCAGATAGATACATTACGAGTGTCAAGCTCTTATTAAGCCCAATGACATTCTGTCATCAGGCAGGCATCAATGAACAAGCTCCTTCCTAGGGTCAAGTTATGGCCTCAATCCCAGTCCCTTACAATGAGAGGTACTATCAACAAGGTCAGCAGCCAGAGCCTGCTTGCAACCTTCTTCTCTGACGATATCCTACCAAAAACAATCGAGTAATATTTTTTTTAAAATGTTCACTCAATGTCTTTATATTTAAGAACTGCAGCTGTATCAATTTTATGTAAAAGTTAAAGGGCTTTTGTGCTTATCTAATTATGTTCCAATGAGAATACTGCACTACTGGGAGAAATAAAATTTTAGGAGCGTACTGCTACCTGATTATCATTTGATTATAACAGCATCAGACACTGATTGTACCTATGTGTGTATATGCTTTGCCAGGAGTAAAGACTTCATCTTTATTAACTTACAGTTCCTTACCATATGAACAAGACAATAACTGTGGAAAGATTAATGAGTCATAACAGTCTTTGCATTTCAAACCGATAACAATAAATACAACTCCCCTTTTTTATTATCACTTAAACAAATAATATAAAAATTATATCAGCACACAAAAAGAGATAGGGCTATGAAAGATTTAGAAAAAGACAGCACAGAAGGGGTGTGCATGCAGAGGCAAAGCCAAGCAATCATTAAGAGATCCCCAAGTGGTCTGGATCAATCATAATTTAAACATTAGTCAGATCTTAATAACTTTCAGGTGGTTCTTACACCTAATTATACATCTGATGCCTTCTACTCCAGCATGGTTTTTTTCCAGGGCTCCAACTTGGAAACAATGTTTTTCATCCTCAAATTCAGAATATCTGTTTTACCCATAAATAGCATAAAAGAGGATTAAGTTTTGTTCCTGTTTTGACACTTGGGTCTCTTCCACCACCAGACAGAAAAATGTAGCAGCCCAGAGTAAACCAATTGCTTAATATGGGCAGGGTGACCATG
Source organism: Thinocorus orbignyianus (assembly GCA_013400375.1). Lineage (NCBI taxonomy): Eukaryota > Metazoa > Chordata > Aves > Ciconiiformes > Thinocoridae > Thinocorus > Thinocorus orbignyianus. The sequence continues at coordinate 1,441,881 of VXBW01008135.1, forward strand.
TGTGTTGGCTGCAAAAACTTCTCCTTGCTTGGAAAAGGAGATACGTTATAAAGTGACATTATTAAGCATGGGGCAGAAGTTTCCATGGAACTGACACTCCTTATCCTAAAGGAGGTGAGCATGGGAGAAGATGGGGTGCTCTGATAATATGTGCTGCAGTTAACCTGAGTAGGAAATCAAAATACTTTATCCAGACAGATTTGACTTCTTTCATGCTTCAGTTTGGCTTCAATTGTCCCAGTAGGCAGGGGATGTCCCCTTTCATAGTCTGTGATTAAGCTCACTCCCTAACTACTGGCTGCGATTGCCAGTACAGCTGAGTCACCTAACCATCCCAGCAGTCTAGAGAAAAGTCCCAAGATAAATCTGCATGGCTTCATTTACAAGGAAAGAGGTATAATATGGTGAACAACTTATCAGTCTTCTAGCAGAGAAGCAGCGCATCACGGAGAGGGCTTCTCCTGATGATTTCTGTATCAAAGGTCCTGAATTCATTTTACCTTGCTGCTTTTGATTTTTTTTCTGTGCTCTAACACCACTTCTGTATTAGTTATCTACTATAAAAGAAGACTTGAGTAAAGATCTCTAATACCAAGAACAGGAAAGCTACGTTCAACATACCTTTTCTTACTGTCTCTTTTTGCTGTTTTTTCCAAACCTGCTCTTCGTCGCAGGTAGTCATTCTGGATTTCATTGTACTTTGCAGTGTGCTCTTTGATAAGGTCAGTTGTTTTCTTGTGATGCCTCTTTACAAGGTCCTTCATTTCCTTGTAGTGCTTCTTTTGAAGCTTAACAAAAGACTTCTGTTGTTTTAGCTCCTCAATAGTCTGTGCTTCCACTTCTACAATGATAACAACAAAAGCCACTTCAATTTTCTCATAACATAAGATTTCAATCAGAGAACCCAGGAATTGCTATTTAGCAGGAATGAAACAAAGCATGCTTGTTTATTGCTGGTAAGTAAAATAAGTCTATGCAGTTTAAGCTATCACATCTGGAAAGAAGCCAACCAGATTAAAAATACTGTGGCAAATTAAATTGATATAAGGGTAAGAATTGAGGTGAAAATTTAGAACACCAAGATGTGTAGCAAAATAAAAGCCATGTGCTTTCTTTCTTCAACCCCTTTCAGATGCAAAAGGGTCCCATCAGCCCAACGTATAAAAACATGATCTTACGCAGATATGACCAAAGCCAACACTTCAAGTCTCTCTTCTCTCTGTATTGGCTACATAACATGCTAACACTTAAACCCCCTTCAGAAACAGCGCTTCAGCTGCCTGCTCTCGTGCCTTGACCCAGGCACTGGAGTAGCAGCTGTCCCAGTATCATCATGGCATCCTAAGAGAGATTTCAGTTATCTCGTGATGGAGATCCTGCATCACAAGAGTCATGGCCAGCTGGCTGTCAGCCCAGCAAAGGATTGGTAGCTAAATGATGAGAACTGTGCTGTCAGTCCAACAGCCGCTATGAAGGATGTCCCGCTCTGTAAGCCCAGATGACAGCTTGAGCTCGTGTTCTGCTTGTCTGACCTAGAGAGTTCACCCTAAATCAGCATTTTAAACCAAAAAACTTCAGCAAACCAACCCCAAAAAGGTGCTGGAGGGAATGATGAATTGCATGATTTAGGGTCACAGCTCTGGAAAAGCAAGGCTGAAGACCCCTTCCCAGACAACAGACTGATTGTTACCAGCAGGTAATTCCACAATCTAGACCAGCCTCTTTTGACAGCACAAGGGGAGACTAAATAAGAGATGATCAACATGAAGAATTTCATGTGTCTTATCTGTTTTTCACACCTAAATGTAGATCTACACGAGATTTGGACATGGAGTAGGTTCTAATGTAGCAGAACGACTAGAAAATAAACTGAGTTATGACATTTGAAATCTAAACTCTTTGATTGTCCAATGGAGGACATTAGCCCCAGTCGAACAGTAGGATACTATCTACCTGACAGGCCAGGTTGCTCAATGTAATGGTAATTTCAGTTTTGTAGGGGCATTGGGAACTGGAAGGCTAATTAAGATAAAATAGTTTTTACCACTATTTGCAATATTCAGAGCACATTTAGCTTCTGTTGTCTTTTGTGTGCATTAGATGGTAACATCGTGCTTGTGAAACTACAACAATGGGATATTTAAAAAAAATTTCCCTGTTGGCACCCAATACTAATCTCATAAAACACGTACTAAGACATCTAATAATTTTAAAGCTGAGGAAAAAAACATTGTATGTACAACTTCTATGAGTTGCTGAAGTCCTTGTCACACAAAGAAATGTCTAAGCCAGGTGGCCTATTTCACAAAAAGTATCTCTTGACAAAAAGAAAAAAAAAGATGTATTGTTCATGCAGTGTAGACTGTATATTTATTACCTGTGAGGACACTCTGAATAAGATCTTCTGTCTTTGCAGGTGCTTTCACTGAACCTAGACATAAAACAGATGACTGATTCTAATTGTTGTAAAGCAATAGCCCTTATTGTGCTGCTTGACAGCATATTAAAACATGGGTATTAAAATTTGTTTGATAGCATACTAAAACAGAGGACATACGCCGACATGGGCATTATTAGTCATTTGAGAAAACACATCTCTTGAGCATAAGAGTAACAACACGGAAGACAACACTGATCTTGTGAACCAATACGAAAAGGTAACCTTCCAAAAAACTACCTGAGCTTTGCTCTTTTACTTATGAGAAGGGTGTTGTTGTACTCACTGATAGCACCCATGAGTCATGTAAGCAGTATTAGGCTGACAGTTATGACAGCTGCTCTATACTATGATGTCACTGCAAAATTTCCGTACACATGATGAATCCAGCTCCTCAGAAGTCAGTTAGATTAAGCCTATAAATATCTAATACTGTATTTTCTGTGTGAAAGAAGATGTATTAACTACATAATCACTACAGTAACTACATGCATTATTTAGGCCTATTTGTAAAAACTATTCAAAGAGATTTCTGCATTTGCAACAATAACAAAAAAACAACACAAAACATCCCAGTAAATTTTCTTGCTTGCAATGACCTTCAGTTCTAACCTCAAAGCAGCTCGTAATTAGAAGATATTTGTACATTTGAAAAAGGCTGGCCCTAACAGCATACTAAAGTAATGGGAAAGTTTCTACCAAAAATTTCTATAAAACCAAACCAACCAACCAACCCCACACCCCCTTTGGTTTTTAGATGCAAAGCATGCAAAAAATTATTATCCAGATTTCTTTTGAAAACGTGAAAGATTTTTTTTTGTTTTGCTTTCTTTTTCTTACCCGGTGTTGGTTGGCTATGGACAACGTGAGTTGCTGGTTTGGGTGTAAGAGAGGCAGTGCAATTTACTCCATTTTCTGCTGGTGTTGGCCTCGGTTCATTGTTAGCTTCTGATGGTGCATCTCCATGGTCAACCTGAAAACATATAACGATCTACATCACTCTTCTCAACTAACAGACTTAAAATTACTTATTTGCAGATCTAGTTTAGCCTCTTTTTTTCAAATGTAAAATTCTGTAAATATTATATACAAATAATTCTACAAGAAAATACAAAAAAATGAATCTTTAAAAGCCATAGTGATCCAGGTGGTTCATTTTTGCGGGCAAATTTCAAGAAGAAATAGAGCATGTGTTATTATGAGCAAGTATTTTTATTTTAAGTGGATATAACTCATCAGGGATATTTTTCAGTACAGTATATATTAGCTGCACCAGATGTGAAATCTGTGTTTTATTGAAAAGCACTGCTCTCTGCCATAAAAATCTCTCTAGAAATAATGGAGAAGCTGGCATGAAAATGCTACTCAAAATCCTGCTGTGAACAAAACGTGTACACAAAATTACTTTTAAATTTCATAGATACACCCAGCACTATCATTATTCAGTGTTCCTACGGAACAAAGATATACTTCTGATTCCCAAGATCTTACATTCTTGTAATTGCACTCCAAGGATAGTCTGTAAACAGCACCTCCATCCTGCAGCATAAATACATCTGTTGTATCCAAATATTTAAGCATTTTCCGCACTCTTTTCTTTCTCTCCAGTTTCCCAAAGGCATACAGTGCATGTTTACAGCATACCCTGTACTATGCATTGAACACCTTATAATTTTCCTTGTGACCATCAGGTTTTAAGCAAGCACTCAGCAAAGAGAAGGTCATTCAAAGCAATTTTTATTTTGAAATGGCCAGTCTCCCCTTCCTGTTGTCCCTGTGGGGGGCCAGTTGCTATGGTGTCTCAGGGCAGTTTTGGATTTATTCCTTCAGCTGCTTCCATTTCACTCTGATGATAATCACATTACATGCAGAGGCAGGATACCACAGTTGTTGTTTTTTTCCCTTTGATTACTCCACACTTGCAAAATACCAGCCTGCACTGCAACAACAGAGGCAAAATACATTTTGATCTAACTGTTTGGTGCTGTTCCTGCTGCTGATTTCCTTCATCATGGTCCTTATAGGAGAGAGATACTGTAATCAGAAACATGATGCAATTGAAAACCAATGCCAACAGACTCATTTATATCAAGCAGGAATGACTGCAATAAAATAAGGAAAAACATGATCTAGCCGATATTTATGACTGGAGAACAACGTGACTGGCAAAAGCTGTAGCTGACAAACACCCAGACGTGGTAATCCCATCTATTCTCCTTAAAATACAGTCCTTGCAGGATGTAATTCATTAGTTTAATTAAAAAAAAAATAATAAAATTTTGCTATATAGATCATCAGCATTTAATACAGACAAAGCTACAATTCCTAACTTCTAGAAAGTTTGTGCCCCTTAATCTCTTCTTGGGAAAGTGGGTATTATCTTATGGTTTTGGGACTAGGTTTGTATGTGGCAAGAAATGCTGCATCACAGCTTGCTGAGAAACTATTAATATAGCCTGTCAGTTTTGGACATAAAACATCTGTTTCAGAAAGTAAAGCAGAAATGTGCGACAGGATCAGGAAGTGAATAAAGAGTAATTTTCACTGCATTGAGCAGTCTAATCTCATTAAAAAGCACTTTCTCTTCTCATAATTCATCACACAGAATGCTAAAGTAAACATGATTTTCCCTTAGTGGAGAGTATTTTAGGCTCTTTTGAAAACATGATGTAATCCAGCCGTATAATTTATAGTTTTAATATTCACAGAAAATGGTTTATAACTCCACATGTTGCCATGTCTTTTGCAAGACAGTATATTTACTAAGGACAAAGATACATACCCATATTGGTATATATTTCTATGGTCTATTTTTATTACTACATGGAAAAGGAGATGCAATGTATTTGGGTTGGGAGATCTCCTCCATGCTGCGCTGTTAGACTAGGCAGACAGTTCTTAAATCAGCTCGCCTCTCTCCTCCTTGGCAAAGTATAAGCCAATGTAAGCAAGGCCCCCCTAAAGTGCCAGATGAACTTAATTTCCATTACTTGGTGTGATCACTGAAATTGCAAATTTATGCCTGAATTTTCATTTTAAGTGGTGGTATCACATATGCTAAAGGCAGCTGCTTTCCTAAGATGTTTATGTTTACTTTCCCTATCAAAATTGGTTTACGTAACCAAAGAAGCCACCTGGGGTGATTACATGCATTTGATTTATGTCCAGGCGTGCAAAAAATTGGTTTCTATTTCAACACTGTTTTATGGCTAGAAACAAGAGGTCAGACACACTGCTGTTTCCATGCCACACATTAACAGGCCAGCAAGGCCCCTCCCTGACTCTGCAGCGGGAATTAACGTTATACCCAGGGACATTACACCAGCAGGCACAGCCAAAACACATTTTACTCTGGCTCATGTTTCCTAGACCCCTACACACTTCTGCTCCTGTGAGTGTGGAGATGAAAACGTACTAATGGGTTACATCAATTTACTTTAGGGTGGGATTAAATCATTCCAAGAAACTCCCAGCTGCAAATTTCACTAGCTTATTTGTCCTGTCTGTAAAGGACAGCAGGTATGGGAAGAGAAGGCAACCTTCACTACATGTACATTCATAAGGATTTACTTTTTATTCAGATAAATACAGTTAAAGATGCAAAAATCACCCTGCAGGTATTACAATGCTTACATTTTGCAAAAATAGCTGTTCTAAGGCAAGAACTGACCAGAAAGCTAAAGGTAGCAATTCATTTTATGTTCATGACAGAAACTCTGCAAATAAATACAGAAAAGATGCTGTAAATTTTGTCAGTTTTTCAGCATTTTTTGTTTATATTACTGCACCGTTAATTAACAAGCAGTGTAATTTGAAGCCTAAAGAAAAGCTAATTTATTTGTTCCGAATGATTCACCCTTAGGTAGCTTATTTGACTCGAAACCTGGGGAACTTCTCATAGAGATGCAGTTTAAGCTTCTGGGTAGCAAAGAGAAACCCCTCAGTTCTCCTGTGACAGCTGCAGGAACCCGACTCAGATAAATAAATGAGCGCGAGGGGAGGAAAAGAGGTGTGAGGAGGTGGAATCTGTGCTAGGAGACAGCACAGCTTTGCACACAAACATTTATAGCGTGTAAATTTGAAGCTTTACATAGGAAAATTGAATCCAGGTGCACTTACGCGTACATGTCTGGCAAACATACTTGGGTTTATTTAGCTTTGTTGCCAGTGAACATACTTGCAATTATTAACCGATGTAATTCTCGTGGGCCAATGTAAGTGAACAAAACAGTCAGCCTGGCTGACTGATGATGAAAATGTTATCATCACATAACATGAGCAGGCAATTCAAGATTTCCAAGTACAGCCCAGCTGCCAAATATCTCACCTAGAATAGGCGTTCATAAAAGATATAACAAGGGTGTATTTAGATTGCCACTTCAAGCAGCAATTGTGCACCACTACAATCATTACTTTTCTTCTAAAAAACATTTCTCTGCTACTCCAATACAAACTCTTTTATCCTATGAGCTTTCAAGCTCCTTGACATATGGTAGCGCTACTTGAATGCTACAATTCATCTTTCCTTCTTCCTATTTGCTTTAGAAGAAACTGTGTGACAGAATTTTTCTATCAAATAAACCTGTACAGGAAAATCTGTACTTTTTCAAAAGTAAAAATGACCTCTAAGGTATTTAAAGGATTCTGTTAAAAAAAACCTTTGCTATTAAAATAGAATCTCATGTGTAGAGCGTCCTAGATAAATGTCTAAGATACTATTGAGCATTTCACAGTGTCCTCATTCAGCCGAACTTGTGACACTGCACAAAGAGTAAATTGTTGGACACTGAATTGTAATGACTTTCACTCATCTGGTCTGCTTTGGGAATGTATTCTTGGCTACAAAATCTAGTTCAATGAGGCTTCGCACATCTGAGAATTGAAGAAGACAGGCACCAGAGCTGAGGGCAGTTTAGAATTACAGAGCATATCTCCATCTTCACTAGAGACCTGTACTGAATGCCTTTTGATTCACATGATGTCCCTAACATCTGACAGAAGCAATCTTTAGAATACTTTGGTATTTTCAAACACTGCTAAGAAGACGTCCCAATGACAATGTCTGGAACAGAGTGACTGAACGTTTGAATGTACACAGAATTTATCAGAAACCAAAGGTGAACTGCTTCTTAGATGTAATGAGCCCTAGTCTCATTTTAGGCAAGATATTTATGGGTGTTCAGGTAACTAACAGATACAACTCCTAGATGCTTTCAATATTTGGCTTTCTATGCAAAGTAGGTGCTTTTAAATACTATAATATAACTTGCAGAGACTCTGAAACCTCCCTTACCTCTTTCTTTACCTCTTCTTCATCTTCCAAAGTCAGTGCAGCCAGTTGCTTAGCTCTTTGCTCCATCAGGTTTACATATCTGATTGGGTTGGATAAGGCCTCAATCACATCTAGAAATAACACAAATACTTCAGTTTCAAACCCCATATGTTATGGTTCCAGTGCTCCTCTGGTTTTAAGAAAGAGACTGTATTTTTCACACAAATCTGCTGCTGATAGAAACAGGTCCTAGAGACAACAGTGGAGGGGAGTAGATCATCATGCACAGATACTCTAACACAAAACCTCTTTGAGTTTGTGCTTGGGTCTCATGGATGTGCATTCTCTGCACAGAGTTTTATAATGGATTTTCAAAGCTTACAGCATCAGTCAACTAGGATCCTGCTTCATATGAGGCACAAAGGAGTAAAAGTAAAAGTAAAAATCCTATTTTTAGAAAGCATCAAAATCACAGAATCACAGAA